>JAUIMM010001196.1:355000-955000 GCA_031769625.1 Taudactylus pleione
CACACACACACACACACACACACACAGCCTGCAGCTCATTCTATACACCTTATACACACACACAGCCTGCAGCTCATTCTATACACCTTATACACACACACACAGCCTGCAGCTCATTCTATACACCTTATACACACACACAGCCTGCAGCTCATTCTATACACCTTATACACACACACAGCCTGCAGCTCATTCTATACACCTTATACACACACACAGCCTGCAGCTCATTCTATACACTTTATACACACACACACAGCCTGCAGCTCATTCTATACACTTTATACACACAGCCTGCAGCTCATTCTATACACCTTATACACACACAGCCTGCAGCTCATTCTATACACTTTATACACACACACACAGCCTGCAGCTCATTCTATACACCTTATACATACAGCCTGCAGCTCATTCTATACACTTTATACACACACAGCCTGCAGGTCATTCTATACACCTTATACACACAGCCTGCAGCTCATTCTATACACTTTATACACACACACAGCCTGCAGCTCATTCTATACACTTTATACACACACACAGCCTGCAGCTCATTCTATACACCTTATACACACAGCCTGCAGCTCATTCTATACACCTTATACACACACACAGCCTGCAGCTCATTCTATACACCTTATACACACACACAGCCTGCAGCTCATTCTATACAACTTATACACACAGCCTGCAGCTCATTCTATACACCTTATACACACACACACACAGCTTGCAGCTCATTCTATACACCTTATACACACACACAGCCTGCAGCTCATTCTATACACCTTATACACACACACACAGCCTGCAGCTCATTCTATACACCTTATACACACACACACAGCCTGCAGCTCATTCTATACACCTTATACACACACACAGCCTGCAGCTCATTCTATACACCTTATACACACACACAGCCTGCAGCTCATTCTATACACCTTATACACACACACACAGCCTGCAGCTCATTCTATACACCTTATACACACAGCCTGCAGCTCATTCTATACACCTTATACACACACACAGCCTGCAGCTCATTCTATACACCTTATACACACACAGCCTGCAGCTCATTCTATACACCTTATACACACACACACACACACACACACACAGCCTGCAGCTCATTCTATACACCTTATACACACACACAGCCTGCAGCTCATTCTATACACCTTATACACACACACACAGCCTGCAGCTCATTCTATACACCTTATACACACACACAGCCTGCAGCTCATTCTATACACCTTATACACACACACAGCCTGCAGCTCATTCTATACACCTTATACACACACACAGCCTGCAGCTCATTCTATACACTTTATACACACACACACAGCCTGCAGCTCATTCTATACACTTTATACACACAGCCTGCAGCTCATTCTATACACCTTATACACACACAGCCTGCAGCTCATTCTATACACTTTATACACACACACACACAGCCTGCAGCTCATTCTATACACCTTATACATACAGCCTGCAGCTCATTCTATACACTTTATACACACACAGCCTGCAGGTCATTCTATACACCTTATACACACAGCCTGCAGCTCATTCTATACACTTTATACACACACACAGCCTGCAGCTCATTCTATACACTTTATACACACACACAGCCTGCAGCTCATTCTATACACCTTATACACACAGCCTGCAGCTCATTCTATACACCTTATACACACACACAGCCTGCAGCTCATTCTATACACCTTATACACACACACAGCCTGCAGCTCATTCTATACAACTTATACACACAGCCTGCAGCTCATTCTATACACCTTATACACACACACACACAGCTTGCAGCTCATTCTATACACCTTATACACACACACAGCCTGCAGCTCATTCTATACACCTTATACACACACACACACAGCCTGCAGCTCATTCTATACACCTTATACACACACACAGCCTGCAGCTCATTCTATACACCTTATACACACACACAGCCTGCAGCTCATTCTATACACCTTATACACACACACAGCCTGCAGCTCATTCTATACACCTTATACACACACACACAGCCTGCAGCTCATTCTATACACCTTATACACACAGCCTGCAGCTCATTCTATACACCTTATACACACACACAGCCTGCAGCTCATTCTATACACTTTATACACACACACACACAGCCTGCAGCTCATTCTATACACCTTATACACACAGCCTGCAGCTCATTCTATACATCTTATACACACACACACAGCCTGCAGGTCATTCTATACACCTTATACACACACAGCCTGCAAGTCATTCTATACACTTTATACACACACACACAGCCTGCAGCTCATTCTATACACCTTATACACACAGCCTGCAGCTCATTCTATACACCTTATACACACACACAGCCTGCAGCTCATTCTATACATCTTATACACACACACAGCCTGCAGCTCATTCTATACATCTTATACACACACACAGCCTGCAGCTCATTCTATACACCTTATACACACACAGCCTGCAGCTCATTCTATACACTTTATACACACACACAGCCTGCAGCTCATTCTATACACCTTATACACACAGCCTGCAGCTCATTCTATAGATCTTATACACACACACACACAGCCTGCAGCTCATTCTATACATCTTATACACACACACACAGCCTGCAGGTCATTCTATACACCTTATACACACACAGCCTGCAGGTCATTCTATACACTTTATACACACACACAGCCTGCAGCTCATTCTATACACCTTATACACACACAGCCTGCAGCTCATTCTATACACCTTATACACACACACAGCCTGCAGCTCATTCTATACACCTTATATACATACACAGCCTGCAGCTCATTCTATACACTTTATACACACACACAGCCTGCAGCTCATTCTATACACCTTATACACACACACAGCCTGCAGCTCATTCTATACACTTTATACACACACACACAGCCTGCAGCTCATTCTATACACCTTATACACACACACAGCCTGCAGCTCATTCTATACATCTTCTACACACACACAGCCTGCAGCTCATTCTATACACCTTATTCACACACACAGCCTGCAGCTCATTCTATACACTTTATACACACACACACAGCCTGCAGCTCATTCTATACACCTTATACACACAGCCTGCAGCTCATTCTATACACCTTATACACACAGCCTGCAGCTCATTCTATACACCTTATACACACACACAGCCTGCAGCTCATTCTATACACTTTATACACACACACAGCCTGCAGCTCATTCTATACACCTTATACACACAGCCTGCAGCTCATTCTATACATCTTATACACACACACAGCCTGCAGCTCATTCTATACATCTTATACACACACACACAGCCTGCAGCTCATTCTATACACCTTATACACACACACACAGCCTGCAGCTCATTCTATACACCTTATACACACACAGCCTGCAGCTCATTCTATACACACACACACAGCCTGCAGCTCATTCTATACACCTTATACACACAGCCTGCAGCTCATTCTATACACCTTATACACACAGCCTGCAGCTCATTCTATACACCTTATACACACACACAGCCTGCAGCTCATTCTATACACTTTATACACACACACACAGCCTGCAGCTCATTCTATACACCTTATACACACAGCCTGCAGCTCATTCTATACATCTTATACACACACACAGCCTGCAGCTCATTCTATACACCTTATACACACACACAGCCTGCAGCTCATTCTATACACTTTATACACACTCACACAGCCTGCAGCTCATTCTATAAACCTTATACACACAGCCTGCAGCTCATTCTATACACCTTATACACACACAGCCTGCAGCTCATTCTATACACTTTATACACACACACACAGCCTGCAGCTCATTCTATACACCTTATACACACAGCCTGCAGCTCATTCTATACACCTTATACACACAGCCTGCAGCTCATTCTATACACCTTATACACACACACAGCCTGCAGCTCATTCTATACACTTTATACACACACACAGCCTGCAGCTCATTCTATACACCTTATACACACAGCCTGCAGCTCATTCTATACATCTTATACACACACACAGCCTGCAGCTCATTCTATACACCTTATACACACACACACAGCCTGCAGCTCATTCTATACACCTTATACACACACACACAGCCTGCAGCTCATTCTATACACACACACACAGCCTGCAGCTCATTCTATACACCTTATACACACAGCCTGCAGCTCATTCTATACATCTTATACACACACACACAGCCTGCAGGTCATTCTATACACCTTATACACACACAGCCTGCAGGTCATTCTATACACTTTATACACACACACACAGCCTGCAGCTCATTCTATACACCTTATACACACAGCCTGCAGCTCATTCTATACACCTTATACACACACACAGCCTGCAGCTCATTCTATACATCTTATACACACACACAGCCTGCAGCTCATTCTATACATTTTATACACACACACACAGCCTGCAGCTCATTCTATACACCTTATACACACACAGCCTGCAGCTCATTCTATACACTTTATACACACACACACAGCCTGCAGCTCATTCTATACACCTTATACACACAGCCTGCAGCTCATTCTATAGATCTTATACACACACACACACAGCCTGCAGCTCATTCTATACATCTTATACACACACACACAGCCTGCAGGTCATTCTATACACCTTATACACACACAGCCTGCAGCTCATTCTATACACCTTATACACACACACAGCCTGCAGCTCATTCTATACACCTTATACACACACACAGCCTGCAGCTCATTCTATACACTTTATACACACACACACAGCCTGCAGCTCATTCTATACACCTTATACACACACACAGCCTGCAGCTCATTCTATACATCTTATACACACACACACAGCCTGCAGCTCATTCTATACACCTTATTCACACACACAGCCTGCAGCTCATTCTATACACTTTATACACACAGCCTGCAGCTCATTCTATACACCTTATACACACAGCCTGCAGCTCATTCTATACACCTTATACACACAGCCTGCAGCTCATTCTATACACCTTATACACACACACAGCCTGCAGCTCATTCTATACACTTTATACACACACACAGCCTGCAGCTCATTCTATACACCTTATACACACAGCCTGCAGCTCATTCTATACATCTTATACACACACACAGCCTACAGCTCATTCTATACATCTTATACACACACACACAGCCTGCAGCTCATTCTATACACCTTATACACACAGCCTGCAGCTCATTCTATACACCTTATACACACAGCCTGCAGCTCATTCTATACACCTTATACACACACACAGCCTGCAGCTCATTCTATACACTTTATACACACACACAGCCTGCAGCTCATTCTATACACCTTATACACACAGCCTGCAGCTCATTCTATACATCTTATACACACACACAGCCTGCAGCTCATTCTATACACTTTATACACACACACACAGCCTGCAGCTCATTCTATACACCTTATACACACAGCCTGCAGCTCATTCTATACACCTTATACACACAGCCTGCAGCTCATTCTATACACCTTATACACACACACAGCCTGCAGCTCATTCTATACACTTTATACACACACACAGCCTGCAGCTCATTCTATACACCTTATACACACAGCCTGCAGCTCATTCTATACATCTTATACACACACACAGCCTGCAGCTCATTCTATACATCTTATACACACACACAGCCTGCAGCTCATTCTATACACCTTATACACACACACACAGCCTGCAGCTCATTCTATACACCTTATACACACACACACAGCCTGCAGCTCATTCTATACACACACACACAGCCTGCAGCTCATTCTATACACCTTATACACACAGCCTGCAGCTCATTCTATACACCTTATATACACAGCCTGCAGCTCATTCTATACACCTTATACACACACACAGCCTGCAGCTCATTCTATACACTTTATACACACACACACAGCCTGCAGCTCATTCTATACACCTTATACACACAGCCTGCAGCTCATTCTATACATCTTATACACACACACACAGCCTGCAGCTCATTCTATACACCTTATACACACACACAGCCTGCAGCTCATTCTATACACCTTATACACACACACAGCCTACAGCTCATTCTATACACCTTATACACACACACAGCCTGCAGCTCATTCTATACACCTTATACACACTCACACAGCCTGCAGCTCATTCTATACACCTTATACACACAGCCTGCAGCTCATTCTATACACCTTATACACACACACAGCCTGCAGCTCATTCTATACACCATATACACACACACAGCCTGCAGCTCATTCTATACACCGTATACACACACACAGCCTGCAGCTCATTCTATACACCTTATACACAAACACAGCCTGCAGCTCATTCTATACACCTTATACACACACACAGCCTGCAGCTCATTCTATACACCTTATACACACACACAGCCTGCAGCTCATTCTAGACACCTTATACACACACACAGCCTGCAGCTCATTCTAGACACCTTATACACACACAGCCTGCAGCTCATTCTAGACACCTTATACACACTCACAGCCTGCAGCTCATTCTATACACCTTATACACACACACAGCCTGCAGCTCATTCTATACACCTTATACACACACACACACACACACACACCCTGCAGCTCATTCTATACACCTTATACACACACACAGCCTGCAGCTCATTCTATACACCTTATACACACACACAGCCTGCAGCTCATTCTATACACCTTATACACACACACAGCCTGCAGCTCATTCTATACACCTTATACACACAGCCTGCAGCTCATTCTATACACCTTATACACACACAGCCTGCAGGTCATTCTATACACCTTATACACACACACAGCCTGCAGCTCATTCTATACACCTTATACACACACACACACACACACACACACACACACACACACACACACACACACCCTGCATCTCATTCTATACACCTTATACACACACACAGCCTGCATCTCATTCTATACACCTTATACACACACACAGCCTGCAGCTCATTCTATACACCTTATACACACACACAGCCTGCAGCTCATTCTATACACCTTATACACACAGCCTGCAGCTCATTCTATACACCTTATACACACACAGCCTGCAGGTCATTCTATACACCTTATACACACACAGCCTGCAGCTCATTCTATACACCTTATACACATACACAGCCTGCAGCTCATTCTATACACCTTATACACATACACAGCCTGCAGCTCATTCTATACACCTTATACACAGCCTGCAGCTCATTCTAAACAACTTATACACACACACACACACAGCCTGCAGCTCATTCTTTACACCTTATATACACACACAGCCTGCAGCTCATTCTATACACCTTATACACACACAGCCTGCAGCTCATTCTATACACCTTATGCACACACACACAGCCTGCAGCTCATTCTATACACCTTATACACACACAGCCTGCAGCTCATTCTATACACCTTATACACACACACAGCCTGCAGCTCATTCTATACACCTTATACACACACACACACACACACACACACACACACACAGCCTGCATCTCATTATATACACCTTATACACACACACACAGCCTGCAGGTCATTCTATACACCTTATACACACACACAGCCTGCAGCTCATTCTATACACCTTATACACACACACAGCCTGCAGCTCATTCTATACACCTTATACACACACATAGCCTGCAGCACATTCTATACACCTTATACACACACACAGCCTGCAGCTCATTCTATACACCTTATACACACACACAGCCTGCAGCTCATTCTATACACCATATATACACACACAGCCTGCAGCTCATTCTTTACACCTTATATACACACACAGCCTGCAGCTCATTTTATACACCTTATACACACACAGCCTGCAGCTCATTCTATACACCTTATACACACACACACAGCCTGCAGCTCATTCTATACACCTTATACACACAGCCTGCAGCTCATTATATACACCTTATACACACACACACACTGCTTGCAGCTCATTCTATACACCTTATACACACACAGCCTGCAGCTCATTCTATACACCTTATACACACACACACAGCCTACAGCTCATTCTATATACCTTATACACACACAGCCTGCAGCTCATTCTATACACCTTATACACACACTCACACACACACACAGCCTGCAGATCATTCTATACACCTTATACACACACACAGCCTGCAGCTCATTCTATACACCTTATACACACAGCCTGCACCTCATTCTATACCCCTTATACACACACACAGCCTGCAGCTCATTCTATACACCTTATACACACACACAGCCTGCATCTCATTCTATACCCCTTATACACACACACAGCCTGCAGCTCATTCTATACCCCTTATATACACACACACAGCCAGCACCTCATTCTATACACCTTATACACACACAGCCTCCAGGTCATTCTATACACCTTATACACACAGCCTGCAGCTCATTCTATACACATTATATACACACACAGCCTGCAGCTCATTCTATACACATTATATACACACACAGCCTGCAGCTCATTCTATACACATTATATACACACACAGCCTGCAGCTCATTCTATACACCTTATACACACACACAGCCTGCAGCTCATGCTATACACCTTATACACACACAGCCTGCAGCTCATGCTATACACCTTATACACCCTGCAGCTCATTCTATACACCTTATACACACAGCCTGCAGGTCATTCTATACACCTTATACACACACAGCCTGCAGGTCATTCTATACACCTTATACACACACAGCCTGCAGCTCATTCTATACACCTTATACACACACACAGCCTGCAGCTCATTCTATACACCTTATACACACACACAGCCTGCAGCTCATTCGATACACCTTATACACACACACAGCCTGCAGCTCATTCTATTCACCTTATACACACACACACACAGCTTGCAGCTCATTCGATACACCTTATACACACACACAGCCTGCACCTCATTCTATACACCTTATACACACAAACACACACACACACACACACACACACACACACACACACACAGCCAGCACCTCATTCTATACACCTTATACACACACACACAGCCAGCACCTCATTCTATACACCTTATACACACACACACAGCCTGCAGCTCATTCTATACACCTTATACACACAGCCTGCAGCTCATTCTATACACCTTATACACACACACAGCCTGCAGCTCATTCTATACACCTTATACACACACACAGCCTGCAGCTCATTCTATACACCTTATACACACACACACACACATAGCCAGCACCTCATTCTATACACCTTATACACACACAGCCTGCAGCTCATTCTATACACCTTATATACACACACTGCCTGCAGCTCATTCTATACACCTTATACACACAGCCTGCAGCTCATTCTATACACCTTATACACACACACAGCCTGCAGCTCACTCTATACACCTTATACACACACACAGCCTGCAGCTCATTCTATACACCTTATACACACACACACACACACAGCCTGCAGCTCATTCTATACACCTTATACACACACACACAACCTGCAGCTCATTCTATACACCTTATACACAGCCTGCAGGTCATTCTATACACCTTATACACACACATAGCCTGCAGCTCATTCTATACACCTTATACACACACAGCCTGCAGCTCATTCTATACACCTTATACACACACAGCCTGCAGCTCATTCTATACACCTTATACACACACACAGCCTGCAGCTCATTCTATACACCTTATACACACACAGCCTGCAGCTCATTCTATACACCTTATACACACACACACAGCCTGCAGCTCATTCTATACCCCTTATATACACACACAACCTGCACCTCATTCTATACACCTTATATACACACACAGCCTGCAGCTCATTCTATACACCTTATATACACACACACAGCCTGCAGCTCATTCTATACACCTTATACACACACACACACAACCTGCAGCTCATTCTATACACCTTATACACAGCCTGCAGCTCATTCTATACACCTTATACACACACAGCCTGCAGCTCATTCTAGACACCTTATACACACACACAGCCTGCAGCTCTTTCTATACACCTTATACACACACACACACAGGCTGCAGCTCATTCTATACACCTTATACACACACACACACACACACACACACACACACACACCCTGCAGCTCATTCTATACACCTTATACACACACACAGCCTGCAGGTAATTCTATACACCTTATACACACACAGCCTGCAGCTCATTCTATACACCTTATACACACACAGCCTGCAGCTCATTCTATACACCTTATACACACACACAGCCTGCAGCTCATTCTATACACCTGCAGGTAATTTCATACAACAGTGATTGCGCTGATTGAAACAATTAGTTGGTCCCATCATATATCATTGTACAATGTTTGGGGCAGGTTGCAGTTAGGGTAGAGGGCAGGGTCGTCTTGTGTGCACTCCCCGTGCGGGGCCCCCTCCTCTCTCCCCGGTGGCCTTCAGCTGACTGAAGCAACTGGCCAGCCACCGGAGCATTAGTAGACTCCTGGCACTAGAGTGTGTCCGGAGTCTACTGCGCATGCACAGAACACTGGAAAAGTGGTCGCGGCAGCCATTTTCCAGTGTTCTGAGCAGCGCTGACAACCGCCGCGTGTCTACAGACATGTAAGTTTAAAATAATATGGGTGCTGTGTGTGCAGTGCGGGGTCCCCCTGGACCCCGAGGCACGTGTGCCCCGCACACACTGCACCCATTATAGATACGCCCCTGGTAGAGGGGATTGAGGGCATGCCATAGTTAGTTGGGGTAAAGCTGCATATAGAGACAAGGAGAAGTGGGGGTAGGGGGGGATAAGGCCAGGCAGGGAGGCAATGTCCTGCCGTATACTGGCAGTGCTGCCCCCTAGTGACAGCTGTAATGTATATAACTGGTGACACAATGTCCTGCCGTATACTGGCAGTGCTGCCCCCTAGTGACTGCTATACTGTATATAACTGGTGACACAATGTCCTGCCGTATACTGGCAGTGCTGCTCCCTAGTGACTGCTGTAATGCATATAACTGGTGACACAATGTCCTGCCGTATACTGGCAGTGCTGCCTCCTAGTGACTGCTATACTGTATATAACTGGTGACACAATGTCCTGCCGTATACTGGCAGTGCTGCCTCCTAGTGACTACTGTAATGTATATAACTGGTGACACAATGTCCTGCCGTATACTGGCAGTGCTGCCCCCTAGTGACTGCTAGAATGCATATAACTGGTGACACAATGTCCTGCCGTATACTGGCAGTGCTGCCCCCTAGTGACTGCTAGAATGCATATAACTGGTGACACAATGTCCTGCCGTATACTGGCAGTGCTGCCCCCTAGTGACTGCTAGAATGTATATAACTGGTGACACAATGTCCTGCCGTATACTGGCAGTGCTGCCCCCTAGTGACTGCTAGAATGTATATAACTGGTGACACAATGTCCTGCCGTATACTGGCAGTGCTGCCTCCTAGTGACTGCTGTAATGTATAAAACTGGTGACACAATGTCCTGCCGTATACTGACAGTGCTGCCCCCTAGTGACTGCTATACTGTATATAATATTACTCTTCCGCTGCTGTGAACAGCCAGACTAGTGTCTCCCAACCTCGGTTTCCCAGACGCAGTAACCGTCCAGGTTTTAATTATGGTCATGTCTTAAATTATGCCTGTTATTTTTATTTAACCGTCTTTGCTCAAGCATGGATATCCTTAAAACCTGTTCTGTCAGTCATACTTGCCCCCGAAAGTTTAGGCAGATCTCCTGCATCTCGCCCACTTCCTAGTGACGTAGGCAGTATGGGGAGATTTACGGGTAATTCATGGGTCTGTAGGGAGGGGACACGGCTCAAATGAAGCAAATCGCATAATTTAGCCTATTGATGTGTACAGTCCGGCCCTGCTCCTGAAGATGTCGGCAGAATCTCCTCTCCAGGCTTCCCCCAGCACATATGCCTTAAGCGTTGCCCTGAGGACTGAGAATAGGAAACACTATATGGTGCCATGTGACGTTCTCACACTTCCTGCAGCAGAAGCTTCCGGGGAATGATGGCACGATGTTGGACAGTGTACGCTAAGCTCATGACCTGGGTAGGGTATACTGTGGTAGTACTGCGCACTTACAAGCCTTGAACACCTGCTATTACTATACGCAGATACTTCTCTTTACCCCTCAGTATTGTATGACTCTCTCCCTGAGATTAGTGCTCCCAGCGTGAGATTGGTGCCCCCCAGTGTGAGATTGGCGCCCCCTCAGCCTGAGATTGGCGCCCCCTCAGCCTGAGATTGGCGCCCCCTCAGCCTGAGATTGGGGCCCCCTCAGCCTGAGATTGGGGCCCCCTCAGCCTGAGATTGGGGCCCCCTCCAGCCTGAGATTGGGCCCCCCCCCAGCCTGAGATTGGGGCCCCCCCCAGCCTGAGATTGGGGCCCCCCCCAGCCTGAGATTGGGGCCCCCCCCAGCCTGAGATTGGGCCCCCCCCCAGCCTGAGATTGGGGCCCCCCCCAGCCTGAGATTGGGGCCCCCCCCAGCCTGAGATTGGGGCCCCCCCCAGCCTGAGATTGGGGCCCCCCCCAGCCTGAGATTGGGGCCCCCCCCAGCCTGAGATTGGGGCCCCCCCCCCCCAGCCTGAGATTGGGGCCCCCCCCCCCCAGCCTGAGATTGGGGCCCCCCCCCCCAGCCTGAGATTGGGGCCCCCCCCCCCAGCCTGAGATTGGGGCCCCCCCCCCCAGCCTGAGATTGGGGCCCCCCCCCCCAGCCTGAGATTGGGGCCCCCCCCCCCAGCCTGAGATTGGGGCCCCCCCCCCCCAGCCTGAGATTGGGCCCCCCCCCCCCAGCCTGAGATTGGGCCCCCCCCCCCCAGCCTGAGATTGGGGCCCCCCCCCCCAGCCTGAGATTGGCGCATTGCATGATGCACACACCGGGCTGGACAAGCCTGAGGCTAATGGTGGTTTTAGTAACATTGTTTCAAGAGAACCATAAACGTCAAACTGGAAGACGGTAATTTCTGCTTTTTACATTATTCAACTTGAATTCATTTTCTTACATACTATAAACTGCAGGCAAGATGGCAGAATATTAGTTTATTTTACACTTATCTCATAAAATACTTCTTCATTTAGACTCACTGAATTATAACCATGTGTTACTTTTGTAAAGGTTTTTATTATATTGATTAGAATGTGCATTTACGCAAAAGCCCATATATAATATGTATAGGACCAGACCCGACCTCAATGACCTCAGAATATAACACGCCCTGTTACAGAGACGAGGGGACACCCCGTTATTACCAATGAACCCGGCCCCTAATGTGCATTCATTGGCCCAGTCCCCCCACGTCAGCAGGCACAAAGACCCTAGCCCAGAAATCCTCACACTTACCCGGAACAATAGATGCAGCTGGCAAATATGAGACAATGACATCACAGAACTGTATTATGTCCTGTAACTGAGACTCCCTGGTATTGCTGCATAGAAACCCCAAACATCTGGGTACACGTGTTATTACTACAGACTGCAGCTGGGCCTTACTCCTGTCACTCATTAGATATACTGTGTGTGTATATATATATATATATATATATATATATAATATATGTGTGTGTGTATATATTTAGTTATAGTGTGTGTTAAGGAAAATACAGTAAAGGTGACGGAAGGATTGTGTAAATGCAGTCTCCCCCCCCCCCCCCCCCCTGCCCCTCCTGAGGTTTACCCCCCTTATTTTAGGAATAGTCAGTCAATCTCACCTCAGGCCACTAGAGGTCACTATGACATCTATAACCTTGTACATGAACTTGCTTTATGCAGGATGGGCAGTGCTGCCTCTGAGCAGAGCCGGATTAGGGCACCATGAGGCATGAGACATGAGGCACCATACTTGTTTGGGCCCCGTTCATCCCACTGTTTTAAAAAAACAAACAAAAAGTAGAGGAGATTTATGTTAAATTGGGCCTCTCGGTGCCAGCTGTGCCCTACAGTAGGTTGTGTAATGAATGATCTGGTTATGACTCTCCTGAGATTATCCTGGGTCCTGTTTCCTTTTTTAGCCTACTAGGAAATTCCTGGCTGAAGCCTTTGCTTGAGTATCTGTGTATATACCACTCCGGCTAATGTCTGACTATCTGTGTGTATATACCACTCCGGCTAATGTCTGACTATCTGTGTGTATATACCACTCCGGCTAATGTCTGACTATCTGTGTGTATATACCACTCCGGCTAATGTCTGACTATCTGTGTATATACCACTCCGGCTAATGTCTGACTATCTGTGTGTATATACCACTCCGGCTAATGTCTGACTATCTGTGTGTGTATATACCACTCCGGCTAATGTCTGACTATCTGTGTGTATATACCACTCCGGCTAATGTCTGACTATCTGTGTGTATATACCACTCCGGCTAATGTCTGACTGTGTGTATATACCACTCCGGCTAATGTCTGACTATCTGTGTATATACCACTCCGGCTAATGTCTGACTATCTGTGTATATACCACTCCGGCTAATGTCTGACTATCTGTGTGTATATACCACTCCGGCTAATGTCTGACTATCTGTGTGTATATACCACTCCGGCTAATGTCTGACTATCTGTGTGTATATACCACTCCGGCTAATGTCTGACTATCTGTGTGTATATACCACTCCGGCTAATGTCTGACTATCTGTGTGTATATACCACTCCGGCTAATGTCTGACTGTGTGTATATACCACTCCGGCTAATGTCTGACTATCTGTGTATGTGCGGAACCGCATACTGGTAAATATCTGTAAAAGGTGATTATGGGGTTATGTATATAAATGTCCCTAATGAACAGCACAATTTAGATGGAATGGCTGTGTATGTGTAATAGTGTCCCTGTGTGAGAGTTCCTCTATGTAGGAGAAGAGCACAATGTAGGTGGAATGGCTGTGTATGTGTAATAGTGTCCCTGTGTGAGAGTTCCTCTATGTAGGAGAACAGCACAATGTAGATGGAATGGCTGTGTAATAGTGTCCCTGTGTGAGAGGTCCTCTATGTAGGAGAACAGCACAATGTAGATGGAATGGCTGTGTATGTGTAATAGTGTCCCTGTGTGTGAGTTCCTCTATGTAGGAGAATAGCACAATGTAGGTGGAATGGCTGTGTATGTGTAATAGTGTCCCTGTGTGAGAGGTCCTCTATGTAGGAGAACAGCACAATGTAGATGGAATGGCTGTGTATGTGTAATAGTGTCCCTGTGTGAGCGTTCCTCTATGTAGGAGAATAGCACAATGTAGGTGGAATGGCTGTGTATGTGTAATAGTGTCCCTGTGTGTGAGTTCCTCTATGTAGGAGAATAGCACAATGTAGGTGGAATGGCTGTGTATGTGTAATAGTGTCCCTGTGTGAGCGTTCCTCTATGTAGGAGAATAGCACAATGTAGGTGGAATGGCTGTGTATGTGTAATAGTGTCCCTGTGTGAGAGTTCCTCTATGTAGGAGAATAGCACAATGTAGATGGAATGGCTGTGTATGTGTAATAGTGTCCCTGTGTGAGAGTTCCTCTATGTAGGAGAATAGCACAATGTAGATGGAATGGCTGTGTAATAGTGTCCATGTGGGATCGTTCCTCTATGTAGGAGAATAGCACAATGTAGATGGAATGGCTGTGTATGTGTAATAGTGTCCCTGTGTGTGAGTTCCTCTATGTAGGAGAATAGCACAATGTAGATGGAATGGCTGTGTAATAGTGTCCCTGTGTGTGAGTTCCTCTATGTAGGAGAATAGCACAATGTAGATGTAATGGCTGTGTATATGTAATAGTGTCCCTGTGTGAGAGTTCCTCTATGTAGGAGAATAGCACAATGTAGATGGAATGGCTGTGTATGTGTAATAGTGTCCCTGTGTGAGAGTTCCTCTATGTAGGAGAACAGCACAATGTAGATGGAATGGCTGTGTAATAGTGTCCCTGTGTGAGCGTTCCTCTATGTAGGAGAATAGCACAATGTAGGTGGAATGGCTGTGTATGTGTAATAGTGTCCCTGTGTGAGAGTTCCTCTATGTAGGAGAATAGCACAATGTAGATGGAATGGCTGTGTATGTGTAATAGTGTCCATGTGGGATCGTTCCTCTATGTAGGAGAATAGCACAATGTAGATGGAATGGCTGTGTATGTGTAATAGTGTCCCTGTGTGTGAGTTCCTCTATGTAGGAGAATAGCACAATGTAGATGGAATGGCTGTGTATGTGTAATAGTGTCCCTGTGTGTGAGTTCCTCTATGTAGGAGAATAGCACAATGTAGATGTAATGGCTGTGTATGTGTAATAGTGTCCCTGTGTGAGAGTTCCTCTATGTAGGAGAAGAGCACAATGTAGATGGAATGGCTGTGTATGTGTAATAGTGTCCATGTGGGATCGTTCCTCTATGTAGGAGAATAGCACAATGTAGATGGAATGGCTGTGTATGTGTAATAGTGTCCCTGTGTGTGAGTTCCTCTATGTAGGAGAATAGCACAATGTAGATGGAATGGCTGTGTATGTGTAATAGTGTCCCTGTGTGCGAGGTCCTCTATGTAGGAGAACAGCACAATGTACATGGAATGGCTGTGTATGTATAATAGTGTCCCTGTGTGTGAGTTCCTCTATGTAGGAGAATAGCACAATGTAGGTGGAATGGCTGTGTATGTGTAATAGTGTCCCTGTGTGAGAGTTCCTCTATGTAGGAGAATAGCACAATGTAGATGGAATGGCTGTGTATGTGTAATAGTGTCCCTGTGTGCGAGGTCCTCTATGTAGGAGAAGAGCACAATGTAGATGGAATGGCTGTGTATGTGTAATAGTGTCCCTGTGTGTGAGTTCCTCTATGTAGGAGAATAGCACAATGTAGATGGAATGGCTGTGTAATAGTGTCCCTGTGTGAGCGTTCCTCTATGTAGGAGAACAGCACAATGTAGATGGAATGGCTGTGTATGTGTAATAGTGTCCCTGTGTGAGCGTTCCTCTATGTAGGAGAATAGCACAATGTAGATGGAATGGCTGTGTATGTGTAATAGTGTCCCTGTGTGGGAGTTCCTCTATGTAGGATAATAGCAGAGCGATGATATAAGCTCCGTACACACGGGACGATCAGATAATGATCAGATATCGTTTGATATATAACAAACCACTATAACGACCCGCAATCAACGATCGCGTGTCCCTATAGTAACCAAGATAACCTGGGTGATATCGACCATCCGTGCCTGTGCATCGACCATCGTTTGGGGTTTGGAAGGGCCCAAAAACAGGACGATGGGGGTCCGCGCACATCTCTACTTTTAAACCAGTTTTAATACTGCAAATCCACCACCCCCAAACGCTGACAGCCTGTCACTCACTTTGCGATGGATTCCTTTGTGAGCCCGTAATCGCAATGTGAACGCTGCGGCTTGTACGCATGTGAATTGACAAACAATCGCTGCTGAATCAGCGCCTATGTATATATTAGGGAGACTAGCTATAGATACTTATAAAGTGTTGGCGAGGTGTGCGCTCCTGAGCGGTCTCCTCCTCTGTGCTGTGACCCCGGCCGGATGACATCACGGTGAATATGTGACCCTGTGTGCGTCACTGTGTTGCACGGCTGTGCGGGGTTTAGCTCCTCAGAGGTGAGACCGAATATACTGTGTGTGTGTGTGTGTGTGTGTGTGTATATATATATACACATCTGCATTACCAGCGCGGTGTGTTACCTCCTTTTTACATTCCGCTGGTATCTAATCCAGGCTCTACACCAATAGGTCATCTCAATGTAAAGCGCTTTTATCCCGGGAGGAGAATAAATATGTAATAATACCTCCTCTGACATTGCGTTTAATAGGGAGTCTTTACTGGCATTAAATTGGGAGAACAGGTTTATTGGTCGGGCTGCCTCTTATCGCAGCAGAGACTGAAGAAGCCGCCAGGCGCCGTGAGACGCGTCCAGCATCATTTCAGTGACTTATTTTAATTTATGCTTTATTTTTAGGTTTGTCGGTTATTTGTATTCTGCGATACTGTTAGTAAATGGTTTATTATCTATATTTTGTTATTATATTAATGTTGATATTTTCTATTGGTTACAGTAGATAAAACGTTTTCATTCATAGATTAGTTTTTCCATGACAGTAATTTGATGCTTCTTACTACAACCTATAATCATTATTTGTATCATTACGCTCTCGGGTCATCTCCTATTGGCAGCTGACACCTATGCTCTATGAGGCTGATTGTGGCTGTGCTATTCTGTTGAACACATCCATCATGTACAGTATATGGGCTCGCCTTTGGGGTGAGAGGAACTGGATACACATGGCTTCTGTCAGACCCATTATTCTGTATCCTGGTAAAGGGGATTAACGCCAGAGATATAACCTTTTCATTTATGACCCCCAGGACACGCCACAGCCATTAATACATAAATAGCACATAACTATCTATTGCAGTGTGGGAAGCCGCAAAGGTGAAACGCGTAGGGTGAATTCCTGCTCAGATTTCCTTTGGAAATGTCATTTTCGGATGGTCTCACTCATCGCCTTCCCCAGCCCAAGGTGCAGAGGTCTCCAGGAGTCCATACATGGAGGGGAGCAGAACCAGCACTTGCTCATTTTAGTTCTCATTCATGAACATGAAATGACTCAGATATAATGCACATTACTACAGTGTATGCTGTGAGGTGAGGGCGATGATATTAGTGTTAGGTGGCTGTTTGTTTGGAGACATCAGCACATACTTTATCAGAGGACACAGTAACTATGTACAAAGTCTGAGGCAGGTGAGCGATACCTGGGGAATAATTCTGATGGCAAAACGTCACTACACTATACTGGGCCCTTCCATCAGCTCCATTTACTAGGTAGCTGAAGATGCAGTGGAGGATTCTAGAAATATATATATATATATGTATGTATATGTAATTGATTGTATGTATATGTGTGTATTTAATGTATGCTTTTAAATTACTGGCAGTGTTGGATGTGCAATTTAAATTCCTTTTTTTATGTGAGTAGTATAATATAACTGCAACCATATAGCTGTATAATTCATTAACTGTAACTCTGCAACTATGTATAACTATGTGTAATATACAGTAACTGGGTGTAATATAACTGTGTAACTGGGTGTAATATAACTGTATAACTGGATGTGATATAACTGTGTACTACTGGGTGTAATATAACTGTGTACTACTGGGTGTAATATAACTGTGTACTACTGGGTGTAATATAACTGTGTACTACTGGGTGTAATATAACTGTGTACAACTGTGTGTAATATAACTGTGTACAACTGTGTGTAATATAACTGGGTATTACTGGTGTAATGTAACTGGGTATTACTGGTGTAATATAACTGTGTAACTGGGTGTAATATAACTGGGTGTAATATAACGGTGTATTACTGGGTGTAATATAACTGTGTACTACTGGGTGTAATATAACTGTATAACTGGGTGTGATATAACTGTGTACTACTGGGTGTAATATAACTGTGTATAACTGGGTGTAATATAACTGTGTACTACTGGGTGTAATATAACTGTATAACTGGGTGTGATATAACTGTGTACTACTGGGTGTAATATAACTGGGTGTAATATAACTGTGTACTACTGGGTGTAATATTGCTGGGTGTAATATAACTGTGTATTACTGGGGTAATATAACGGTGTAATATAACTGTATTACTGGGTGTAATATAACTGTATTACTGGGTGTAATATAACTGTATTACTGGGTGTAATATAACTGTATTACTGGGTGTAATATAACTGTATTACTGGGTGTAATATAACTGTATTACTGGGTGTAATATAACTGTATTACTGGGTGTAATATAACTGTGTATTACTGGGGTAATATAACTGGATGCAATATAACTATTACTGGGTGTAATATAACTGTGTATTACTGGGTGTAATATAACTGTGTATTACTGGGTGTAATATAACTGTGTATTACTGGGTGTAATATAACTGTGTATTACTGGGTGTAATATAACTGTGTATTACTGGGTGTAATAACTGTGTATAACTGTGTGTAGTATTACTGTGTGTAATATAACGGGGTGTAATTAACTGTGTATTACTGGGTGTAATATAACTGTATTACTGGGTGTAATATAACGGGGTGCAATATAACTGTGTATTACTGGGTGTAATATAACGGGGTGTAATATAACTGTGGGTAAGTGATGAAGCTTTTTCTATAATATGGGATAGTTTCCTCCATATCAAAAACAATTTACCTCCATAATATCAGACTACATTGGGGGAAATGGATGAGAGCCCTGGGTGGATTTAGAGGGTTATAGTATCAGCGTTTCCCCTTCCGGACATTTTGTGGACCCCAAAGCAGCTTATGTGGCATCTCACAGTGCACCTTACTGCGATGTGCTGGTGCCCTGCGGGCATGGGATGGCAAGCTGTTTTATAGTGCTGATTGGTCGCTACCTATGAAAAACTTATCTGTAAAGGCTATTAATCATATATGTATTTATAATGAGGGCTATTACTCATATATGTATTTATAATGAGGGCTATTAATCATATATGTATTTATAATGAGGGCTATTAATCATATATGTATTTATAATGAGGGCTATTAATAATATATGTATTTATAATGAGGGCTATTACTCATATATGTATTTATAATGAGGGCTATTACTCATATATGTATTTATAATGAGGGCTATTACTCATATATGTATTTATAATGAGGGCTATTAATCATATATGTATTTATAATGAGGGCTATTAATCATATATGTATTTATAATGAGGGCTATTAATCATATATGTATTTATAATGAGGGCTATTAATCATATATGTATTTATAATGAGGGCTATTAATCATATATGTATTTATAATGAGGGCTATTAATCATATATGTATTTATAATGAGGGCTATTACTCATATATGTATTTATAATGAGGGCTATTAATCATATATGTATTTATAATGAGGGCTATTAATCATATATGTATTTATAATGAGTGCAGGGTATGCGGTGCACAAGGGCCCCTGGGTTCAGGGGGTCTCGTACCGCACATCCTACACCCGTAGTATACTTACCTTGTGCCAGCAAGCAGGACCCTCCTCCTCCGTGCAGCCCCTGGGCACTTGGCACTGCGCAGTGAAAGTAAACCTTCTCTTGTACGCATGCCCCATCTTCCCGAATATCGCTGGGAGGATGGTGCCATAGATGAGAAGGGACAAAGTAAGATGTGGTTCATGCCTGCTGCTCTGAGGAGGGGGCCCGCTGCACATGGGCCCCTGGTGTGTTAATATGCCCCTGCCCATAGATCGTGCCATGCCAAGTCATCACAAAAAAATTTACTTTTCAACCCGACCATCTCAGATTTTCTTGAAATTGGGTAGGATGATAAACGGCGTAAAGTAACTTTAATATGTAACATTTTAGCCCTCGGTGATACACGGTGCTCAATCTACAGGGCTGCACACATGACACAATGTAACATTTATGCTGTAAGGTCAACTAAAACCAATCATAACTTTGCTCCTAATCGTGGTAGAACTTTCATGTTGGTCTTGTTTTATTTTTTTAAATCGTGTTTTATTTTCGAAATATTTTTTGTTTACACCGACAAAAGCAGAATAAATCAGAGACATGACCTACATGCATATATCAGTACATACATCTTGCATATATAAGGACTGAGATACAACAAATAAATCAAAGAAAATATTAAACACCAAATAAGAGCAAAAGAGGTCACACAAAAGGTGGGGGGGGGACACGACAAAAATAATCAGAATTAAAGGAAAGACTGGAACGATCATACCGTGAACAGACAAGATTCAGGAGGTAATAATGTACATGGAGCTCACAGTTACAGTACCTACACCCCATATAACAGCGTAACAATATGACGGGTGTCCAAAGGCGCCATCCAGACCCCCGTATCTAACTATCAAAAGGACAGTAAGGGTAATGGAAAAAAAAACAGTCCGTCTATTTAAAAAAAAAAAAAATCAAATCTACAGAAAAGATCATATAGCCCAAATTAAAATATTCAAAAACTAGCCAAATACCTGACCGTTAAAAGGAAAATACTAAAAACACACATCTGCCAATGCCTCAAAAATATGGACAGCAACTTAAAAGTACCCCACCCCCCGGGACTCCCCACCCTGTATGGCGATCACCTAACTACCAACCAAACCCTAACAAAAAAAAAAAGCTGGGGCAAATAAACCCATGTACCCTAATGGTTCCCATACACTGTACGATTTTTTTACCCGATATGGACAGTTTCGACGAGTTGTACAAACCACAATCATATGAAAATAGGTGTTTTGTGTGTGTTCAGCGACCCCGATGCGCGTCCCGGCCGTCCTCTAGTTTAATGACAGATCAGATGGTTTTGCAGAGAGATCTACGATCTTTTGAGTATGATGTGATTCACTTCTATGCATCCTAAGATCATAACGATCAATCTTACACCATTTCACCACATCATATGAAGACTTTCAAGGGCAGTCGTACAACACCTCTTAACTTTGAGTCGCACCGTGTATGGGGGGCCTTAATGGTAAGGAGCAGCCAGCCTAGGATTAATGGGCCACTGAGGAACCTTTCAAATATAAAAAACTAAATAATAAAATAAAGTAGCCTGGCTAGAGAAAAGATATACTGTATAATTGAGTAACATTCTGACAATCGGAGAAATAAAGCACAGATTATACCCTGGTGGAAGCTGGACAGTAGCAATTGGAAGAAAGGCAATTACAGGAAATATACAGTAAATACCACATGGTCAGCTAGCATGAAAAAAAATAAAAATATATATATAAATAAAATGTAATAAAACATTATTAAGGTATTAACAAAATAGACAGAATCAAGCAAATATAAGAACTCAGCCAAGCTAAATTCCTTTGAGGATCCTCCCATTCTGAGGCCCACAGTCCAAACCTAGGGCCTCATTCAGACCCACTTGCAAGCGGCTGTCCGCTCGCAAGTGGGTCGATGGTGTGCACTGCGCATGCGCACGACGGAGGGAGCTCCGTCGTGCGCATGCGCCAGACGCGACGAGCGAAGGACTTTCCTTCGCTCGTTGTGTCTGATCAAAGGGGACGTGCTGTCGATGTTGATTGACAGCACGCCCCCTTTGGTGGGCGTGCCGGGGGCGTGCCTCCCAGACGGAGGCGTTCCCAAGGGAACGCCTACCGTCAGAAGCCGGCCCCACTGACATCACTAGTGATGTCAGTGGGAGTGATTTTGGCTCTGATAGAGCCAAAATCACTCCAGGGCTTGTGGTCGAAAAACCCGACCACAGGCTTCTGGTCGCACTGGCGATGGTCAAGACCATCGCGACCATCATCCTGCACGCTCGTATGTGCTGTGGGTGGTGACCCACAGCTATACGAGCGTCCAGGAGGACACTCCATTTTTATGGAGGACGGCCGTCATTCAGAGCGAGCGCTCTGCTCAGAGCGTCCGGCTCTGAATGAGGGCCTTGTCTACACCTTCCAAAAGTAATGAAAGTAGCAATAATATCGGCCCTCTGAAGCTACATGTAAATGACTAAGAAGTGATCTGGAGCAGGAGAACTGGCTATCACGTAAACGCCGCCATATTTGTGTAGAGCAGAGATGGGGAACCCCAGGCCCGGCGTCCGTATAAGGCCCGCGGAATGATTTGAGCTTTTTTCTCCACTCATATAGCTAGCATTGTGCCTAGATGGAGCCATACAGCCGGAATCTATGGAGCAGCGCCGCCTGGAGCGCCCTTAGGCCACGCCCCCCATGTTGCTCTTGTTTTGAAGCGAAGGGATCAGAGTTTTCATTAAAAAAATGTTTTTTTATTTAAACACTGACTTTTACATTTCATGGTCACATGATGTGACCTTTGACCTCGAATATCTAAAAAAAAATATGTTTAATGTTTTTGTACATAAAGTATATTATACACTTAGATACAATTTCTCTTTGACTTCTGATACCTAACAGAATGCGGCCGAATTGCTGGAAGTTTCGCTGGAGGCAGCGCACTATGGGAAGGGACACATTCCATGTTTTCTGTCGTTGCCTGTTTTATACATACTGTACTTTTTGTGTGAGGGTTACAAGCTGATATGCTCTGTCCTGAAAACGCCCTGACCTGACCAATGTGGCCCTATTACATTGGTGTCCTACAGTAGCGCACAGTTACTTTGTAGCTTATCGCGCCATGTGATTCCCTGCATGTGCTATGGCGTGCACTGCGATCACACCATGCGTTCCTATGGAGGCACGGACCCGAATGCAGTGCGGGTATCTGCTCACGGACACATGTCTTGCGCAATGCGTGGTGCAATTTGCCGCGTCAGCATAGATGTAGCTGGGCACATCTATATGTCCATCCCTAAGTCTGACCGCGGTGAGCTAGGGCATAATCTGGTGTCTTGGCTATTTTAGCACAAAACTGGAAATCTCCTCCCGTTCCCCCCCCCCCCCCCATTGCCTCCATTGTTACGGTGACCTCCAAAGTTCATTATAACTTTGAGATGGAAACCTTGGACGCCCCGTATTCCACCTCTGCTTTGTGGCTGATTATGAAATGGTTTCCCTGGCACTTACATATTACCGAAGCGCAGGGAGCTTCTGCCCCCATTCACGCTGTAGCCCCCCTCTTCCTCTTACTGAGGCCTCTGAGGTATCACCGATTGTGACCACCATGTGAGCCCTCCGTAACTATCAGGAATAATCTAATTTTCATTGGTTTTTGGTTTGTTTGCTATTGTATTTGTTTATGTGGTGGGTCTCCAAGCCCTCATGTACCCCCCTCACGCCCCCTCTTTTTCCAGTACCCCATTTCCAATGTTTTATTAAATTCTCAGTAAATATTTCTTAAAGGAAAACTGTTCTATAGGTAATTGTGTAGAGTTAGATGCTGTAAACCGCGGTCTCCAATTTGCTTTCATTTTATACAGATTTTCTATAAGCATCTTTACACTTACTGTCAGCGCCATAAAATACTCTATAACTTAAACATTTAAACCTTGAAGACTGTCTCGACTATAGTATCTCCTGATTGTCAACATAATGATTCCAAGGGACCCTGGAGTGAAGCCTGTGCATTCTGCACTGGCAGTGAAGGTGTGGAACTCCAGGTTTTCACGGTTGCACAGGCTGCAGCTCATCACTGAGAGACGGGAAGGGTTTAAAACTCTCATACACCCAGTGCTCTGGGCACTGACGCCGGCAAGCAGCCAGTTTAGTAAGCCAAAGTTCTTTAGTAATGTGGGAGTTAGTTTTGCTGAATGGCCGAGAAGAACCGGCTATTATAGACTCAGGGAGTGAGCTAACCCTGATCTCCGAGGCTGTGCGGCTCAGGCCAGTAGAGAAAGTGCCAGGTTTAGTTTGTACTACATGGGTCCACAGAAGACTCCCGTGTGTGAGCGAGCCTCACCATAAAGGGGCGCACTTATGAGGTGGTAGCCGCGATTGGACCGAAGCTCCCTTATCTACTCATATTGGGAATCAATTTCCCAGGATTTGCTGAGCTTATAAAGGAACCCTTTAAAACAAAGCAAGTGTAAAGTTACCAAGGCCTTGCCTCATAAACTGGAGAAGAGTGGAAGAGCACGACCAGTCCTCTTTGGAGAGGGAACCTTTGAGTTACCAATATCTGATAAGGATGCCCCTATTCCGGATTGGGATACGCTGTCAACTGACATAGACCTATGAAGCTTTGCCCGGGACCAACAGAATGATGCTGCCCTCAGGACTGTAATGTCTAGTGTCATAGAAGTCAATGGCGAAGCAAATAGTGCTTACTCTCCGGGGGGCACTCCATATTTTGTCCTTAAGTCAGACCTACTATATAGTCAAGATGGAGCAAGGAAAAAAAGTTGAGCAGTTATTGGTACCCAGGGAACATATACCACTAGTGTTACGGGACGCTCATTCCCACCTCTGGGGAGGTCATCTCGGAGAAGAGAAAAACGCTAGAATGTATCTTGCTTCTGTTTTCATAGCCAAAGTCAAAAGGTTCTGCCAACGATGTCCCGTGTGCCAGAAGACCAGCCCGAGACCTCATCTGAGGGCACCATTAGTGCCAATGGCTATTGTCAGAGTACTTTTGATCTCATCGCAATGGATCTCGTCGGTCCACTGGAAAAATCAAAGCAGGGTAATAAATATGTCTTGGTGATCTTGGATTACGCCACCCGTTATCCAGAAGCGATATCTTTACGGAACACAAAGACATCTACTATTGCCAAAGAATTGCTGCTCCTCTTTTCTCGTCTTGGATTTCCTAAAGACATTCTTACAGACCAGGGGACTCCGTTTATGTCCCAGGTAATGTCGGAATTGTGTAAGAATTGGGGAATAACCCTCTCCATACCTCCAGTATACCACCCACCCAAGATTTAACAGGACCTTAAAGTTTGATACGCTGGGCTGTCCTGGATAATAAACGGGAATGGGATGAAGTACTCCCTTACCTCATGTTTGCCATATGTGAGGTACCCCCATCCTCAACCGGGTTTAGCCCTTTTGAGCTCCTCTTTGGAAAGCAACCTAGAGGCGTCATAGACATCTTAAAGGAAGGCTGGGAACAGCAGAAGATAGATGAACCAAACGTTGTAATATTCATGAGAAAATTGTATGAACGGCTGTATCAAATAGGACCCATTGTTAGAGAAAATCTTAAAGAGGCCCAAGTTCAACTGAAACGAGCCTATGATGCCACAGCTCAGGTCCGGAAGTTTCATCCAGGGGACAAAGTGCTAGTGTTGGTACTAACACAAGAAAGTAAGTTGCTTGCCCATTGTCACAGGCCCTATGAAGTGGTGGAACCCATAGGGCTGGTAAACTATTGAGTCAAACAGCCTGGACACGTAGAGCATGTCAACTTGATCAAACCCTGGCAAGAGGAGAATTTGATACCTGTACTCCTGTCTAGACCAAGCATATCTCCCACTGTCCCCGTCAGGAATACGTTGTCCACAAAGCAATGGAAAATAGTGAAATCCAGTGTCCGCAGAGAACGAGGGATGTTTAGTCCTTTATCAGAATGCATCACATTCGTCAGGTATGAGAAAGATACGCCTGGAAAGGTGGACAGAAGGCTGCAATTCGATAACCGAACCAGGTTGACAGACGTCTGTTCCAGGGAATTTAGGAAGGGTTGAATGGTGTAGGCCGTCGCAAGGAGAAAAGTGCGCTTCCCCAAGCTTGGAAAAGCGAAAGGGGGGCTGTATGGTGAGAGGGTTTGTCTCTCACCTGAGTTACCCACATTCCTGTGGGATCAGCTCCTTCAAAGGGAGGCTGGAGTGAAGCCTGTGCATTCTGCAGTGGCAGTGGAGGTGTGGAACTCCGGGTTTTCACGGTTACATAGGCCCAGCTGCAGCTCATCACTGCGAGACAGGAAGGGTTTAAAATTCTCTTACACCCAGTGCTCTGGGCACTGACGCCGGCAAGCAGCCAGTTCGTAGGCCAAAGTTCTGTAGTGCCAGGAACTGATTATTTTAGCTGTGCTGGAAAAGCATATCAGACTATGGCTGCAGGCCATTGCAGCAGACTAACCATTAAGCACTGGGAGTGCTGGGACATTTACTTTCCCCTGTATTTATTTATGTGCTTGTGTGTCTAGGCCTAAGCCTGTGTATGTTAAAGTGCAGTGCCTGCTGCCATTAAAGATACAGCTTTACCGAATACCTGCCTGACGTGAATCCTTATTTCTACACCGCGTGTTACAGTATAAATTCCTCACAGTAACCACAACTTGTTTCATTTATTGTTAAACCACAGTTAATGGAAATATTAATTTGAATGTACACAAAAAAAACAAATGTCAAAGTGAATGAATTATTAATGATACAACTTACCGGAGGCTTCTGATACTCCGGGGAGTGTCCGTGAACATCGTATAAAGATGCCCTTCTGATGTGGCTTATGTCTAGGGAAGACTTCTTCTCATACCCCGACCAAGTGTCCTCAGTCACCGTGTGTCTTCTCGCTGGGGCCCATGCGCTGGCATGTGGGGGAGCAATATCTCGCTGATAATTAATATGGTGGTAATGCACACTAGGATCGCTGTGATTTACCTCCCCGTAGCTCTCAAACCCAATTCTGAAGCCGCCAGTGTTTGGTGGATTTGGTAATTCTGGAATCACCGTTGTGTCTGTGATCTCCTCCTCGGGGGCTGATGGGAACCATGATTGCTGTTCCTCAATCCAATTGTTCGTTATAAAGCCATAGGGAACGTGTGAGGTTGGCACATTAGACCTGTCTGACACTCCGAGAGGTGGGAAGTCATAGGCACCAACAGAGGTACTCTCAGCTCTGTATGCTGGATTGAGGTGGGTGTAGGGAGAAGCGGATTGTGGGACTTCATCACTGGGATTAGGATTCGTCACATGGTCCAAAAACCCAATACTGAAACCAGGTTCCATGCTTATAACAAATTCTGCTGCAAATCTTCTGCGATTTCATTCATGAGACAAAATCTGTAAATAAAATAGATTAATTAATTAATCACTAATATTATACTGTAACCACTTTATTCTGCCTATCACTCATATCACTAGTATTATACTGTAACCTGCTTTATTCTGCCTCTCATTCATATCACTAGTATTATACTGTAACCTGCTTTATTCTGCCTCTCATTCATATCACTAGTATTATACTGTAACCGCTTTATTCTGCCTCTCATTCATATCACTAGTATTATACTGTAACCACTTTATTCTGCCTCTCATTCATATCACTAGTATTATACTGTAACCACTTTATTCTGCCTCTCATTCATATCACTAGCATTATACTGTAACCGCTTTATTCTGCCTCTCATTCAGATCACTAGTATTATACTGTAACCGCTTTATTCTGCCTCTCATTCATATCACTAGTATTATACTGTAACCGCTTTATTCTGCCTCTCATTCAGATCACTAGCATTATACTGTAACCGCTTTATTCTGCCTCTCATTCATATCACTAGTATTATACTGTAACCGCTTTATTCTGCCTCTCATTCAGATCACTAGCATTATACTGTAGTATTATACTGTAACCGCTTTATTCTGCCTCTCATTCAGATCACTAGCATTATACTGTAACCGCTTTATTCTGCCTCTCATTCAGATCACTAGCATTATACTGTAGTATTATACTGTAACCGCTTTATTCTGCCTCTCATTCAGATCACTAGCATTATACTGTAACCGCTTTATTCTGCCTCTCATTCAGATCACTAGCATTATACTGTAACCACTTTATTCTGCCTCTCATTCATGTCACTAGTATTATACTGTAACCTGCTTTATTCTGCCTCTCATTCATATCACTAGTATTATACTGTAACCTGCTTTATTCTGCCTCATTCAGATCACTAGCATTATACTGTAACCGCTTTATTCTGCCTCTCATTCATATCACTAGCATTATACTGTAACCTGCTTTATTCTGCCTCTCATTCATATCACTAGCATTATACTGTAACTAGTATTATACTGTAACCGCTTTATTCTGCCTCTCATTCAGATCACTAGCATTATACTGTAACCGCTTTATTCTGCCTCTCATTCATATCACTAGTATTATACTGTAACCTGCTTTATTCTGCCTCTCATTCATATCACTAGTATTATACTGTAACCGCTTTATTCTGCCTCAGTGATATTACTGGCATCATACTGTTACCGATTTATTCTGTGATATAATGCACAACGGGCCTGATTCAGACCCACTCGCGAGCGGCTGTCCGCTCGCAAGTGGGTTGATGGTGTGCACTGCGCATGCGCACGACGGAGGGAGCTCCGTCATGCGCATGCGCGAGACGCGACGAGCGAAGGACTTTCCTTCGCTCGTTGTGTCTGATCAAAGGGGGCGTGCAGTCGATGTTGATTGACAGCACGCCCCCTTTGGTGGGCGTGCCGGGCGCGTGTCTCCCAGATGGGGGCGTTCCCAAGGGAACACCTACCATCAGAAGCCGGCCCACTGACTTCACTAGTGATGTCAGTGGGAGGGATTTTGGCTCTGATAGAGCCAAAATCACTCCGGGCCTTGCGGTTGAGAAACTCAACCGCAGGCTCCGGCTCGCATCAACCTGCACGCTCGTATAGTCTGTGGGTGGTGACCCACAGCTATACGAGCGTCCAGGAGGACGCTCCATAATTATGGAGGTGGGCCCTGATTCAGAGCGAGCGCTCTGGTCAGAGCGTCCGGCTCTGAATCGGGGCCAATATCAGTAAAACAAGGAACAGGGCACCATATAGTATAATGTAAGAATACACTGATATACAGTACACAGGGAAAAGTAAATAGGAGGATTCTCCTGCAGCACCTGGTACCGTACGTTCCATCACTTCCTGTTAGTTATAACTCTTGTTATCTTGAATTGATAAAAGTGACTGTGCACAGACCATTATACACAGTAACCACTGTATGTACAGTACATTATTATACTATACACTGTAACCGCTGTATGTACAGTACATTATTATACTATACACTGTAACCGCTGTATGTACAGTACATTATTATACTATACACTGTAACCGCTGTATGTACAGGATATTATTATACTATACAGAGTAACCGCTGTATGTACAGTACATTATTATACTATACACAGTAATCTCTGTATGTACAGGACTTTATTATACTATATACAGTAACCACTGTATGTACAGTACATTATTATACTATACAGAGTAACCGCTGTATGTACAGGACATTATTATACTATATACAGTAACCGCTGTATGTACAGGACATTATTATACTATACAGAGTAACCACTGTATGTACAGGACATTATTATACTATATACAGTAACCGCTGTATGTACAGGACATTATTATACTATACACAGTAATCTCTGTATGTACAGGACTTTATTATACTATATACAGTAACCACTGTATGTACAGTACATTATTATACTATACAGAGTAACCGCTGTATGTACAGGACATTATTATACTATATACAGTAACCACTATGTACAGTACATTATTATACTATACAGAGTAACCGCTGTATGTACAGGACATTATTATACTATATACAGTAACCACTATGTACAGTACATTATTATACTATACAGAGTAACCGCTGTATGTACAGGACATTATTATACTATATACAGTAACCACTATGTACAGTACATTATTATACTATACAGAGTAACCACTGTATGTACAGGACATTATTATACTATACAGAGTAACCACTGTATGTACAGGACATTATTATACTATACAGAGTAACCGCTGTATGTACAGGACATTATTATACTATACAGAGTAATCTCTGTATGTACAGGACATTATTATACTATACAGAGTAACCGCTGTATGTACAGGACATTATTATACTATATACAGTAACCACTATGTACAGGACATTATTATACTATACACAGTAACCGCTGTATGTACAGGACATTATTATACTATACACAGTAACCACTATGTACAGTACATTATTATACTATACAGAGTAACCGCTGTATGTACAGGACATTATTATACTATACAGAGTAATCTCTGTATGTACAGGACATTATTATACTATACAGAGTAACCGCTGTATGTACAGGACATTATTATACTATATACAGTAACCACTATGTACAGGACATTATTATACTATACACAGTAACCGCTGTATGTACAGGACATTATTATACTATACACAGTAACCACTATGTACAGTACATTATTATACTATACAGAGTAACCGCTGTATGTACAGGACATTATTATACTATATACAGTAACCACTATGTACAGTACATTATTATACTATACAGAGTAACCGCTGTATGTACAGGACATTATTATACTATATACAGTAACCACTATGTACAGTACATTATTATACTATACAGAGTAACCGCTGTATGTACAGGACATTATTATACTATACAGAGTAATCTCTGTATGTACAGGACATTATTATACTATACAGAGTAACCGCTGTATGTACAGGACATTATTATACTATATACAGTAACCACTATGTACAGGACATTATTATACTATACACAGTAACCGCTGTATGTACAGGACATTATACTATACACAGTAACCGCTGTATGTACAGGACATTATTATACTATACACAGTAATCTCTGTATGTACAGGACTTTATTATACTATATACAGTAACCGCTGTATGTACAGGACTTTATTATACTATATACAGTAACCACTGTATGTACAGTACATTATTATACTATACAGAGTAAACGCTGTATGTACAGGACATTATTATACTATACACAGTAACCGCTGTATGTACAGGACATTATTATACTATACACAGTAACCGCTGTATGTACAGGACATTATTATACTATACACAGTAACCGCTGTATGTACAGGACATTATTATACTATACACAGTAACCGCTGTATGTACAGGACATTATTATACTATACACAGTAACCACTATGTACAGTACATTATTATACTATACAGAGTAACCGCTGTATGTACAGGACATTATTATACTATATACAGTAACCACTATGTACAGTACATTATTATACTATACAGAGTAACCGCTGTATGTACAGGACATTATTATACTATATACAGTAACCACTATGTACAGTACATTATTATACTATACAGAGTAACCGCTGTATGTACAGGACATTATTATACTATACAGAGTAATCTCTGTATGTACAGGACATTATTATACTATACAGAGTAACCGCTGTATGTACAGGACATTATTATACTATATACAGTAACCACTATGTACAGGACATTATTATACTATACACAGTAACCGCTGTATGTACAGGACATTATACTATACACAGTAACCGCTGTATGTACAGGACATTATTATACTATACACAGTAATCTCTGTATGTACAGGACTTTATTATACTATATACAGTAACCGCTGTATGTACAGGACTTTATTATACTATATACAGTAACCACTGTATGTACAGTACATTATTATACTATACAGAGTAAACGCTGTATGTACAGGACATTATTATACTATACACAGTAACCGCTGTATGTACAGGACATTATTATACTATACACAGTAACCGCTGTATGTACAGGACATTATTATACTATACACAGTAACCGCTGTATGTACAGGACATTATTATACTATACACAGTAACCGCTGTATGTACAGGACATTATTATACTATACAGAGTAACCGCTGTATGTACAGGACATTATTATACTATACAGAGTAAACGCTGTATGTACAGGACATTATTATACTATACACAGTAACCGCTGTATGTACAGGACATTATTATACTATACACAGTAACCGCTGTATGTACAGGACATTATTATACTATACACAGTAACCGCTGTATGTACAGGACATTATTATACTATACACAGTAACCGCTGTATGTACAGGACATTATTATACTATACACAGTAACCGCTGTATGTACAGGACATTATTATACTATACACAGTAACCGCTGTATGTACAGGACTTTATTATACTATACTGGAATTCTAGAATTCTCTGATTTGCTGGGTAATCATATATTTGCACCAGGCATCTATTATAGAAAAACCAATGCTGTCTGGAATTCTCTGATTTGCTGGGTATACTGTATTTAATTCATATCTGTAAACTCCAGAGTAACTTTATATTTAATTATTTAGTCAGATCTTGTCTCCTAGCTTCATGGGATGCTGTTTTGGCTCTGCTTGTTTGTATTAGAATTTTATGACTTGTATCTGGTGTGGGTGAGGGTATTGAGGGTGGGTGTAATCAGTGACTACACATGTTATGCTTAACTATATAATCAGTAGGTCACAAGGCTTTAGGCTTGTACTAGGCTGCTAGGTTTTATTTCAAAGTGGGTCTACATGTACAGCATAACTTAAAGAGTTAGTCAGGAGGACGACATTTTAAAAGAACTCACTTAAACTTGGGGAAAAAACAAAAAAGATCTTCTGAGCTTCTGGAAACCCTGCTACTCAGCCACCAGCTTCCATTATAACCTGGACACTCTTTTTGCCAAAACCCTGCAAGCAACTACCTGATTACTTAAAATGTAATACTTGTATGTTTGTTTCTTCTCTACAATGTTTAAATCACTCCAATACCACTGTCAATTTATCTTTATACCACTGTAGTATCTCCCATTGTTTCACACCTATACCTTTTATTTAATTTTTAATATATTCATACTTTATACTAATTCTCAAGTCTTACAACTTGAACACCTCGACTCTTTTTTGGTTATAATATACTATTGTAGTTCTGCCCTTACATCTTCCAGCACTGTTCTGCCTTTTATCTGATTTTGACCTTTGACCTGTACTGCTCCCTCATCTCACACTCATTACTACTACTGACCCCCCCCAACTGCCTCATCTCACACTCATTACTACTACTGACCCCCCCCAACTGCCTCATCTCACACTCATTACTACTACTGACTCCTCCCTCATCTCACACTCATTACTACTACTGACCCCCCCCAACTGCCTCATCTCACACTCATTACTACTACTGACCCCCCCCAACTGCCTCATCTCACACTCATTACTACTACTGACTCCTCCCTCATCTCACACTCATTACTACTACTGACCCCCCCCAACTGCCTCATCTCACACTCATTACTACTACTGACCCCCCCCAACTGCCTCATCTCACACTCATTACTACTACTGACTCCTCCCTCATCTCACACTCATTACTACTACTGACCCCCCCCAACTGCCTCATCTCACACTCATTACTACTACTGACCCCCCCCAACTGCCTCATCTCACACTCATTACTACTACTGACTCCTCCCTCATCTCACACTCATTACTACTACTGACCCCCCCCCAACTGCCTCATCTCACACTCATTACTACTACTGACCCCCCCCAACTGCCTCATCTCACACTCATTACTACTACTGACTCCTCCCTCATCTCACACTCATTACTACTACTGACTCCTCCCTCATCTCACACTCATTACTACTACTGACTCCTCCCTCATCTCACACTCATTACTACTACTGGCTCCCCACCCCCAACTGCCTCATCTCACACTCATTACTACTACTGACTCCCTCCCCCAACTCCCTCATCTCACACTCATTACTACTACTGGCTCCCCACCCCCAACTGCCTCATCTCACACTCATTACTACTACTGACTCCCTCCCCAACTCCCTCATCTCACACTCATTACTACTACTGACTCCCTCCCCAACTCCCTCATCTCACACTCATTACTACTACTGACCCCCCCCAACTGCCTCATCTCACACTCATTACTACTACTGACCCCCCCAACTGCCTCATCTCACACTCATTACTACTACTGACTCCTCCCTCATCTCACACTCATTACTACTACTGACCCCCCCCAACTGCCTCATCTCACACTCATTACTACTACTGACCCCCCCCAACTGCCTCATCTCACACTCATTACTACTACTGACCCCCCCCAACTGCCTCATCTCACACTCATTACTACTACTGACCCCCCCCAACTGCCTCATCTCACACTCATTACTACTACTGACCCCCCCCAACTGCCTCATCTCACACTCATTACTACTACTGACCCCCCCCAACTGCCTCATCTCACACTCATTACTACTACTGACTCCTCCCTCATCTCACACTCATTACTACTACTGGCTCCCCACCCCCAACTGCCTCATCTCACACTCATTACTACTACTGACTCCCTCCCCAACTCCCTCATCTCACACTCATTACTACTACTGACTCCCTCCCCAACTCCCTCATCTCACACTCATTACTACTACTGACTCCCTCCCCAACTCCCTCATCTCACACTCATTACTACTACTGACCCCCCCCCAACTGCCTCATCTCACACTCATTACTACTACTGACTCCTCCCTCATCTCACACTCATTACTACTACTGGCTCCCCACCCCCAACTGCCTCATCTCACACTCATTACTACTACTGACTCCCTCCCCAACTCCCTCATCTCACACTCATTACTACTACTGACCCCCCCCAACTGCCTCATCTCACACTCATTACTACTACTGACTCCTCCCTCATCTCACACTCATTACTACTACTGGCTCCCCACCCCCAACTGCCTCATCTCACACTCATTACTACTACTGACTCCCTCCCCAACTCCCTCATCTCACACTCATTACTACTACTGACCCCCCCCCAACTGCCTCATCTCACACTCATTACTACTACTGACTCCTCCCTCATCTCACACTCATTACTACTACTGGCTCCCCACCCCCAACTGCCTCATCTCACACTCATTACTACTACTGACTCCCTCCCCAACTCCCCTCATCTCACACTCATTACTACTACTGACTCCCTCCCCAACTCCCTCATCTCACACTCATTACTACTACTGACTCCCTCCCCAACTCCCTCATCTCACACTCATTACTACTACTGACCCCCCCCCCAACTGCCTCATCTCACACTCATTACTACTACTGACTCCCCCCCAACTCCCTCATCTCACACTCATTACTACTACTGACTCCCCCCCCCCCCACTGCCTCATCTCACACTCATTACTACTACTGACCCCCCCCAACTGCCTCATCTCACACTCATTACTACTACTGACCCCCCCAACTGCCTCATCTCACACTCATTACTACTACTGACTCCTCCCTCATCTCACACTCATTACTACTACTGACTCCTCCCTCATCTCACACTCATTACTACTACTGACTCCTCCCTCATCTCACACTCATTACTACTACTGACTCCTCCCTCATCTCACACTCATTACTACTACTGGCTCCCCACCCCCAACTGCCTCATCTCACACTCATTACTACTACTGACTCCCTCCCCAACTCCCTCATCTCACACTCATTACTACTACTGACCCCCCCCAACTGCCTCATCTCACACTCATTACTACTACTGACTCCCCCCCAACTCCCTCATCTCACACTCATTACTACTACTGACTCCCCCCCCCCCCACTGCCTCATCTCACACTCATTACTACTACTGACCCCCCCCCACTGCCTCATCTCACACTCATTACTACTACTGACCCCCCCCAACTGCCTCATCTCACACTCATTACTACTACTGACCCCCCCAACTGCCTCATCTCACACTCATTACTACTACTGACTCCCTCCCAAACTGCCTCATCTCACACTCATTACTACTACTGACTCCCTCCCCAACTCCCTCATCTCACACTCATTACTACTACTGACTCCCTCCCCAACTCCCTCATCTCACACTCATTACTACTACTGACCCCCCCCAACTGCCTCATCTCACACTCATTACTACTACTGACTCCCCCCCAACTCCCTCATCTCACACTCATTACTACTACTGACTCCCCCCCCCCACTGCCTCATCTCACACTCATTACTACTACTGACCCCCCCCCCACTGCCTCATCTCACACTCATTACTACTACTGACCCCCCCCCAACTGCCTCATCTCACACTCATTACTACTACTGACCCCCCCCAACTGCCTCATCTCACACTCATTACTACTACTGACCCCCCCCAACTGCCTCATCTCACACTCATTACTACTACTGACCCCCCCCAACTGCCTCATCTCACACTCATTACTACTACTGACTCCTCCCTCATCTCACACTCATTACTACTACTGACTCCCCACCCCCCAACTGCCTCATCTCACACTCATTACTACTACTGACCTCCCTCCCCAACTGCCTCATCTCACACTCATTACTACTACTGACTCCCCCCAACTGCCTCATCTCACACTCATTACTACTACTGACTCCCCCCCCAACTCCCTCATCTCACACTCATTACTACTACTGACTCCCCCCCCCCCCCCCCCACTGCCTCATCTCACACTCATTACTACTACTGACCCCCCCCAACTGCCTCATCTCACACTCATTACTACTACTGCCCACTACTGCCCCCCCCCCAACTGCCTCATCTCACACTCATTACTACTACTGCCCCCCCCCCAACTGCCTCATCTCACACTCATTACTACTACTGACCCCCCCCAACTGCCTCATCTCACACTCATTACTACTACTGCCCCCCCCCCAACTGCCTCATCTCACACTCATTACTACTACTGCCCCCCCCCCAACTGCCTCATCTCACACTCATTACTACTACTGACCCCCCCCCCAACTGCCTCATCTCACACTCATTACTACTACTGACCCCCCCAACTGCCTCATCTCACACTCATTACTACTACTGACTCCTCCCTCATCTCACACTCATTACTACTACTGGCTCCCCACCCCCAACTGCCTCATCTCACACTCATTACTACTACTGACTCCCTCCCCAACTGCCTCATCTCACACTCATTACTACTACTGACTCCTCCCTCATCTCACACTCATTACTACTACTGGCTCCCCACCCCCAACTGCCTCATCTCACACTCATTACTACTACTGACTCCCTCCCCAACTCCCTCATCTCACACTCATTACTACTACTGACTCCCTCCCCAACTCCCTCATCTCACACTCATTACTACTACTGACCCCCCCCAACTGCCTCATCTCACACTCATTACTACTACTGACTCCCCCCCAACTGCCTCATCTCACACTCATTACTACTACTGACTCCCCCCCCCCAACTGCCTCATCTCACACTCATTACTACTACTTACTCCCCCCCAACTCCCTCATCTCACACTCATTACTACTACTGACTCCCCCCCCAACTGCCTCATCTCACACTCATTACTACTACTGACCCCCCCAACTGCCTCATCTCATACTCATTACTACTACTGACTCCCCCCCCCCAACTGCCTCATCTCACTCATTACTACTACTGACCCCCCCAACTGCCTCATCTCACACTCATTACTACTACTGACCCCCCCAACTGCCTCATCTCACACTCATTACTACTACTGACCCCCCCAACTGCCTCATCTCACACTCATTACTACTACTGACCCCCCCAACTGCCTCATCTCACACTCACTACTACTACTGACTCCCCCCCAACTCCCTCATCTCACACTCATTACTACTACTGACTCCCCCCAACTGCCTCATCTCACACTCATTACTACTACTGACTCCCCCCAACTGCCTCATCTCACACTCAATACTACTACTGACTCCCCCCCCCCCCCAACTGCCTCATCTCACACTCATTACTACTACTGACTCCCCCCCAACTCCCTCATCTCACACTCAGTAGTAGTAATGACTCCCCCCCACTGCCTCATCTCACACTCATTACTACTACTGACCCCCCCTAACTGCTTCATCTCACACTCATTACTACTACTGACTCCCCCCAACTGCCTCATCTCACACTCATTACTACTACTGACTCCCCCCCAACTCCCTCATCCCACACTCACTACTACTACTGACTCCCCCCAACTGCCTCATCTCACACTCATTACTACTACTGACTCCCCCCAACTGCCTCATCTCACACTCATTACTACTACTGACTCCCCCCAACTGCCTCATCTCACACTCAATACTACTACTGACTCCCCCCCCCCCCAACTGCCTCATCTCACACTCATTACTACTACTGACTCCCCCCCCCCCCCCACTGCCTCATCTCACACTCATTACTACTACTGACCCCCCCTAACTGCCTCATCTCACACTCATTACTACTACTGCCCCCCCCAACTGCCTCATCTCACACTCATTACTACTACTGACTCCCCCCAACTGCCTCATCTCACACTCATTACTACTACTGACTTTTTCCCCCCCAACTGCCTCATCTCACACTCATTACTACTACTGACTCCCCCCCCCCCACTGCCTCATCTCACACTCATTACTACTACTGACCCCCCCTAACTGCCTCATCTCACACTCATTACTACTACTGCCCCCCCCAACTGCCTCATCTCACACTCATTACTACTACTGACTCCCCCCAACTGCCTCATCTCACACTCATTACTACTACTGACTTTTTCCCCCCCAACTGCCTCATCTCACACTCATTACTACTACTGACTCCCCCCCCCCCCACTGCCTCATCTCACACTCATTACTACTACTGACCCCCCCTAACTGCCTCATCTCACACTCATTACTACTACTGCCCCCCCCAACTGCCTCATCTCACACTCATTACTACTACTGACTCCCCCCAACTGCCTCATCTCACACTCATTACTACTACTGACTTTTTCCCCCCCAACTGCCTCATCTACACGATGTCTCTTTTCTTCTACTCTTCCCTCACTCAGCTGCTACATTATTTTCTCCTCTACCACCTCTACCTCTTTTCTCCATCCATAGTCCCCTCTACGTTCTCCCCCTCCTCTGTCTCTCTTCATCACATGTCAGTCTCTCCACTGCATCTCCCACAACTCCAGTATTATTCACTTCTCTTCCACCATGGTCCTGCTGCACCACCACTAAACCCTGCACCCTCTCTTTTCTCCAAGTTACCTGTCCTCCCCCCCCCCCCCCACACCACACTAAACCTCCACCTTACCCACCACCTGCTGTCACCCTTCCTCATTCAGAAGCCAGCCACATAACCCCACACTCCTAATCCCCCTTCTCTAGATCAATATCACCTCCACACTACATCAACCCTAATAATCTCATTCTCCTCTCGCCTCTTAACTCTGTCCCTCTCTCCTGTTCCCTCTGGAAAGCCAGTTTTGTCTATAATAAACTGGTCCCTGTTCATGAGCACTTCATCTGCGATGCCTGGATTCTCCTAGCCATCACCAAACCCTGGCTATACCCCTCTGACACCACTGCTCCTGCAAAATTCCTCCATCACTTGGCTTCCTGGCTCTTAATCTTCAAATGGGCCCTCAAGACCCATTTCTTCCTCAATGCTCTCCAGCGCTCATCCTAACCCACTGCTCTATGCTCCTTCCTCACTATCTAGCCCATCTGTGTCTCCCCTGTTTGTCTTCCCCTCCCCTTTTAGAATGTAAGCTCTCACGAGCAGGGCCCTCTTCCCTCACGTGCTTCTTCTTGCTTTACTTTTACTTTCATTCGCAACGGCACCTAATACTTGGTTGCTAATACCCTGCTACTTATTTAGGTGTTATGCAGCATTGTTTATAGATCATGTACTTGTCCTACATTGTCTGTACTGTTAATAATTGTTGTCTTGTGGGCTCATTTGTTTCTGTACTTTGTAAGGCGCTGCGGAACCCTTGTGGCGCCATATAAATAAAGGAGAATAATAATAATAAATACACAGTAACCGCTGTATGTACAGGACATTATTATACTATACACAGACAGTTATACACAGTAACCGCTGTATGTACAGGACATTATTATACTATACACAGTAACCGCTGTATGTACAGGACATTATTATACCCAGCAGCAGTCTGGAATGCTGGGTAATAATGATATGGAAAGTGCGTTGTGGAAACTATTAGAGATTATTTTATTTTCCTGAAGGCCGCGCACACCTGAACTTCGGGGCGTCCGAGTTCCCGGCTCGGGTCTGCTGTAAATTCGGATCATGGATTTTAGAAAACAAATCTCAGGTTTTGGGTTGTATGTAAACGGGTCCTAATTACATCAGTTTAGTTTTTTTTTTAATCTAGTTTAAAGATATCCAAAATATAATCTGAACCAAAACTGGGGGATCTGCGCTCATCTCTACAGATTATACCTGGTGATTATATCTATATTTTATAATACAGACATGTCCTCTGATATGGTCACACATGTACGTGGTAGGGAACATGCCAGCTGCTGTGACACTACCCATACCAGCATGCCCTGCCACACATTTCCTGTTACAGTGTGCTAAACCTGTGTTTGTTCATGCTGGGATGTGTAGTTCTACAGCAGCTGGAGACCCGCTTGTTACCCAGTCCTGTGCTACACTATAAGGACGGCTCATTATTATAATTAGTGTTTTTCATCATTACTACAAGTAATTATATCAGGGTTCTGTCCATTTGGTGACATTGTAACTTATGTGATCCCAATTCTAGTAGAGCGGACATTGAATTCTTGGGACTATTGATTGTAAGCTCTGCAGCCCATATTGAGCTGTTTAATAAACCTTTATGACAGACTATACCCAGCAGTGACTGATAAAGAAGCCAGCACACGTGTGTGTCATTGATCTTCTATGTACATGTGCCCAGAGACCGACTCCAGGCCTGATTCAGCAAGGATCGCAACTGCGATTTATGCACGCTATCGGCCGATTGTCACGTACTGCGCATGCGTGCGCGAACACTCCACTGCGACTACGCAGACCCATCGCAGAGTTAGACAGGAACTACCGTTTGTGGGAGGTGATGGAGTGTGGTCGACGAAACGCAGGCGTGCCAGTGCATTTGAACGCCGTAGCAGGGGCGTGCATAAATTATCCACGGCGATGCCCTACGCAGGCGTCATAGCGTGCGCTGAGGTTAGCAATTCCTGAGTAAGGTCAGAGCCTGTGTAAGTGTGTGTGATGCTGTGATGGTGCTCGCTGTTACCGATGGTGTCGCAGTCTCGCTCAGGATTACGGATGTGTGTGAGGTAAGGTGGGCGTTCTTATGTAGTGCTGCGACAGTTTAGCGATTGCAATGGATTCGCATACTATCACAGTGAGACTGCGTGCGTAATCGCTATTGCAGTTGTGATCGGTAGTGAAACTGCGCCTTTGTCCAATACTGATTTGTGAGCAAAGAATTTCAGGTATGTGTGTGATCTGTATTATTACTCAGGTATGTGTGTTATCTGTGTTATTACTCAGGTATGTGTGTTATCTGTGTTATTACTCAGGTATGTGTGTGATCTGTATTATTACTCAGGTATGTGTGTTATCTGTGTTATTACTCAGGTATGTGTGTTATCTGTGTTATTACTCAGGTATGTGTGTTATCTGTGTTATTACTCAGGTAGGTGTGTTATCTGTGTTATTACTCAGGTAGGTGTGTTATCTGTGTTATTACTCAGGTAGGTGTGTTATCTGTGTTATTACTCAGGTAGGTGTGTTATCTGTGTTATCTGTGTTATTACTCAGGTAGGTGTGTTATCTGTGTTATTACTCAGGTAGGTGTGTTATCTGTGTTATTACTCAGGTAGGTGTGTTATCTGTGTTATCTGTGTTATTACTCAGATATGTGTGTTATCTGTGTTATCTGTGTTATTACTCAGGTAGGTGTGTTATCTGTGTTATTACTCAGGTAGGTGTGTTATCTGTGTTATTACTCAGGTATGTGTGTTATCTGTGTTATTACTCAGGTATGTGTGTTATCTGTGTTATTACTCAGGTATGTGTGTTATCTGTGTTAATACTCAGGTATGTGTGTTATCTGTGTTATTACTCAGGTAGGTGTGTTACCTGTGTTATTACTCAGGTAGGTGTGTTATCTGTGTTAATACTCAGGTATGTGTGTTATCTGTGTTAATACTCAGGTATGTGTGTTATCTGTGTTATTACTCAGGTATGTGTGTTATCTGTGTTATTACTCAGGTATGTGTGTTATCTGTGTTATTACTCAGGTATGTGTGTTATCTGTGTTATTACTCAGGTATGTGTGTTATCACTCAGGTAGGTGTGTTATCTGTGTTAATACTCAGGTATGTGTGTTATCTGTGTTATCTGTGTTATTACTCAGGTAGGTGTGTTATCTGTGTTATTACTCAGGTATGTGTGTTATCTGTGTTATTACTCAGGTATGTGTGTTATCTGTGTTATTACTCAGGTATGTGTGTTATCTGTGTTATTACTCAGGTATGTGTGTTATCTGTGTTATTACTCAGGTATGTGTGTTATCTGTGTTATTACTCAGGTATGTGTGTTATCTGTGTTATTACTCAGGTATGTGTGTTATCTGTATTATTACTCAGGTATGTGTGTTATCTGTGTTAATACTCAGGTATGTGTGTTATCTGTGTTATCTGTGTTAATACTCAGGTATGTGTGTTATCTGTGTTAATACTCAGGTATGTGTGTTATCTGTGTTATCTGTGTTATTACTCAGGTAGGTGTGTTATCTGTGTTATCTGTGTTATTACTCAGGTAGGTGTGTTATCTGTGTTATTACTCAGGTATGTGTGTTATCTGTGTTATTACTCAGGTATGTGTGTTATCTGTGTTACCTGTGTTATTACTCAGGTATGTGTGTTATCTGTGTTATTACTCAGGTATGTGTGTTATCTGTGTTACCTGTGTTATTACTCAGGTATGTGTGTTATCTGTATTATTACTCAGGTATGTGTGTTATCTGTGTTAATACTCAGGTATGTGTGTTATCTGTGTTATCTGTGTTAATACTCAGGTATGTGTGTTATCTGTGTTATTACTCAGGTATGTGTGTTATCTGTGTTATTACTCAGGTATGTGTGTTATCTGTGTTACCTGTGTTATTACTCAGGTATGTGTGTTATCTGTGTTATCTGTGTTATTACTCAGGTATGTGTGTTATCTGTGTTACCTGTGTTATTACTCAGGTATGTGTGTTATCTGTATTACCTGTGTTATTACTCAGGTATGTGTGTTATCTGTGTTACCTGTGTTATTACTCAGGTATGTGTGTTATCTGTGTTACCTGTGTTATTACTCAGGTATGTGTGTTATCTGTGTTACCTGTGTTATTACTCAGGTATGTGTGTTATCTGTGTTATCTGTGTTATTACTCAGGTATGTGTGTTATCTGTGTTACCTGTGTTATTACTCAGGTATGTGTGTTATCTGTATTATTACTCAGGTATGTGTGTTATCTGTGTTATCTGTGTTAATACTCAGGTATGTGTGTTATCTGTGTTATCTGTGTTAATACTCAGGTATGTGTGTTATCTGTGTGATCTGTGTTATTACTCAGGTAGGTGTGTTATCTGTGTTAATACTCAGGTATGTGTGTTATCTGTGTTACCTGTGTTATTACTCAGGTATGTGTGTGATCTGTGTTATTACTCAGGTATGTGTGTTATCTGTGTTACCTGTGTTATTACTCAGGTATGTGTGTTATCTGTGTTATTACTCAGGTATGTGTGTTACCTGTGTTATTACTCAGGTATGTGTGTTATCTGTGTTATTACTCAGGTATGTGTGTTATCTGTGTTATTACTCAGGTATGTGTGTTACCTGTGTTATTACTCAGGTATGTGTGTTATCTGTGTTATTATTCATGTGTGTATTACCTATGTTATTACTCAGGTGTTTGTTACCTGTAATATTACTCAGGTGTATGTATTATCTGTGTTATATTATTCATGTGTGTATTACCTGTGTTATTACTCCGATATGTGTATTACCTGCATTACTGCTCAGGTGTTACCTGTGTCCTTCCTCAGGTGTTTGTGTTACGTGAGTACGGACATGTTTAGGAAGCCTCTTACCTGTCTGTGGTCATAGTTATTGTAGGTGGGAAGGAAAGTCATGACTGGGGCTCCTGAGGGATCTTGCTGCATTACACACACATTACACACCTGCTGCAAGGACTTTGTATTGCCGTAAAACAGGTTGTGTCTTTGTGACTCATTCCCAGGAAATGCGTAATCACTTTCCTGACAGCTCCAAGCTACATACTGGAAGATAATTCGCTGAGGTCGCTGCCATGCCGGGAGATAACCAGGTTAAGCGCGCAGGAACGCGCTCTCTTAGGAATGAGCACACCTATGACTGAGTACAGAATGTAAGCTCCTATGAGCAGGACCTTCTACCCTCTTCTCCTTACTCTACATTCATCTACTTCCTACCCCCCACCAGGGCACCTAACACTTGGCTACTTCGCTCTGTTGCTTAACTGGGTGTTATGGTCACAAATGTAACAATATATATTATCCATGTCCTGTCCTGTACTGTATTGTACTGTAAGTCACTGTAGTTTACGTACTGTGTAAGGCGCTTCAGAACACTTGTGGCGCCATATAAATAGATGATGATGATTGTATTATTACTATCTATATGTCCATACATCTGCTGAGCCTCCATGATCCTGCCCATAGGTGAGCTCAGCGCCAGCAATGTGCTGGAAGGGTTAATGCATGGAGGTTACCAGAGCTAAGGTAATTATTAGTCATTAGGGTCATGTGTGTGAGTTTCTTATCTCCAGACTTTGGGAAGCCAGGAGTGATATAGTGTCCAGCGACAAGAGCCGGTCTCCTCGGGACCCTGTGCCGGCCCTTCCCCCAAACGTGACATAATATGAGGTGCAGGAAGGAGAAGGTGTAGAACTAACCGGTTACTCTACACAATGCGGGCGGGATGCAGGGCCGCAGTGTCCTTTGTACTATCCGAGCAAGAGCTGCTGGGTGCGGGGCCGCAGTGTCCTTTGTACTATCCGAGCAAGAGCTGCTGGGTGCGGGGCCGCAGTGTCCTTTGTACTATCCGAGCAGCGCTGCTGGGTGCGGGGCCGCAGTGTCCTTTGTACTATCCGAGCAGCGCTGCTGGGTGCGGGGCCGCAGTGTCCTTTGTACTATCCGAGCAGCGTCCTTTGTACTATCCGAGCAGCACTGCTGGGTGCAGGGCCGCAGTGTCCTTTGTACTATCTGAGCAGAGCTGCTGGGTGCAGGGCCGCAGTGTCCTTTGTACTATCCGGGCAGCGCTGGTGGGTGCGGGGCCGCAGTGTCCTTTGTACTATCTGAGCAGCGCTGCTGGGATGCAGGGCCGCAGTGTCCTTTGTGCTATCCGAGCAGAGCTGCTGGGTGCAGGGCCGCAGTGTCCTTTGTACTATCTGAGCAGAGCTGCTGGGCCGCAGTGTCCTTTGTACTATCCGAGCAGCGCTGCAGGGTGTGGGGCCGCAATGTCCTTTGTACTATCCAAGCAGCGCTGCTGGGTGCAGGGCCGCAGTGTCCTTTGTACTATCCGAGCAATAGCTGCTGGGTGCGGGGCCGCAGTGTCCTTTGTACTATCCGAGCAAGAGCTGCTGGGTGCGGGGCCGCAGTGTCCTTTGTACTATCCGAGCAAGAGCTGCTGGGTGCGGGGCCACAGTGTCCTTTGTACTATCCGAGCAAGAGCTGCTGGGTGCGGGGCCGCAGTGTCCTTTGTACTATCCGAGCAGCGCTGCTGGGTGCGGGGCCGCAGTGTCCTTTGTACTATCCGAGCAAGAGCTGCTGGGTGCGGGGCCGCAGTGTCCTTTGTACTATCTGAGCAGCGCTGCTGGGTGCGGGGCCGCAGTGTCCTTTGTACTATCTGAGCAGAGCTGCTGGGTGCGGGGCCGCAGTGTCCTTTGTACTATCCGAGCAGAGCTGCTGGGTGCAGGGCCGCAGTGTCCTTTCTACTATCTGAGCAGAGCTGCTGGGTGCGGGGCCGCAGTGTCCTTTGTACTATCCGAGCAGAGCTGCAGGGCCGCAGTGTCCTTTGTACTATCCGAGCAGAGCTGCAGGGTGCAGGGCCGCAGTATCCTTTGTACTATCCGAGCAGAGCTGCTGGGTGCGGGGCCGCAGTATCCTTTGTACTATCCGAGCAGAGCTGCTGGGTGCGGGGCCGCAGTGTCCTTTGTACTATCCGAGCAGAGCTGCAGGGCCGCAGTGTCCTTTGTACTATCCGGGCAGAGCTGCAGGGTGCGGGGCCGCAGTGTCCTTTGTACTATCCGAGCAGCGCTGCAGGGTGCGGGGCCGCAGTGTCCTTTGTACTATCCGAGCAGCGCTGCTGGGTGCGGGGCGGCAGCGTCCTTTGTACTATCCGAGCAGCGCTGCTGTTCAAGGCACCCTACTAGCCATACTGTATGTGGGGCCCATGGGGATGAGTTTCTTTCCATTGTACCCCTAGACCACCGAGGCTTCGGGGATGCTATGGACCATCTGGCAGGTGTAGCTTCGGGCATTAGGCCTGTGGGTCACTGTAGTATTCGGGCATTAGGCCTGTTGGGTCACTGCAGTATTCGGGCATTAGGCCTGTGGGTCACTGTAGTATTCGGGCATTAGGCCTGTGGGTCACTGCAGTATTCGGGCATTAGGCCTGTGGGTCACTGCAGTATTCGGGCATTAGGCCTGTGGGTCACTGTAGTATTCGGGCATTAGGCCTTGTGGGTCACTGTAGTATTCGGGCATTAGGCCTTGTGGGTCACTGCAGTATTCGGGCATTAGGCCTGTGGGTCACTGCAGTAGTCGGGCATTAGGCCTGTGGGTCACTGTAGTATTCGGGCATTAGGCCTGTGGGTCACTGTAGTATTCGGGCATTAGGCCTGTGGGTCACTGTAGTATTCGGGCATTAGGCCTGTGGGTCACTGCAGTAGTCGGGCATTAGGCCTGTGGGTCACTGCAGTAGTCGGGCATTAGGCCTGTGGGTCACTGTAGTATTCGGGCATTAGGCCTGTGGGGCATGTTCATAAGCTTGGCAATCCCCCTTATTCCTGCCAAATACTGTCCCTGGTTTTCTGCCACCAAAATCTCCCCAAAAAGGCTGCAGCACTTTGCCCTTAATTAATGCACAAGGTCCCAGGTTTAATGAAAGGAGCGAGATTCTGATAGTAGATATAATGCCGCGTATCCACTCGCAGATAGTGGAACGATGGTACGATTACGACATCGCCATCGTACCGTCGTTCCTCTTCCCCTGTAGTGCCTACACTGAGTGATATTTCAGTCAGTGCCGGGACCCTCCCTCATCCCTGAACATGGCCAGTCTGTCGCTATCAGCAGACTGGCCGTCATATTCAGCCGATGATTGATGTCGGAGTGCGCATCGCTGGTAGTTTCCGACATTATACTGCACGATTAATGAGCGATTGAACAATAACGATGTTGTAATCGTTCAATCGCTCATTTATATCTGCAAGTGAATATGCGGCTTAAGGCCCTGGATATAAGTTGTGGGCACATAGATATCAGCAGGGGCCGGCCGGCTTGGGGAGGTAGCACCTGTACCCAGGCAAACGGATAAATCACCAGGTACATAGGGGCAGTACAGTGTGCGCTATTACTGTGTCTGTTGTATTTGTCAGTCATTGTTTCCCCCGACACTGTACTGTGGGGATTGAATGTGCGAGTAGTAAAGTTTCGGTCAGTGCGTGACACCCACACTTAGCACTAGGGGAGCATACTGTACTTTGTGTCTGTAGTGTACGCCCGTGCATTGTGCGGCTACATTCAGGTGTTCACACACCGTACATAATAACTGAGATCTAAGGGCCTGATTCAGAGCCGGACGCTATTTTGCGAGCACACGATTTTTGACCGCACTGACTGGTTCGCGCATTCGTACTAAACCCCATACGCACGCGCAGATGTGCGCACATCGCTCGGAGCGAACGAGCTGCCGCTTACGAGCAGCTCTGAATCAGGCCCTAAGGCCAAACGGCAAAGTTATGACAATTCACTCATCCAGTAAGTGTCAGTCATCCCTCAGACTATCTCCCTCACTCAGCGAAGGGTAAACTTGCTCTAAGTCTATTGGTCTCCTCTTAGAGACATGGGGTCTAGTTACTAAGCTTTGTTAGGAGATAAAGTGATAATGTACCAGCCAATCAGCTCCTGACTGTCATTTTTCAAACACAGCCTGTGACATGGCAGTTAGGAGCTGATTGGCTGGTACTTTGAATAAGGCCCAGAGTCGGTCGCGAGCGCTCGCAACCGACTCGATGTTGGTTCACAGGGCATGCACATAACGGAGTTTGCTACGTCATGCAAATGCGCGAGCCCCCGCTAACGACGGGTGGTCGAAGCAGACGGAGCGAGTTGTCGATGTTGATTGACAGCTCACTCCGTTTGCTGGGCGGGAAGGAGGCGTGTCTGCCCAAACGGAGGCGTTCCCCCTGGAATGCTAGCCGTTTGGGGGCGGCCCCACTGACATCAGTGATGTCAGTGGGGAGATTCCTGCTGAAACACAGCAGTAAGCTCCCTGGGGCTTAAGGTTGACGAGACCCTACCCTAGGGTCTCGTCGTAAGCCCTGATGGTCGCGATGGTCTGGACCATCGCGACCATCTCCCTTAGCCGTCGTTAGAGCTGTGGGTGTTAACCCACAGCCTAACAACCGACATGGAGGCGGCCATTCAGGATGCAAGCGGCCGCCCTGTTTCTGAACGACCGCTTGCATCCTACGACCGCCTCTGAATGAGGCCCATTATCTCTGTTCACTTTATCTCCGTCCAAAGCTTAGTAAATAGACCCCATTGATCCTACACATATCTGGCTAGCATTGTGATGTATTGGAGACGCTACCTGTCCGGGACTCTCCTTAGTCTTTGAGGTGAGTGTCCGTAAGCTAGACCTCACTTACACTTCCCCCGCAATATAAGGCAGACGGCAGAACCAGCTCTCTCCCTGCAGCCACAAGTCACAAACATAGGAGAGGCCCGGAGACGGGAGACCCCTGTTCCAAGCATAGGAGAGGCCCGGAGATGGGAGACCCCTGCAGCCAAAAGTCACAAGCATAGGAGAGGCCCGGAGACGGGAGACCCCTGCATCCAAAAGTCACAAGCATAGGAGAGGTCCAGAGACGGGAGACCCCTGTTCCAAGCATAGGAGAGGCCCGGAGATGGGAGACCCCCTGCATCCAAAAGTCACAAGCATAGGAGAGGCCGGAGACGGGAGACCCCTGTTCCAAGCATACGAGAGGCCCAGAGACGGGAGACCCCTGCATCCAAAAGTCACAAGTATAGGAGAGGTCCAGAGACGGGAGACCCCTGTTCCAAGCATAGGAGAGGCCCGGAGATGGGAGACCCCCTGCATCCAAAAGTCACAAGCATAGGAGAGGCCCGGAGACGGGAGACCCCTGTTCCAAGCATAGGAGAGGCCCGTCGACGGGAGACCTGGCGAGTTCAGCTTGGAGATCTTATATCTAGATCTCAGGATTGGTGAGTGGTTGTGGCTTATACTGGATGGGCCAAGAAATGGAGGCTCAGGGAAGGATTGTGAGGGCTGGAAAACCTTCTTCCTTCATCCTCATTTCCAGATTTTCTCGTTGGGAGCGGTTGGAGCTACAGGCACTGCAGCCGCTCGTACAGAACGCATAGAGATCAGTGGCAGTCCTAGGGGCAGACAAGCGGGACTATCTCCTGGGGCACTGGCCTGAGGGCACGGCTGCAGTTTCCTCGCTGGCGCCATCTTTTCTGACAGCGCCCTGCTGCTCTTGCCTGCCAGCATATTACTAGCTGCGGTGCCTTATTTACAAACAGCGCTGTTGTTCGCTCCCAGAATGCCGGCGCTGGGTGTGATGACGTAGAGCATGGCATTCTGAGAGCGCCCATGGGACAGAAGACGGAGGAACAGCAGCAAGGAGAAGGGACCTGCCTGTCTTCACATGGTAAGAATTAAGCAAACTGCCCCCTCCCCCTGGCGAATGATGCCCCCCCCCCCCGTGCAGCATGGAAGTGACCCCACATTCACTATTTTTTTGTTTTTTGGGGTGGGGGGGATGGACATGGCCACTCCCCCGATCATGCCACGCCCCCCATTAGCTCCACAAAGTCTAAAACCAGCCCTGGTGGGGATGAGTGCTGGTGCACATATATATGATCACATATTGGGAGCCCCCCTACAAATCCGGCATTGAACCCTACAATGCAAATTACAAGGAAATTACTTATAATATTATTTATAGGTTAACAAAACTTTCTAAATTGTTCCACAGAGTTTTTGCCTTGTTCCACTTTTGGCTGTGGGAAAATGTCCTATCACCACCCAGCAGAACGCGGAGACGTCCCCCCGGCTCTATTTATGAATTATCATGTTTGCAGAATGTGAATTTAGGGACACAGGGCCTGATTCAGAGCCGGACGCTATTTGCGGTCGTTCGTCCAGAAAATAGGGGTGGCTATTCAAATGAACCGTTCGCTCTTTGCGGTCTGTTCACGCCTCTATGTCTGAACGAGTGAACAAAATGCCTACGTCATGTCCGCTATTTATTACATTAATCGAGTACATCGACCAGCGTATGAACTGCTCGCTATTCTTGTGGTTGGTTTTTCCTACTACAATTTTGCGAGCAGTTCTGACTATAAAATAACCCAGTGACGCTGCTGTATTAATTATGCACACCCATAAAACGCCCGTTTTGACCTTTAAGCACGACTGCGTTCTGATCTCCCCTCCCCGTTTTCAAGCACCTTCCCCTGATACCACCCACAAACGCCTCTTTCTGTCACTCATATTATCAGGCATTCGCTATTTTGCGAGCACATGAATTTCGGCCGCACTGACTGGTTCGCGCATGCGTATAACGATCCGTACGCATGCGCAGTTGGGCAAACATCGCTCGGAGTGAATGAGCGGCCGCTTACGAGCGGCTCTGAATCAGGCCCAGAGATCACTAACAAATGTGTCCAGCGCATAGTAATCAGCCAGAGAGAGACCCCAGTTATACTGACCAACGCTGGGGGGGGTCTCTGCACCACGAGATGCTGATCTTCTATATCTATACAGTTTGTGTATTATCCTATATTACCGTGTTCTGTCCCGGCAGGCAGGAGGTCTCGGGCCCTGCGCTGTATAATAAGCGTCTCATCTGGCTGCCATCGTCCTCTCCCCCTGTTTATTTTTGGAGGGACACCTGCCCAGAGTCACAGCCAGCATTTCCCGGCTCTCACATTTCCCGCATGGAGATCTGTGGGGGGATCACATTCCTCTGCAGACATCACGTATGATCCCTACAGATCTCATGGTCATGGGAGATTTGTCTCTGCACCTTTCTGGCCTATTTATCAATCCGTTCTGCCCCATAAATAACCCGGGCACAGCGATTTCCACGTTATTTAAGTAAAGTATGTATTAATATATTACAAAGCTGATAGCGGGAGATATCGCATCGATCCCCCGCACCTGACAATCGCAGCGCACTGCTGTCCTGGTTCCATCTTGTGATGGTTCCGTGTGTACTTTAAGCTGGGATCACACTGGCAGATATATCGACCAATCAATTGATCAGCCAGTATATTCTGCGCCCGTCGGCCAGTGTGTACAGGCGATATATATTTTAGGTGTGTACCCAGCTTCGGTGTATGTGGGGGCAGATCACCGGCTCCCGATGCGCAGTCTGAAGTTGGCGGACTTTTTCCAGATGTGCGAGTCGGTAAGGCCTCGCAGGCGCAGTACAAAATCAGTGTTTAGTGCGCATGGGTAGCCTTTCCTGCCGGTGCCCGGATAATGTGCGCACTAGGTAACGGGGATACTGGGGGCAGGTGTCACTCACCAGAGAGGTCGGTTTCCACAGTTTGTGCTATTTAAATATAGGGGTGCGACAATCTGTGTAAGTGGCGGTATTTTACAAAGGAAAAGCGCATTAATTTATAAATAGACCCCGGTGTGAGGGACAGAAATGCTGGAAATGAGGCAAAAGGAAAGTTATAATGTGTGTAATATTGTAAAATGAAAGGTAAATAATGGCGTACCTGATAATGGCGCAGGTAATGCGTACAGTACTTAGAACCTATACACAGAAACCCCAGTGATTAATGTGCCAAACGTTGCAGAGTTAAAGATGAATGACGAAATGTTTATTATAAAGGAAGGAGAAGCAGAATGGAGGCGATGTCACCGTACACAGAGATGGGTCTAATGTTACTTTTCTGTTCTTACTGTAACGTGTAGATGATATAACATGTTGGAGTCTACGGACTGGTGTTTATATAAAGACTCTCACAATCCCCTGAAATGTCTTTGTCTATGTATCTCTGGTTTTAAAGATGGTTCAAAAATTCCAATATGCTAATGAGAATGTACCAGCCAATCAGCTACTTGTATTTATTTTTATGACATTCCTCATATTTTTGCTGTGTATTTTACCCCATTGTTTCTGGAATCTTATCGTATATTTTCCCTTTTCCTTTTTCATTGTACTTTTCCAGCATTGAGTTATTTGCTGTATGTACAGTGTATCCTTCTATAGGGTGAACATGTTTCTTTAATATTTGTTCATTGTACATTTTTGAAAATCCAATAAATATATTTTGAAAATAAAAATGTAGCTGGTGAGCAGAGGCGTACCACGGGCCGGTCCTAGGAGGCAGAGGCACCACCACCTCCTGGACCAGAGCCGCACCTCTGTACATCTGAGGACTATCTCCAAGAGCTGAACAAGGACACCCTCAGGGATTCTGAGGAGCTCTCAGAGATAAGAGGCCTTGGTGCCCCTGACTGGGGCTATTAATACCAACAGTAACATCATGGCAGAGTCTACAGTGGCCATTCTTACCTGTTCCCATGAGACTTCTGCCATCATCATCCAAGGAATGAGGGAGATTATTCTGAAAATGTGCCACCATCGCACACAATACTCATCACCAGCAGTCCTCCACCTCTCTCCAGCAGTCCCCCAGCCCTGGCCAGCAGTCCCCCACCTCTCTCCAGCAGTCCTCCACCTCTCTCCAGCAGTCCTCCACCTCTCTCCAGCAGTCCTCCACCTCTCTCCAGCAGTCCTCCACCTCTCTCCAGCAGTCCCCCACCTCTCTCCAGCAGTCCTCCACCTCTCTCCAGCAGTCCTTCACCTATCCAGCAATCCACCTCTCTCCAGCAGTCCTCCAGCCCTGGCCAGCAGTCCCCCACCTCTCTCCAGCAGTCCTTCACCTATCCAGCAATCCACCTCTCTCCAGCAGTCCTCCACCTCTTTCTACCTCTCTGCAGCAGTCCTCCACCTCGGGCCAGCAGTCCTAATTGTTCCTGGAGTTGGCGGGTGGATTGGTCCTGGAGTTGCCTGATGGTACACCATGTTAGACAGCCATTGACGACTTCTGATAGAGAATACACTTTGGTTGCATACTGTTCGCTGGGCGCCTCTCTGCTGTGTGAAGTCCGCTGGCAGCAGCCTGTAAGATGGCGCTGCCTAGGAATCTGGTAGGATCTGCTGAGTCCTAGACCAGTTCCAACCATTGTGTTAAAAGGGCCAAGAACCCCGATTCCCTTCTGCTGCTCCTTTTTATCCCTCAGTCCAGGGGTGTAGCTGGCTGGGGTGAGGTTCTCTCCCTGCACATAGGGAAGCTCCAAAGACAACCACAGACAATACAAAGGGCTCTATTTATCAACATTATTTTTACTAAAATAAAGTGATAAAGGCTGTTTTGTGTTGTCACACCCTTTGCACATTATGTTAGTATCACCTGTAGTTATTACAGGGCAATTGGAGTAGTATTCGTAAAATTCTAATCCAACCCCTAATTATCACTTATTGTTAGTAATCAGATCACATTTCCCATAACTGTAATAAGAAATGTGATCCGACCATAGTTACTAAAAATAAATTGTGAAAAATTATCGGGGGAAGCCCTGTGATAATAACGTTACCTGGAGGTGGCGTTATCCAGGGTCTCCCCCGGGTTACCGGCCTCCTGCCCTGCTCTAACGGGGAGAGCAGCGCCCGGAGTCTGTCCCTGTAATAAAATTACTTACCTGACTCCAGGAACCGGTGATTGGGCCTCCGGTAATGACTCCCCTCCGATCAGCTGGTCTCCCACAGTGCACTGCTGCTCGGTCATCAGGTGATCGGGCCCCAGTGCAGTATGGGAGATCACCTGACCGGAGGAATGGAGAACATCACTGGAGGCCCGGAGCATGCAGGTAAGTGTAAGGGAGGGGAGGTCGCTGGGGGGAGGGGGAGCCGCGATCGCAGGGGGCGGGGCTTAGCGCCAGAGGGGGGGTAGCTGCGGCGAACGGTCTGCGCATGCGCGGGCACTTAATCACGTTATTTTTTGCGAAAATACTGTGATAAGGCTCCGAAGGGGATTAGCAGGGACAGAGCTTTATCGCAAGCTCTGTCCCTATAAGGTATTTATAGTAAATCCCTGTGATATTGCCTGAAGTCACTCGGTAATATCACACTACAATCTGCATTACCAATGCGGATTGTAGTAATTAGAGCCCCTAGTAACAAACACTGCAGCATTGTTACTTATCATTTATCATTCTCATACTCCCCACACAATACCCCGCAGACTTTATTATAGGAGGCAGTGGGGGCACCCCTGGGTTATACAGTTCCCTCTCCTGACAGGTATATACTGAGGAGCAGACATACAGGCTGTCACAATTACTGGGTCCATACCTTGGGAGGAGACGAGATACAGGGGTAGTAACAGGCTGGGGATCCCTCGTTACGTCACACAGTCTGTCCCTGAGAAGAGAAGATCCCTGGTGATAGCCAGAGCTGTAACACACGGCTAAGGAACAGGTGATACTCAGCGCACACAGACACGCTAATTACATACATCCAGGATCTGACACAGGAACACATGCTATCAGCGCCTCCAGCAATAACCAGGTGATACTCAGCGCACACAGACACGCTAATTACATACATCCAGGATCTGACACAGGAACACATGCTATCAGCGCCTCCAGCAATAACCAGGTGATACTCAGCGCACACAGACACGCTAATTACATACATCCAGGATCTGACACAGGAACGTATGCTATCAGCGCCTCCAGCAATAACCAGGTGATACTCAGCGCACACAGACACGCTAATTACATACATCCAGGATCTGACACAGGAACACATGCTATCAGCGCCTCCAGCAATAACCAGGTGATACTCAGCGCACACAGACACGCTAATTACATACATCCAGGATCTGACACAGGAACACATGCTATCAGCGCCTCCAGCAATAACCAGGTGATACTCAGCGCACACAGACACGCTAATTACATACATCCAGGATCTGACACAGGAACACATGCTATCAGCGCCTCCAGCAATAACCAGGTGATACTCAGCGCACACAGACACGCTAATTACATACATCCAGGATCTGACACAGGAACACATGCTATCAGCGCCTCCAGCAATAACCAGGTGATACTCAGCGCACACAGACACGCTAATTACATACATCCAGGATCTGACACAGGAACACATGCTATCAGCGCCTCCAGCAATAACAGGTGATACTCAGCGCACACAGACACGCTAATTACATACATCCAGGATCTGACACAGAAACACATGCTATCAGCGCCTCCAGCAATAACAGGTGATACTCAGCGCACACAGACACGCTAATTACATACATCCAGGATCTGACACAGGAACACATCTGTCATCGTGTCCGGATCGTGGGAGCAGGAGAAAATAAATGAAACCATTAAAAATGTTTCATTGTGACAACTCCCTTATACAGACTGAGCCGTACTACACATGTGCTGTGTGCTTTCTATTACACGTCTGTACAAGACAGAACAGGAGAAGTAATACTATGCAGTGTCACATATCCCAGTATACAGGACATGGGAAGTGGTACTATGCAGTGTCACATATCCCAGTATACAGAACATGGGAAGTGGTACTATACAGTGTCACATATCCCAGAATACATGACATGGGAAGTAGTACTATGCAGTGTCACATATCCCAGTATACAGGACATGGGAAGTGGTACTATGCAGTGTCACATATCCCAGTATACAGAACATGGGAAGTGGTACTATGCAGTGTCACATATCCCAGAATACATGACATGGTAAGTAGTACTATACAGTGTCACATATCCCAGTATACAGGACATGGGAAGTGGTACTATGCAGTGTCACATATTCTAGGATATAGAACATGGGAAGCGGTACTATGCAGTGTCACATATCCCAGTATACAGAACATGGGAATTGGTACTATGCAGTGTCACATATCCCAGTATACAGAACAGGAGAAGCGGTACTATGCAGTGTCACATCCCAGTACACAGCAGGAGAAGTGGTACTATGCAGTGTCACATACTCTAGGATATAGAACATGGGAAGTGGTACTATGCAGTGTCACATATCCCAGTATACAGAACATGGGAAGTAGTACTATGCAGTGTCACATATTCTAGGATATAGAACATGGGAAGTGGTACTATGCAGTGTCACATATCCCAGTACACAGAACATGGGAAGTGGTACTATGCAGTGTCACATATCCCAGGATACAGCAGGAGAAGTGGTACTATGCAGTGTCACATATCCCAGTATACAGAACATGGGAAGTGGTACTATGCAGTGTTGCATATCTCAGTACACAGAACATGGCAAGTGGTACTATGCAGTGTCACATATCCCAGTATACAGAACATGGGAAGTGGTACTATGCAGTGTCACATATCCCAGTACACAGAACAGGAGAAGTGGTACTATGCAGTGTCACATATCCCAGTATACAGAACATGGGAAGTGGTACTATTCAGTGTTACATATCAAAGTATACAGAACATGGGAATTGGTACTATGCAGTGTCACATATCCCAGTATACAGAACAGGAGAAGCAGTACTATGCAGTGTCACATATCCCAGTATACAGAACAGGAGAAGCGGTACTATGCAGTGTCACATATCCCAGTATACAGAACATGGGAAGCGGTACTATGCAGTGTCACATATCCCAGTACACAGAACATGGGAAGTAGTACTACGCAGTGTCACATATTCCAGTATACAGAACATGGGAAGTGGTACTATGCAGTGTCACATATCCCAGTACACAGAACATGGGAAGTGGTACTATGCAGTGTCACATATCCCAGTACACAGCAGGAGAAGTGCTACTATGCAGTGTTACATACCAGTATACAGAATATGGGAAGTGGTACTATACAGTGTCACACACCAGTATACAGAACATGGTAAGTGGTACTATGCAGTGTCACATATCCCAGTACACAGAACATGGTAAGTGGTACTATGCAGTGTCACAAGCCAGTATACAGAACATGGGAAGTGGTACTATGCAGTGTCACATATCCCAGTACACAGAACATGGGAAGTGGTACTATGCAGCGTCACATATCCCAGTACACAGAACATGGCAAGTGGTACTATGCAGTGTCACATATCCCAGTACACAGAACATGGTAAGTAGTACTATGCAGTGTCACATATCCCAGTATACAGAACAAGGGATGTGGTACTATGCAGTGTCACATATCCCAGTATACAGAACAGGAGAAGTGGTACTATGCAGTCTCACATATCACAGTATACAGAACAGGAGAAGCGGTACTATGCAGTGTCACATACCAGTATACAGAACAGGGGAAGTGGTACTATGCAGTGTCACATCCCAGTATACAGAACAGCAGAAGCGGTACTTACCAGGGTCACATATCCCAGTATACAGGACAGGAGAAGTGGTACTATGCAGTGTCACATACCAGTATCCAGAACAGGAGAAGCCGTACTATGCAGTGTCACATATCCCAGTACACAGAACATGGGAAGTGGTACTATGCAGTGTCACATATCCCTGTATACAGACAGGAGAAGTGGTACTTACCAGGGTCACATACCCCAGTATACAGGACAGGAGAAGTGGTACTATGCAGTGTCACATATCCCAGTATACAGAACAGGAGAAGTGGTACTATGCAGTGTCACATATCTCAGTATACAGAACAGGAAAAGTGGTACTATGCAGTGTCACATACCAGTATACAGAACAGGAGAAGTGGTTCTATGCACTGTCACATATCCCAGTACACAGAACATGGGAAGTGGTACTATGCAGTGTCACTTACCCCAGTACACAGAACAGGAGAAGTGGTACTATGTAGTGTCACATATCTCAGTATACAGAACAGGAGAAGTGGTACTATGTAGTGTCACATATCTCAGTATACAGAACAGGAGAAGTGGTACTATGCAGTGTCACATATCCCAGTACAGAGAACATGGGAAGTGGTACTATGCAGTGTCACATATCCCAGTACAGAGAACATGGGAAGTGGTACTATGCAGTGTCACATATCCGAGTACAGAGAACAGGAGAAGTGGTACTATGCAGTGTCACATATCCGAGTACAGAGAACAGGAGAAGTGGTACTATGCAGTGTCACATATCCGAGTACAGAGAACAGGAGAAGTGGTACTATGTAGTGTCACATATCTCAGTATACAGAACAGGAGAAGTGGTACTATGTAGTGTCACATATCTCAGTATACAGAACAGGAGAAGTGGTACTATGCAGTGTCACATATCTCAGTATACAGAACAGGAGAAGTGATACTATGCAGTGTCACATATCTCAGTATACAGAACAGGAGAAGTGGTACTATGCAGTGTCACATATCCCAGTACACAGAACAGGAGAAGCGGTACTATGCAGTGTCACATATCCCAGTATACAGAACAGGAGAAGCGGTACTATGCAGTGTCACATATCCCAGTATACAGAACATGGGAAGTGGTACTATGCAGTGTCACATACCAGTATACAGAACATGGGAAGTGGTACTATGCAGTGTCCCATATCCTAGTATACAGTACAGGAGAAGTGGTACTATGCAGTAATCACATATTCTAGGATATAGAACATGGGAAGCGGTACTATGCAGTGTCACTTATCCCAGTATACAGAACAAGGGAAGTGGTACTATGCAGTGTCACATACCAGTATACAGAACAGGAGAAGCGGTACTATGCAGTGTCACATATCCCATTATACAGAACAGGAGAACCGGTACTATGCTGTGTCACATATCCCAGTATACAGAACATGGGAAGCGGTACTATGCAGTGTCACATATCCCAGTACACAGAACATGGGAAGCGGTACTATGCAGTGTCACATATTCCAGTACACAGAACATGGGATGTTGTACTGTGCAGTGTCACATATCCCTGTACACAGAACATGGGAAGTGGTACTGTGCAGTGTCACATATCCCAGTACACAGAACATGGGAAATGGTACTATGCAGTGTCACATATCCCAGTACACAGAACATGGGAAATGGTACTATGCAGTGTCACATATCCCAGTACACAGAACAGGGGAAGTGGTACTATGCAGTGTCACATATCCTAGTACACAGAACAGGGGAAGTGGTACTATGCAGTGTCACATACCAGTATACAGAACAGGGGAAGTGGTACTATGCAGTGTCACATATCCCAGTACACAGAACATGGGAAGTGGTACTATGCAGTGTCACATACCAGTATACAGAACAGGTGAAGTGGTACTATGCAGTGTCACATATCCCAGTACACAGAACATGGGAAGTGGTACTATGCAGTGACACATTCCAGTATACAGAACATGGGAAGTGGTACTATGCAGTGTCACATATCCCAGTACACAGAACATGGGAAGTGGTACTATGCAGTGTCACATATCCCAGTACACAGAACAGGGGAAGTGGTACTATGCAGTGTCACATACCAGTATACAGAACAGGGGAAGTGGTACTATGCAGTGTCACATATCCCAGTACACAGAACATGGGAAGTGGTACTATGCAGTGTCACATACCAGTATACAGAACAGGGGAAGTGGTACTATGCAGTGTCACATATCCCAGTATACAGAACATTCTCTCAGGCCACATGACATGTCCCTAGTCTACATCACTAGTTAGCGGGGCACTTCACAAGTTCTCAGACCACATCACGTGTTCCCAGGACACATAACATCCTTCTAGGTCACGCTTGTTCCCATATACTGATTTGTGAACTGGGAAATACAAAAAAATATTCGTAACAATAAATTAAAAAGGAAAAACTAAATCTCTTCCAACATAATGTTGTGTGTAATGTGGATTATTATAGAAGTGCTGTATAGCTGCCCATCCCGTGACTATTTCCAGCGCTTCCATAAATAACAGGAGAAATACTCGCTGCTCATGTATCCTCCTTATTGTACAGCTGTAAAACCTGCCGGAGATACTTACAGATAATCTGGGAATGATGTGAGACGTAAACATCTGAGATGTAGAGAGAACATTAATTTCTGGCTCCTGACGATGACTTATCGGCTCATCTAGAACGCAGCTATATTTATACCACATTATACACAGTAAAACTAATGTTTATTTAAGCCTGTGGGGAGCAGAATATTTCATCGTGTGCACAACAATCGCTGTGATGTAACTTACCCTCCGCACGCGGCAGATTCCTTCCCTGGGACCTCCTTAGTCATTATATGGTAACTTTATAATACTTATAATAGAGATGAGCGGTTCAGTTTTGACTTCAGTTCTTTTTGAGAAATTAGCACAAGTTCGGATTTATCTTATTCGCTATACAAAATACGCGAGAGCCCGATACCTAATATAATGCCGTTTTTGAGATACGATACATAACCAAGTAATACTGAACCGCTCATCTGTAATTTATAGTATGAAATGCATCAGCCCATACTTGCCGACACTCTGGCTGCCCCCTCTGGGTCGGCACAGCGGGAGGGCGGGTGCATGGCGTGGCATAGTGACTCCGCTATACCATGGCTAATGACAATTTTTCAGAGCCGACGCAATATGTCTGTGAACAGATCACTGATGCACAGTGGCCGACGGGCACCTGATATATTGGTCGATCAACTGATGTGTTATTTTTGGTGTCCGCATATAAACAATAAGATGGTGGTGGGATTATATGGGGGCCGGCTCTGTATATAACTCTCCCACATAAGGAAGAATTTCTGCTTTATGGTCTTTATCTAAAATTACTTCAACCCAAATCATTCTAAACAAGTGATGTCATCTGGCGTTAGAAAGTGAGGGTGGGAGGGGGATTTATCCAGGTCTGTAGAATAGCCGTACATGCCGCTGCACTTAGTGCCAATAGAAGGCGAGGTTCCTATATAAAAAACGCCTATGGGGAGATAAATAGGCCCTACAGTATGTAAGATAAAAAAACATTGCAGTATAGCGGGAGTAAGGGCATCAATGTGCAAGACACAAGGCGAGACACAGCGTCAGCGAGGTCTCTCCCAGGGAAAGATTTCACAGCACACCGGGGTTTCAGGATGTGCTGTTCAAGCTCTTTTGAAGAAGCACAAAGAAACGGGTAACGTTGAGGACCATAGACGCAGTGGACAACCAAGGAAACTTAGGGCCTGATTCAGACCCACTCGCGAGCGGCTGTCCGCTCGCAAGTGGGTCAATGGTGTGCACTGAGCATGCGCACGACGGAGGGAGCTCCGTCGTGCGCATGCGCCAGACGCGACAAGCGAAGGACTTTCCTTCACTCGTTGTGTCTGATCAAAGGGGGCGTGCTGTCGATGTTGATTGACAGCACGCCCCCTTTGGTGGGCGTGCCGGGGGCATGCCTCCCAGACGGGGGCGTTCCCAAGGGAACGCCTACCGTCAGAAGTCGGCCCACTGACATCACTAGTGATGTCAGTGGGAGTGATTTTGGCTCTGATAGAGCCAAAATCACTCCGGGCCTTGCGGTTGAGAAACTCAACCGCAGGCTCCGGCTCGCAGTGGCGATGGTCGCGATGGTCAAGACCATCGCGACCATCAACCTGCATGCTCGCTTGTGCTGTGGGTGGTGACCCACAGCTATACGAGTGTCGAGGAGGACGTTCCATTTTTATGGAGGACGGCCCTCATTCAGAGCGAGCGCTCTGCTCAGAGCGTCCGGCTCTGAATGAGGGCCTTAGTGCATCAGATGAAAGACACGTCATGGTTACTTCACTTCAAAATCAGAAGATGTCCAGCAGTGCCATCAGCTCAGAACTGGCAGAAACCAGTGGGACCCAGGTACACTCAGGCTGGAGAGCATGGGCGTATAGCTAGGAGAGGCTGCAGAGCATTGGCGTATAGCTAGGAGAGGCTGGGGAGCATTGGCGTATAGCTAGGAGAGGCTGGAGAGCATTGGCGTATAGCTAGGAGAGGCTGGGGAGCATTGGCGTATAGCTAGGAGAGGCTGGGGAGCATTGGCGTATAGCTAGGAGAGGCTGGAGAGCATTGGCGTATAGCTAGGAGAGGCTGGGGAGCATTGGCGTATAGCTAGGAGAGGCTGGAGAGCATTGGCGTATAGCTAGGAGAGGCTGGGGAGCATTGGCGTATAGCTAGGAGAGGCTGGGGAGCATTGGCGTATAGCTAGGAGAGGCTGGGGAGCTTTGGCGTATAGCTAGGAGAGACTGGAGAGCTTTGGCGTATAGCTAGGAGAGGCTGGAGAGCATTGGCGTATAGCTAGGAGAGGCTGTGGAGCATTGGCGTATAGCTAGGAGAGGCTGGAGAGCATGGGCGTATAGCTTGGAGAGACTGGAGAGCATTGGCGTATAGCTAGGAGAGGCTGGGGAGCATTGGCGTATAGCTAGGAGAGGCTGGAGAGCATGGGCGTATAGCTAGGAGAGGCTGGAGAGCATGGGCGTATAGCTAGGAGAGGCTGGAGAGCATTGGCGTATAGCTAGGAGAGGCTGGGGAGCATTGGCGTATAGCTAGGAGAGGCTGGAGAGCATTGGCGTATAGCTAGGAGAGGCTGGAGAGCATGGGCGTATAGCTAGGAGAGGCTGGGGAGCATTGGCGTATAGCTTGGAGAGGCTGGAGAGCATTGGCGTATAGCTAGGAGAGGCTGGAGAGCATTGGCGTATAGCTAGGAGAGGCTGCAGATTTGCGGCTGCATTTCAGTAAATAGAGTTGGGGATTTGGTCAGGATTAATGGTGTCCTCAATGCTGAGAATACAGGAAGGTACTGATCCATCATATAATACCATCAGGGAGGCGCCTGATTGGCTCCAAATGTATTCTACAGCAGGACAACGACACCAAACATAGAGCCAATGTCATTAAGAACTATCCTCAGCGTACAGAATAACAAGGAGTCCTGGACGTGATGATATGGTCCCCACAGAGCCCTGATCTCAGCGTCATCGAGCAGAGACGACTGAAAAGAGGAGGCGGCCTTTATGCATTCCCCGTCACGCCCCCTCTTTTCTCCCCGGCGGCCGGCCACGTCACCGCAGCAGTAAACTCTTGGCACTAGAGTGTGCCCAGAGTCTACTGCGTATGCGCAGGTCACCGGGAAAATGTTGCCGCCGCCATTTTCCTGGTGATTTCCCTAGTGCGCATGCTCTCAACGCCGTAAAAATGGCCGCGGTGGCCATTTTTTAAGTGTTTTGTCCAGTGCTACAGCCCGACGTGGGACTTCGGATTGGTATGTATTAAAACATATGGGTGTGGGGTGTGAGCCCCCCCCCTGAACCCTGCACCCATTATAAATATGTCCCTCTCATAGAATCTGTCTGGGATTACATGGAGACAGAAGGATCTAAGCGAGCTACATCCACAGAAGATCCATGGTTAGTTCTCCAAGATGTTTGTGCAAGTGTACCTAGAAGAATTGGTGCTGTTTTGAAGGTAAAGGGTGGTCACACCAAGTATTGATTTCATTTGGATTAATCTTCTGTTCATTCGCTTTGCATTTTGTTAATAGTTTATTTTTTATCAATGAACACTTCTATGTATGACAGCATTTTTACTCTGCCGCAGTTTTTCCTCACCTGCCTAATACTTCTGCACAGTCCTGTACATTTACCCCAGACTATAATAATCCTACGAGTTACTTCTGCTGTATAAATAGATGTAAAATGTATGTAACATGCAGAGTACTGATGGAGTACATATCGGTACATACATATGGGTGTGAGGTCAGAACAGGCCCAGCTAGGCCAGGACCCCATTACCCCCCACTAACAGGGAGACACAATAACTCAGTTGGTGATAAAGGTCACTGATTATTATTGATTAATCTGATAAATAAGACCTACGTGCGCATCCTCCGTGCAGGGTCCCTCCTCTCTCCCCGGCAGCCGACTGACGCGGCTGGCCGGCCACCACAGAAGCAGTAGACTCTGGGCACTAGAGTGTGCCCGGAATCTACTGTGCATGCACAGAATGCTGGAAAAATGGCCACAGCGGCCATTTTTTGGTGTTCTGTGCAGCGCTGACACCCGATGCGGGACCACGGACAGGTGAGTTTTAAATTATATGGGTGCAGGGTGTGCAGTGCGGGGCCCTACTGGACCCGCACACCCTGCACCCATTATAGATACGCCCCTGATTGCGGGCAATCAGTGCGGCTTAATGTAGCGTATACGTGCAGGGATGGAAAATTCACCCCAAACTCAAATGTACTGTGGGGAGACCAAACCACCTTATTTTCCCAGAGCATTCCACAAGCACAATCTATACCCTTCTCATAAGCAGGATACCGCGCCTCCCTCTAAGGGGTTACTCCGCACAATGCTCTCCTAGCTATACGCCAACCCTCTCCCAGCTGTACGCCAACGCTCTCCCAGCTATACGCCAATCCTCTCCCAGCTATACGCCAATCCTCTACCAGCTATACGCCAATACTCCCCCAGCTCTACGCCAATGCTCTCCCAGCTATACGCCAATGCTCTCCCAGCTATATACTCCAATGCTCTCCCAGCTATACGCCAATGCTCTCCCAGCTTTACGCCAATGCTCTCCCAGCTATACGCCAATACTCTCCCAGCTCTACGCCAATGCTCTCCCAGCTATATACTCCAATGCTCTCCCAGCTCTACGCCAATGCTCTCCCAGCTCTACGCCAATGCTCTCTCCCAGCTATACGCCAATGCTCTCTCCCAGCTCTACGCCAATGCTCTCCCAGCTCTACGCCAATGCTCTCCCTGCTATACTCCAACGCTCTCCCAGCTATACGCCAATGCTCTCCCAGCTTTACGCCAATGCTCTCCCAGCTATACGCCAATGCTCTCCCAGCTATATGCCAATGCTCTCCCCCAGCTTTACGCCAATGCTCTCCCAGCTCTACGCCAATGCTCTCCCAGCTATATACTCCAATGCTCTCCCAGCTATACGCCAATGCTCTCCCAGCTATACGCCAATGCTCTCTCCCAGCTATACGCCAATGCTCTCCCAGCTTTACGCCAATGCTCTCCCAGCTATACGCCAATGCTCTCCCAGCTATACGCCAATGCTCTCCCAGCTATATACTCCAATGCTCTCCCAGCTATACGCCAATGCTCTCCCAGCTATACGCCAATGCTCTCCCAGCTTTACGCCAATACTCTCCCAGCTCTACGCCAATGCTCTCCCAGCTATATACGCCAATGCTCTCCCAGCTCTACGCCAATGCTCTCCCAGCTATACGCCAATGCTCTCTCCCAGCTATACGCCAATGCTCTCCCAGCTCTACGCCAATGCTCTCCCTGCTATACTCCAACGCTCTCCCAGCTATACGCCAATGCTCTCTCCCAGCTATATGCCAATGCTCTCCCAGCTATATGCCAATGCTCTCCCAGCTGTACGCCAATGCTCTCCCAGTTGTACGCCAATGCTCTCCTAGCTGTACGCCAATGCTCTACCAGCTATACGCCAATGCTCTCCCAGCTATACGCCAATGCTCTCCCAGCTATACACCAATGGTCTCTCCCAGCTATACGCCAATGCTCTACCAGCTATACGCCAATGCTCTCCCAGCTATACTCCAACGCTCTCCCAGCTATACGCCAATGCTCTCTCCCAGCTATACGCCAATGCTCTCCCAGCTATATGCCAATGCTCTCCCAGCTGTATGCCAATGCTCTCCCAGTTATACGCCAATGCTCTCCTAGCTGTACGCCAATGCTCTACCAGCTGTACGCCAATGCTCTCCCAGCTATACGCCAATGCTCTTCTACCTGTACGCCAATGCTCTCCTAGCATACGCCAACGCTCTCCCAGCTATACGCCAATGCTCTCCCAGCTATACGCCAATGCTCTCCCAGCTATACGCCAATCCTCTACCAGCTATACGCCAATGCTCTCCTAGCTATACGCCAATCCTCTACCAGCTATGCTATACGCCAGTGCTCTCCCAGCTATACGCCAGTGCTCTCCTAGCTATACTCCAATGCTCTCTCAGCTATACGCCAATGCTCTCCTAGCTATACGCCAATGCTCTCCTAGCTGTACGCCAATGCTCTCCCAGCTGTATGCCAACGCTCTCTCAGCTATACGCCAATGCTCTCCTAGCTGTACACCAATGCTCTCCTAGCTATACGCCAACGCTTTCTCAGCTATACGCCAATGCTCTCCTAGCTGTATGCCAATGCTCTCCTAGCTATACGCCAATGCTCTCCCAGCTATACGCCAACGCTCTCCTAGCTATGCGCCAACGCTCTCCCAGCTATATACTCCAATGCTCTCCCAGCTATACGCCAACGCTCTCCTAGCTGTACACCAATGCTCTCCTAGCTAGAATGTCCAAGAAAGTCTGAATTTTGGAGAGCTCTCCCAGACTCCCTTCTCCCGTCACCAGAATTAGGCGACCTGGGTGTTAGGTGACGTGATCTACATTGAACTGCATCATCGTGATCCCGCGCCCCGTTAAATATTGCGCCATGCCCCCAGTCCCCCTGCCACCTGAAAACAAAAGTTAGAAGAACAAATGTAAAACAGCAAAGAAGGTAAAGTAGACGGCTAAAACACAAACCCACCACTAGTCCCAGCAGTAAAAAAGGGAGGATGGGGGGAAACTCAAACAGGAAAAAAGGGAAAGTCCCTCCCCCTTCCAGACTATCAGTAGCACAGCCCTCCTTACACCTGATAGGCCACTGTATACCAACCCCATGCACTTATGTGCGCTCCAGCTGAATTAAACACCTATATTAGATCAGATGGAATCCATATGATATACCGGCGGTCAGAAGATCGTCAGCAGCATCCCGATGCTGAAGATACCGACAGGGGCCGTTAAGTAACCTAACCCTCCCCCTTCCCACACTCTAAACTTAACCCTTCCCTTGTTGGTGCCTAACCGTAACCTCCCCTTTCATTAAGTATGGGAACGGATGGGTCCTTTCAGATGGCATGGTCACCGTGATACAGCCAAGAATATTCACTGAAATAGACGGCTGCCATCTACGGTTTCAATATTAAAGATAGGCGGAAAAAAAACACACGGCAAAACCACCACACACGGCAAAAAAACACCACACACGGCACAAAACCACCACACACGGCACAAAACCATTGTGTGTGAAAGGAAAATATCCACAGGAAAGAAAATGCCTGGATTTTTGTTCCGGTGAAAACCGGCGTGTGTGAAATAGCCCTATCCTTAATGCTCCCTGGTCAGTGCCCAACCCTAACCCACCCTGGCAGGTCCCTAAACCTGCAAACAAAAAGTATGGTGGTCGCTCACATCAGCGTAATGACATAGCACAGGTGCTTGTAAAGAGCGGGATTTACTCTGAACCACAGAAGAAAAGGGATATTTCCTCCAGCACACTGCAGCAATATCAGCAAAAATACTTGAACCCTACATAATAATAGAGATTCAGAGGTATTAGTTGCATACATTTGCAAATATATGATTAAGCGCCGGGCCAACATCAAGGCTCCTCTATACCGGCGTCCCTAACATTAAGGAGTTCACGCCTGAGGTGCAGGGTACTCCAAAAACTCCAGCCAAGGACCATCCCCAGGGCATCACACAAAAAAGGGAAGAAAGGTGATAGTGAAGTGTAAAGTATAGATGTGTAAAGATAATCAATAAGTGTTAATATAATGAGAAAGAATTAAAATTACATAAATAATGAACAAACAAATAGAGAGGTGATGAAAAGGTATCTATGTGAATTAAGTGGTGATACCCTGAAAAAGGCCCAGCCAGAGCCACTCCGGGGGCCCCACGCCCCCAACGCCCACCCCAAAATAATTGTTGCTACCTAATAGTAGCACCCACTCTGGGACATATAATTACAAATTAATGTACTGCATAATAACAGCACATGTATAAGCTGAGAGCAGACTCACCTAGGAGGTACCCCAGAAACCTCCAAATGGCACTATAAGGACCAGCACATCCTCCCAATGCTGGCTCCCTTCTGTGAGGTTCATGGTAGCAATTCAGACCAATTGCCTTGGGATGACGTCATGAAGATCCTTAGGATCCTTAGGGCCACAAAAGTTTTCCCAGTAGGGGGCTGTATCTGTACGGTGGCAAACACTCTTGACTCCAGGACAGGGGCATTATGCAGGGTCTCCGAATTGTCGTTATAGAGGAAAGATCTAGACAGAGCATCTGAAGGGAAATTTAGCCCCTTCCAGTAGGTATCTCCACTCGCCAAGAGTTCTTGTTCACCTATAGCATAGTTCCTTTCGGCAGGAGAGAACTTCTTGTAGAAAAACCCACAGGGATGAACTCGGTTGTCTTCATATCGCTGAGATAGGACCGCTCCTACTGCTTCAGATGAGGCATCAACCTCTAACAAAAAAGGTCTACTCAGGTCTGGTTGTCTTAAGACTGGAGCTGAGATAAAGGCTTGTTTCAAAAGCTGAAAGGCTGTCTTTGCCTCGGGTGACCATAGGGCAAGATTAGCGCCTTTACAGGTCAGGGCCGTAATGGGAGCCATCAGTGATGAAAATCCCTTGATAAAGCATCTATAATAGTTGGCGAATCCGAGTAGTCTCTGGATGGCTTTCAAGGTTTGAGGTTTGGGACCAATCCAGGATTACCTGCACTTTTTTGGGATCCATTTCTAGGCTGGAGCCAGAGATGCCATAACGGCACACTGGGTACACTAAAGACACACTTTTCCAGTTTACAGTAGAGGTGGTTCTTCCTCAGACAAGACAGCACTTTCTTCACATGGTGATGATGTTCCTCTAGAGAAGACGAGAAAATCAATATGTCATCCAGATAGACAATGACTGACACATATAATAGATCCCGGAAAATGTTGTTAACGAAGCCGTGAAAGACAGCGGGGGTATTGCACAAGCCGAAAGGCATCACAAGGTATTCAAGATGTCCATCCCTAGTATTAAAAGCGGTCTTCCACTCATCACCTGAACGAATACTAATGAGATTGTAGGCCCCTCTCAGATCTAACTTGGAGAATATGATGGACCCCTTGACCCTGTAAAATAACTTAGTGATTAGTGGAAGCAGATATCGATTTTTGACCGTTATATCATTCAGGCCTCGTAGTCTATATAAGGTCTTAAGCCACCGTCCTTTTTGGCAACGAAAAAGAACCCAGCTCTGGCAGGAGAGGTGGAGGGGCAAATAAATCCTTTTTAAAATTCTTCTGGATGTATTCGACATTGCTTTGGTCTCCGGTAAGGACAGAGGATATGTGCGACCACGAGGTGGCATCTTATCAGGCAGCAGGTCAATAGCACAATCCCATTCTCTGTGAGGAGGTAAGACATTAGCTTGTTGTTCGGAGAAGACATCAGTGAACATTTGATACTCTTTAGGAATTGCTGGAGATATTAATGAAGCTGTTTTCCTTACAGGTCGTATCTTGGGAAGACAGGATTTCTGACAGTCTGTCCCCCATGAAAGAATTTGCATAGAACACCAGTCTATCCTAGGATTGTGCAGGCATAACCAGGGTAGTCCTAAAATAATGTCTTGAGATGCCTCAGGTATCACTAAAAACTTCAAAGACTCAGATTGGAGTGCTCCAATATGGACTAGCACTGGTAGAGTGTCCTTGGTGACAACTCCATTAGCCAGAGGCCGACCATCCACGGCAGTCAAGGAAATTGCATAAGTGAGGGATGAACAAGAAATTTGTAGTTTGTCAACTAAGCTGGAGGTTATGAAATTTCCGGCTGCTCCAGAATCTAATAGAGCAGAAACAAAGGTAGGTTTAGGCTTTAGATCTATAGCTAAGGTTATTACGGAATCTTTATTATTTGACAGACTCATAACTCCTAACTTGATGTCCCCAGTGTCAGGAACGAGCGTTTCCCGAATTGTGGGAACAGGAGGCCACCAGGTGTCCCGATTCTCCACAGTATAGACAGAGGTTTTTTAATATCCTTCTCTGACGTTCCTCTTTGGAGAGATGGGTATGGTTCACCTGCTTAGGCTCTTCATCCATAGGAGTAGGGGATGGACGGGTAGGTAAGGGAAGGGTAGATGACCTTTACCTGTCAGACCTGTGCTTTTCAGCCTGACGTTCTCTGAAGCGTAGGTCGATTTTATTACAGAGTGAAATCATGTCGTTTAAATTAATGGGAAGCTCACGGGTGACCAGATCATCTTTTAGTCAGTCCGAGAGTCCATGCAAAAAGGCTGAGGTGAGGGCTTCCTCATTCCACTTGAGCTCTGATGCTAAAATCTGAAATTGTATGGCATACTGGCTGGCAGAACGGGTTCCTTGTTTCAGAGTCATAATACCAGATGATGCTGATACAGTATGTTCGGGCTCATCAAAGATCCTCCTGAATGATGACACAAAGGCTGTATAGTTATCCAGCAGAGAATCTGAAAACCCAGAGTGGGGAAGCCCAATCCAAGGCTGAGCCGGACAACAGAGACACTATGTAGGCCACTTTAGTTCTTGCAGTGGGAAAATTATCAGGCTGTAAGGTGAAATGTATATCGCACTGATTCAGAAACCCCCGGCAGAGTTTAGGGTTGCCGTCAAATTTGCTGGGCATAGGAAGGTGTAAGCGAGGATATGTCCTGTTACCAGTATTTCCAGATGCAGGAGAGAACGTAGGGACTGTTACCCCAGGGGAGGAGAAGGAGGTTTGCAGATTATCCTGTATTTTAGACATCTTCTGTAAAAACAGCCATTTGGTGCTGCATGGTTTCCAGGTTTTCCAAACGGCCAGCAATGCACCGGAATAAATCTACTCCAGACTCCTGTTCCGTGGCCGGGTCCATGGGGCCAGTGCAAACTGTGAGGTTCTGGTTTTGTTGTGGGCCCGGAGTGGTGATAGGAGCAGACACTGAAGCAGGTTTAAATGAAAAGGTGGAACTTGTAATGAGTGGTTTGATAGACATGAATATGACAAAAACTAAAGTCCAGATATAGCACTAAGTAACCTTATAAGGAGAGCCTAGGTTACCAGATACTATACATAACAATATATCTGCCTCCACCTAGGCTGGGGTTATAGGGCTAGCCTAGGAACGCCCTGTGTGAGTTATACGGTGTAATATAATGAATGTAATGTGACATGTAATTCATATGATACTGGTGCATTAACACTGTACTATAATGAATTGACCACCTGTTACTTGTCTGCCCCTCGATGACGCCCCTCCAATTCCTAGAGGTAAGTATTGCACACTGATTATAGTAAGTAACACTTTGTATTTACATACGTCATAAATTCAGAGGAAAAACATATTGATACAAGATTCACTACACATATATATATATAAAACACCAATTATACTTCCATATGCAGATGTAATACCTTTTATTCTAATACAAACTATTATACAGTCTAATACCTGTACATATAAAATGTTGCTCAGTATTTTAGTCTCTGCCTATGAAGGTCATTAATGTAGCAGATAAAGGTCCTTAATATGTCCAGAACCCCCCGAGCATAATCCTAGTATCACCTGGCAGCACAAAAGGAAGTTCAGAGTCCATTAAAGTTCTACACAGTCTTCCTTAGTAATATTGCTGCAAATATATATCCGTATACACTGAGAAATGTAGCAGAATGACATATAAGTCAGTAGAGGTAAGGCCAGCGCTATATATACAGCTATATTATACTGTCTCTCTTATATAAGCTGGCTGAGAGCCAATAGCATTCCTGAAGTGATTCTTCCCCATACTCCCCCCCCCCCCCCCCCCGAATCCTCTATAAATGATAATGTAAGACATATAATTAGCTTCTGTCTCCATACAATGGCTGCATTAGTCTTATAGTCTTATCCTTTCCTTTCCCTGTAAGTCTGACACTCAGTGTCCTCAGTATGGGTGGCAGCTTCTATACTATATATATGTCTCTCTGAGTTCAGAGCAATTAGTGGATTACTGTGGCTACTTAGTGCTGCTTGCAGGGCAGTGTACTTTTCCTTATCTCCTCACTCGCTCCGTCCTGCGCTGCGACTCAGCTGATCATGAAGGGTGCGCTAGGGCTGTAACTGCCTGTAACTGCCACTCTGTTACACTACAGGGAGACCGAATGGAGGCCACGCGCACTGCCTCTGTAGCTGCCACTCTGTTACACTACAGGGAGACCGAATGGAGGCCACGCGCACTGCCTCTGTAGCTGCCACTCTGTTACACTACAGGGAGACCGAATGGAGGCCACGCGCACTGCCTCTGTAGCTGCCTATCGCGGCTCTCTGCCTCTAACTGCCTATCAGGTGACTCTCTGCTTCTTCACCCCTCTGATACAGCAGCCTGCTTACCACCAGCATCCGGATCTTCTGGAATGGCCACCGCCCCTTTTCACTACCGCACTTCTGCAGATACACAGTCCGCAGCCCGCCGGAGCTTAGCAAGTCCTGCGGTGACTTCTCCCAGCTCACGGTAAGAGCCATCACTGGCTTCAGTGCCGGAGGCTCTCCAGCACCGCCACCAATAGTCGCTAATAGCCAAGCGGTACCAGAGAGACTATCCAACCTGAGCGCTCAAGGGGGAACTGCAGACTGACTTAACTGTCACACTAGAGCCTATATCCCTACTCTTCAGCCGTGCGACCAGTCCCTAACTGTCACCCCAGTGCCTATATCCCTACTCTACAGCCGTGCGACCAGTCCCTAACTGCCACCCCAGCGCCTATATCCCTACTCTACAGCCGTGCGACCAGTCCCTAACTGCCACCCCAGCACCTATATCCCTACTCTACAGCCGTGCGACCAGTCCCTAACTGCCACCCCAGCACCTATATCCCTACTCTACAGCCGTGCGGCCAGTCCCTAACTGCCACCCCAGCGCCTATATCCCTACTCTACAGCCGTGCGACCAGTCCCTAACTGCCACCCCAGCACCTATATCCCTACTCTACAGCCGTGCGAACAGTCCCTAACTGCCACCCCAGTGCCTATATCCCTACTCTACAGCCGTGCGACCAGTCCCTAACTGCCACCCCAGCGCCTATATCCCTACTCTACAGCCGTGCGACCAGTCCCTAACTGCCACCCCAGCGCCTATATCCCTACTCTACAGCCGTGCGACCAGTCCCTAACTGCCACCCCAGTGCCTATATCCCTACTCTACAGCCATGCGACCAGTCCCTGCATTACTAATAGATTACCTAGCTGCTCATGCCATTTCTAGCACTTTCCTAGCTAGGGAATCGGTATGAAACACCGGCGGCCGCATGGCCAGCGGTTCGATTCCCAGCAGCGCCTGGCCGACAGAGGAGCAGAGCCCGGCAGTGGAAATCCCGATCATCGCTAAGGAAAGTATATACTAACCTAACCTAACCCCCTAACCCTACTTAGGGGTGCCTAACCATAACCTCCTCCCCAAGTGCCTAACCCTAACCACCCCCTTCCCCGCTGCCTAAACCTAAGTCCGCCGGGGGGGTGTCTAACCCTCCCTCCCCCTAGCCTAACCCTAACCTTCCAGGTGGGGTGCCTAACCCTAAGTCCCCCCCTGGTGCCCTAAACTTAACCCTCCCCCCATGGCTGTCCGCTCGCGGCGCCCGACATCACTTCGATCGGGATGCCGGTATTAAGGCAGCCGGTTTCCCGATTGTATACCGGTAGTCTCATGTCACTGCTACTGGCTCTACCTCCAGGACCCAATATCCTTACAGTGTTATTATACACAATACATATAATGCACTCCATTACACAGATTTTACCTTATGCAGTTATATATTCAATATATATATATATATTTCCTACCTATATTACAGTGACAATCCTTTCTGAATAAATAACATCTGAACACAAGAGTTTATCCATATATATAAGTATACACCAAACATACAGATATGTACATATACACTTTCCTAAATATTAGCCGTATATAAAATATGGCCACAACTCTCTATTTTACTACACCCTCCTATACGTGACTGAGACCCCACCCCCTAACCCTGAGTCCCTGCCCCCTCCTCTCTCTATAATACTACACCCTCCTATACATGACTGAGACCCCACCCCCTAACCCTGAGCCCCTGCCCCCTCCTCTCTCTATTATACTACACCCTCCTATACGTCACTGAGACCCCACCCCCTAACCCTGAGTCCCTGCCCCCCTCCTCTCTCTATTATACTACACCCTCCTATCCCTGACTGAGACCCCACCCCCTAACCCTGAGTCCCTGCCCCCTCCTCTCTCTATTATACTAATGTAATGTAACCGTACAGCGGAGCAGCGTGTGCTCCTTACTACAGGCTGATACATTGTTACTGCAGAACATGAGAGGGAAGTATAAGGGGCCACGTGTTCCTCTATGTAATGTAACCGTACAGTGGAGCAGCGTGTGCTCCTTACTACAGGCTGATACATTGTTACTACAGAACATGAGAGGGAAGTATAAGGGGCCACGTGTTCCTCTATGTAATGTAACCGTACAGCGGGGCAGCGTGTGCTCCTTACTACAGGCTGATACATTGTTACTGCAGAACATGAGAGGGAAGTATAAGGGGCCACGTGTTCCTGTATGTAATGTAACCGTACAGCGGAGCAGCGTGTGCTCCTTACTACAGGCTGATACATTGTTACTGCAGAACATGAGGGAAGTATAAGTGGCCACGTGTTCCTGTATGTAATGTAACCGTACAGCGGAGCAGCGTGTGCTCCTTTCTACAGGCTGGTACATTGTTACTGCAGAACATGAGAGGGAAGTATAAGGGGCCACGTGTTCCTGTATGTAATGTAACCGTACAGCGGAGCAGCGTGTGCTCCTTACTACAGGCTGATACATTGTTACTGCAGAACATGAGAGGGAAGTATAAGGGGCCACGTGTTCCTGTATGTAATGTAACCGTACAGCGGGGCAGCGTGTGCTCCTTACTACAGGCTGATACATTGTTACTGCAGAACATGAGGGAAGTATAAGTGGCCACGTGTTCCTGTATGTAATGTGACCGTACAGCGGAGCAGCGTGTGCTCCTTACTACAGGCTGATACATTGTTACTACAGAACATGAGAGGGAAGTATAAGGGGCCACGTGTTCCTGTGTAATGTAACCGTACAGCGGGGCAGCGTGTGCTCCTTACTACAGGCTGATACATTGTTACTGCAGAACATGAGAGGGAAGTATAAGGGGCCACGTGTTCCTGTATGTAATGTAACCGTACAGCGGAGCAGCGTGTGCTCCTTACTACAGGCTGATACATTGTTACTGCAGAACATGAGAGGGAAGTATAAGGGGCCACGTGTTCCTGTATGTAATGTAACCGTACAGCGGGGCAGCGTGTGCTCCTTACTACAGGCTGATACATTGTTACTACAGAACATGAGAGGGAAGTATAAGGGGCCACATGTTCCTGTATGTAATGTGACCGTACAGCGGAGCAGCGTGTGCTCCTTACTACAGGCTGATACATTGTTACTGCAGAACATGAGAGGGAAGTATAAGGGGCCACGTGTTCCTATATGTAATGTAACCGTACAGCGGAGCAGCGTGTGCTCCTTACTACAGGCTGATACATTGTTACTGCAGAACATGAGAGGGAAGTATAAGGGGCCACGGGTTCCTGTATGTAATGTAACCGTACAGCGGAGCAGCGTGTGCTCCTTACTACAGGCTGATACATTGTTACTGCAGAACATGAGAGGGAAGTATAAGGGGCTACGTGTTTCTGTATGTAATGTATCCGTACAGTGGAGCAGCGTGTGCTCCTTACTACAGGCTGATACATTGTACTGCAGAATATGAGAGGGAAGTATAAGGGGCCACGTGTTCCTGTATGTAATGTAACCGTACAGCGGGGCAGCGTGTGCTCCTTACTACAAGCTGATACATTGTTACTACAGAACATGAGAGGGAAGTATAAGGGGCCACGTGTTCCTGTATGTAATGTAACCGTACAGCGGGGCAGCGTGTGCTCCTTACTACAGACTGATACATTGTTACTGCAGAACATGAGAGGGAAGTATAAGGGGCCACGTGTTCCTCTATGTAATGTAACCGTACAGCGGAGCAGCGTGTGCTCCTTACTACAGGCTGATACATTGTTACTGCAGAACATGAGGGAAGTATCAGTGGCCACGTGTTCCTGTATGTAATGTAACCGTACAGCGGAGCAGCGTGTGCTCCTTACTACAGGCTGATACATTGTTACTGCAGAACATGAGAGGGAAGTATAAGGGGCCACGTGTTCCTGTATGTAATGTAACCGTACAGCGGAGCAGCGTGTGCTCCTTACTACAGGCTGATACATTGTTACTGCAGAACATGAGAGGGAAGTATAAGGAGCCACGTGTTCCTGTATGTAATGTATCCGTACAGTGGAGCAGCGTGTGCTCCTTACTACAGACTGATACATTGTTACTGCAGAACATGAGAGGGAAGTATAAGGGGCCACGTGTTCCTGTATGTAATGTAACCGTACAGCGGGGCAGCGTGTGCTCCTTACTACAGGCTGATACATTGTTACTGCAGAACATGAGAGGGAAGTATAAGGGGCCACGTGTTCCTGTATGTAATGTAACCGTACAGCGGAGCAGCGTGTGCTCCTTACTACAGGCTGATACATTGTTACTGCAGAACATGAGAGGGAAGTATAAGGGGCCACGTGTTCCTGTATGTAATGTAACCGTACAGCGGGGCAGCGTGTGCTCCTTACTACAAGCTGATACATTGTTACTGCAGAACATGAGAGGGAAGTATAAGGGGCCACGTGTTCCTGTATGTAATGTGACCGTACAGCGGAGCAGCGCGTGCTCCTTACTACAGGCTGATACATTGTTACTGCAGAACATGAGAGGGAAGTATAAGGAGCCACGTGTTCCTGTATGTAATGTAACTGTACAGCGGGGCAGCGTGTGCTCCTTACTACAGGCTGATACATTGTTACTGCAGAACTTGAGAGGGAAGTATAAGGGGCCACGTGTTCCTGTACTACAGGCTGATACATTATTAGAGCAGAACATGAGAGGGAAGTATAAGGGGCCACGTGTTCCTGTATGTAATGTAACCGTACAGCGGGGCAGCGTGTGCTCCTTACTACAGGCTGATACATTGTTACTGCAGAACATGAGAGGGAAGTATAAGTGGCCACGTGTTCCTGTATGTAATGTAACCGTACAGCGGGGCAGCGTGTGCTCCTTACTACAGGCTGATACATTGTTACTGCAGAACATGAGAGGGAAGTATAAGGGGCCACGTGTTCCTGTATGTAATTTGACCGTACAGTGGAGCAGCGTGTGCTCCTTACTACAGGCTGATACATTGTTACTGCAGAACATGAGAGGGAAGTATAAGGGGCCACGTGTTCCTGTATGTAATGTAACCGTACAGCGGGGCAGCGTGTGCTCCTTACTACAAGCTGATACATTGTTACTGCAGAACATGAGAGGGAAGTATAAGGGGCCACGTGTTCCTGTACTACAAGCTGATACATTATTAGAGCAGAACATGAGAGGGAAGTATAAGGGGCCACGTGTTCCTGTATGTAATGTGACCGTACAGCGGAGCAGCGCGTGCTCCTTACTACAGGCTGATACATTGTTACTGCAGAACTTGAGAGGGAAGTATAAGGGGCCACGTGTTCCTGTATGTAATGTAACCGTACAGCGGGGCAGCGTGTGCTCCTTACTACAGGCTGATACATTGTTACTGCAGAACATGAGAGGGAAGTATAAGGGGCCACGTGTTCCTGTATGTAATGTGACCGTACAGTGGAGCAGCGTGTGCTCCTTACTACAAGCTGATACATTGTTACTGCAGAACATGAGAGGGAAGTATAAGGGGCCACGTGTTCCTGTATGTAATGTGACCGTACAGCGGAGCAGCGTGTGCTCCTTACTACAGGCTGATACATTGTTACTGCAGAACATGAGAGGGAAGTATAAGGGGCCACGTGTTCCTGTATGTAATGTAACCGTACAGCGGGGCAGCGTGTGCTCCTTACTACAGGCTGATACATTGTTAGAGCAGAAATCTCCGGCATGTGAATGAGCCTGACGGCGAGACATCTGATAGGACTGATGGCGTCTGCTGTGAATACTGAACACTCTGCAATGGCTGCTCTGGCGCGGAATGGGTGCACTACAAGTGCTTTTCAATAGGAATAATACATGCGGGTGGTCCCAACGGACCCCTCTGCTGATGCCTGGCGAACAGATTGAAGTCGGGTCTTAGGTGCGCTTTGAGCATTGTTAGATGAAACCTTTCAACCTCACAAAAGAAACGTATTTGAAGCTGGAATTGTCTCCGGTGATTCCGACTCTGCCAACTAAGTATCTGACTAACGATGTCTTTGATGTAGATATAGCAGAGTAGGGTCCATATTGGGGACGAGGTAATGAGACAGCAACGGCGGAGCCTTTACTCCAGGAATTATTACTGAGCGCGTCACGCAGAAATACTGACAGGCGCAGGGAATAAAGCAACAAGCACTTTAATAGTGTAATCCAGCATAAACCTCAGCTTTACCCCAATATCCAGGAGAAAGATGCTACATTCTGCAGATTATTACATTACTCACCTCTCTAGTGATCTGCAGAACATTGATCTGTTCCATCAACCCCATGAAAAATGCATAGGGGCATCTTTAGTAGATATGGGGTCCTAGAACCGATAACTTTAATTTAGTTCTGCCCGGGATTCTTTCTGAATAAGGCCCACTGTGTGCATGAGAGTGAAAGTAATAGAGTGCTGTAAGAGACAGTGAGGAGAACGTTGGGAGTACAGTGAGAGGGCAGGGTAACAGTGACAGTGCTGTAATAGACAGTGTGGAGAACGTTGGGAGTACAGTGAGAGGGCAGGGTAACAGTGAGAGTGCTGTAAGAGACAGTGAGGAGAACATTGGGAGTACAGTGAGAGGGCAGGGTAACAGTGAGAGTGCTGTAAGAGACAGTGTGGAGAACGTTGTGAGTACAGTGAGAGGGAAGGGTAACAGTGACAGAGCTGTAAGAGACAGTGTGGAGAACGTTGGGAGTACAGTGAGAGGGGAGGGTAACAGTGACAGAGCTGTAAGAGACAGTGTGGAGAACATTGGGAGTACAGTGAGAGGGCAGGGTAACAGTGACAGTGCTGTATGAGACAGTGTGGAGAACATTGGGAGTACAGTGAGAGGGCAGGGTAACAGTGACAGTGCTGTAAGAGACAGTGAGGAGAACGTTGGGAGTACAGTGAGAGGGCAGGGTAACAGTGAGAGTCCTGTAAGAGACAGTGTGAAGAACATTGGGAGTACAGTGAGAGGGCAGGGTAGCAGTGAGAGTGCTGTAAGAGACAGTGTGGAGAACGTTGGGAGTACTGTGAGAGGGCAGGGTAACAGTGACAGTGCTGTAAGAGACAGTGTCGAGAACGTTGGGAGTACAGTGAGAGGGTAGGGTAACAGTGACAGTGCTGTAATAGACAGTGTGGAGAACGTTGGGAGTACAGTGAGAGGACAGGGTAACAGTGACAGTGCTGTAACAGACAGTGAGGAGGACATTGGGAGTACAGTGAGAGTGCAGGGTAACAGTGACAGTATTGTAAGAGACAGTGTGGAGAACATTGGGATTACAGTGAGAGGGCAGGGTAACAGTGACAGTGCTGTAAGAGACAGTGTGGAGAACGTTGGGAGTACAGTGAGAGGGCAGGGTAACAGTGACAGTATTGTAAGAGACAGTGTGGAGAACATTGGGATTACAGTGAGAGGGCAGGGTAACAGTGACAGTGCTGTAAGAGACAGTGTGGAGAACGTTGGGAGTACAGTGAGAGGGCAGGGTAACAGTGAGAGTGCTGTAATAGACAGTGTGGAGAACGTTGGCAGTACAGTGAGAGGGCAGGGTAACAGTGACAGTGCTGTAATAGACAGTGTGGAGTACGTTGGGAGTACAGTGAGAGGGCTGGGTAACAGTGACAGTTCTGTAAGAGACAGTGAGGAGAACGTTGGGAGTACAGTGAGAGGGCAGGGTAACAGTGACAGTGCTGTAAGAGACAGTGTGGAGAACATTGGGAGTACAGTGAGAGGGCAGGGTAACAGTGACAGTGCTGTAAGAGACAGTGTGGAGAACATTGGGAGTACAGTGAGAGGGCAGGGTAACATTGACAGTGCTGTAAGAGACAGTGTGGAGAACGTTGGGAGTACAGTGAGAGGGGAGGGTAACAGTGAGAGTGCTGTAATAGACAGTGTGGAGAACATTGGGAGTACAGTGAGAGGGCAGGGTAACATTGACAGTGCTGTAAGAGACAGTGTGGAGAACGTTGGGAGTACAGTGAGAGGGGAGGGTAACAGTGAGAGTGCTGTAATAGACAGTGTGGAGAACGTTGGGAGTACAGTGAGAGGGCAGGGTAACAGTGACAGTGCTATAAGAGACAGTGTGGAGAACGTTGGGAGTACAGTGAGAGGGCCGGGTAACAGTAACAGTGCTGTAAGAGACAGTGAGGAGAACATTGGGAGTACAGTGAGAGGACAGGGTAACAGTGACAGTGCTGTAAGAGACAGTGTGGAGAACGTTGGGAGTACAGTGAGAGGGCAGGGTAACAGTGACAGTGCTGTAAGAGACAGTGTGGAGAATGTAGGGAGTACAGTGAGAGGGCAGGGTAACAGTGACAGTGCTGTAAGAGACAGTGTGGAGAACGTTGGGAGTACAGTGAGAGGGCAGGGTAACAGAGACAGTGCTGTAAGAGACAGTGTGGAGAACGTAGGGAGTACAGTGAGAGGGCAGGGTAACAGTGACAGTGCTGTAAGAGACAGTGAGGAGGACATTGGGAGTACAGTGAGAGGGCAGGGTAACAGAGACAGTGCTGTAAGAGACAGTGTGGAGAACGTAGGGAGTACAGTGAGAGGGCAGGGTAACAGTGACAGTGCTGTAAGAGAGAGTGTGGAGAACGTTGGGAGTACAGTGAGAGGGCAGGGTAACAGTGACAGTGCTGTAAGAGACAGTGTGGAGAAAGTTGGGAGTACAGTGAGAGGGCAGGGTAACAGTGACAGTGCTGTAAGAGACAGTGTGGAGAACGTTGGGAGTACAGTGAGAGGGCAGGGTAACAGAGACAGTGCTGTAAGAGACAGTGTGGAGAACGTTGGGAGTACAGTGAGAGGGCCGGGTAACAGTGACAGTGCTGTAAGAGACAGTGTAGAGAACATTGGGAGTACAGTGAGAGGGCAGGGTAACAGTGACAGTGCTGTAAGAGACAGTGTGGAGAACATTGGGAGTACAGTGAGAGGGCAGGGTAACAGTGACAGTGCTGTAAGAGACAGAGTGGAGAACATTGGGAGTACAGTGAGAGGGCAGGGTAACAGTGACAGTGCTGTAATAGACAGTGTGGAGAACGTTGGGAGTACAGTGAGAGGGCAGGGTAACAGTGACAGAGCTGTAAGAGACAGTGTGGAGAACGTTGGGAGTACAGTGAGAGGGCAGGGTAACAGTGACAGTGCTGTAAGAGACAGTGTGGAGAACGTTGGGAGTACAGTGAGAGGGCAGTGTAACAGTGACAGTGCTGTAAGAGACAGTGTGGAGAACGTTGGGAGTACAGTGAGAGGGCAGGGTAACAGTGACAGTGCTGTAAGAGACAGTGTGAAGAACATTGGGAGTACAGTGAGAGGGCAGGGTAGCAGTGACAGTGCTGTAAGAGACAGTGTGGAGAACGTTGGGAGTACTGTGAGAGGGCAGGGTAACAGTGACAGTGCTGTAAGAGACAGTGTGGAGAACGTTGGGAGTACAGTGAGAGGGCAGGGTAACAGTGACAGTGAGGAGAACGTTGGGAGTACAGTGAGAGGGCAGGGTAACAGTGACAGTGCTGTAATAGACAGTGTGGAGAACGTTGGGAGTACAGTGAGAGGGCAGGGTAACAGTGACAGTGCTGTAAGAGACAGTGAGGAGAACGTTGGGAGTACAGTGAGAGGGCAGGGTAACAGTGACAGTGCTGTAAGAGACAGTGTGGAGAACGTTGGGAGTACAGTGAGAGGGTAGGGTAACAGTGACAGTGCTGTAATAGACAGTGAGGAGAACATTGGGAGTACAGTGAGAGGGCAGGGTAACAGTGACAGTGCTGTAATAGACAGTGTGGAGAACATTGGGAGTACAGTTAGAGGGCAGGGTAACAGTGACAGTGCTGTAAGAGACAGTGTGGAGAACATTTTGAGTACAGTGAGAGGACAGGGTAACAGTGAGAGTGCTGTAATAGACAGTGTGGAGAACGTTGGGAGTACAGTGAGAGGGCAGGGTAACAGTGACAGTGCTGTAATAGACAGTGTGGAGAACATTGGGAGTACAGTGAGAGGGCAGGGTAACAGTGACAGTGCTGTAATAGACAGTGTGGAGAACATTGGGAGTACAGTGAGAGGGCAGGGTAACAGTGACAGTGCTGTAAGAGACAGTGTGGAGAACGTTGGGAGTACAGTGAGAGGGCAGGGTAACAGAGACAGTGCTGTAAGAGACAGTGTGGAGAACGTAGGGAGTACAGTGAGAGGGCAGGGTAACAGTGACAGTGCTGTAAGAGACAGTGTGGAGAACATTGGGAGTACAGTGAGAGGGCAGGGTAACAGTGACAGTGCTGTAAGAGACAGTGTGGAGAACATTGGGAGTACAGTGAGAGGGCAGGGTAACAGTGACAGTGCTGTAAGAGACAGTGTGGAGAATGTAGGGAGTACAGTGAGAGGGCAGGGTAACAGTGACAGTGCTGTAAGAGACAGTGTGGAGAACATTGGGATTACAGTGAGAGGGCAGGGGAACAGTGACAGTGCTGTAAGAGACAGTGTGGAGAACATTGGGAGTACAGTGAGAGGGCAGGGTAACAGTGACAGTGCTGTAAGAGACAGTGTGGAGAACGTTGGGAGTACAGTGAGAGGGCAGGGTAACAGTGACAGTGCTGTAAGAGACAGTGTGGAGAACGTTGGGAGTACAGTGAGAGGACATGGTAACAGTGACAGTGCTGTAAGAGACAGTGTGGAGAACGTTGGGAGTACAGTGAGAGGGCAGGGTAACAGTGACAGTGCTGTAAGAGACAGAGTGGAGAACATTGGGAGTACAGTGAGAGGGCAGGGTAACAGTGACAGTGCTGTAAGAGACAGTGTGGAGAACGTTGGGAGTACAGTGAGAGGGCAGGGTAACAGTGACAGTGTTGTAAGAGACAGTGTGGAGAACGTTGGGAGTACAGTGAGAGGGCAGGGTAACAGTGACAGTGCTGTAAGAGACAGTGTGAAGAACATTGGGAGTACAGTGAGAGGGCAGGGTAGCAGTGACAGTGCTGTAAGAGACAGTGTGGAGAACGTTGGGAGTATTGTGAGAGGGCAGGGTAACAGTGACAGTGCTGTAAGAGACAGTGAGGAGAACGTTGGGAGTACAGTGAGAGGGCAGGGTAACAGTGACAGTGCTGTAAGAGACAGTGTGGAGAACGTTGGGAGTACAGTGAGAGGGCAGGGTAACAGTGACAGTGAGGAGAACGTTGGGAGTACAGTGAGAGGGCAGGGTAACAGTGACAGTGCTGTAATAGACAGTGTGGAGAACGTTGGGAGTACAGTGAGAGGGCAGGGTAACAGTGACAGTGCTGTAAGAGACAGTGAGGAGAACGTTGGGAGTACAGTGAGAGGGCAGGGTAACAGTGACAGTGCTGTAAGAGACAGTGTGGAGAACGTTGGGAGTACAGTGAGAGGGCAGGGTGACAGTGCTGTAATAGACAGTGTGGAGAACATTGGGAGTACAGTTAGAGGGCAGGGTAAGAGTGACAGTGCTGTAAGAGACAGTGTGGAGAACATTTTGAGTACAGTGAGAGGACAGGGTAACAGTGAGAGTGCTGTAATAGACAGTGTGGAGAACGTTGGGAGTACAGTGAGAGGGCAGGGTAACAGTGACAGTGCTGTAATAGACAGTGTGGAGAACATTGGGAGTACAGTGAGAGGGCAGGGTAACAGTGACAGTGCTGTAAGAGACAGTGTGGAGAACGTTGGGAGTACAGTGAGAGGGCAGGGTAACAGAGACAGTGTGGAGAACGTAGGGAGTACAGTGAGAGGGCAGGGTAACAGTGACAGTGCTGTAAGAGACAGTGTGGAGAATGTTGGGAGTACAGGGTAACAGTGACAGTGCTGTAAGAGACAGTGAGGAGGACATTGGGAGTACAGTGAGAGGGCAGGGTAACAGTGACAGTATTGTAAGAGACAGTGTGGAGAACATTGGGATTACAGTGAGAGGGCAGGGTAACAGTGACAGTGCTGTAAGAGACAGTGTGGAGAATGTTGGGAGTACAGGGTAACAGTGACAGTGCTGTAAGAGACAGTGTGGAGAACATTGGGAGTACAGTGAGAGGGCAGGGTAACAGTGACAGTGCTGTAAGAGACAGTGTGGAGAATGTAGGGAGTACAGTGAGAGGGCAGGGTAACAGTGACAGTGCTGTAAGAGACAGTGTGGATAACGTTGGGAGTATAGTGAGAGGGCCGGGTAACAGTGACAGTGCTGTAAGAGACAGTGTGGAGAACATTGGGAGTACAGTAAGAGGACATGGTAACAGTGACAGTGCTGTAAGAGACAGTGTGGAGAACGTTGGGAGTACAGTGAGAGGGCAGGGTAACAGTGACAGTGCTGTAAGAGACAGTGTGGAGAACGTTGGGAGTACAGTGAGAGGGCAGGGTAACAGTGACAGTGCTGTAAGAGACAGTGCGGAGAACGTAGGGAGTACAATGAGAGGACAGGGTAACAGTGACAGTGCTGTAAGAGACAGTGTGGAGAACATTGGGAGTACAGTGAGAGGGCAGGGTAACCGTGACAGTGCTGTAAGAGACAGTGCGGAGAACGGAGGGAGTACAATGAGAGGACAGGGTAACAGTGACAGTGCTGTAATAGACAGTGTGGAGAACGTTGGGAGTACAGTGAGAGGGCAGGGTAACAGTGACAGTGCTGTAAGAGACAGTGAGGAGAACGTTGGGAGTACAGTGAGAGGGCAGGGTAACAGTGACAGTGCTGTAAGAGACAGTGTGGAGAACGTTGGGAGTACAGTGAGAGGGCAGGGTGACAGTGCTGTAATAGACAGTGTGGAGAACATTGGGAGTACAGTTAGAGGGCAGGGTAAGAGTGACAGTGCTGTAAGAGACAGTGTGGAGAACATTTTGAGTACAGTGAGAGGACAGGGTAACAGTGAGAGTGCTGTAATAGACAGTGTGGAGAACGTTGGGAGTACAGTGAGAGGGCAGGGTAACAGTGACAGTGCTGTAATAGACAGTGTGGAGAACATTGGGAGTACAGTGAGAGGGCAGGGTAACAGTGACAGTGCTGTAAGAGACAGTGTGGAGAACGTTGGGAGTACAGTGAGAGGGCAGGGTAACAGAGACAGTGTGGAGAACGTAGGGAGTACAGTGAGAGGGCAGGGTAACAGTGACAGTGCTGTAAGAGACAGTGTGGAGAATGTTGGGAGTACAGGGTAACAGTGACAGTGCTGTAAGAGACAGTGAGGAGGACATTGGGAGTACAGTGAGAGGGCAGGGTAACAGTGACAGTATTGTAAGAGACAGTGTGGAGAACATTGGGATTACAGTGAGAGGGCAGGGTAACAGTGACAGTGCTGTAAGAGACAGTGTGGAGAATGTTGGGAGTACAGGGTAACAGTGACAGTGCTGTAAGAGACAGTGTGGAGAACATTGGGAGTACAGTGAGAGGGCAGGGTAACAGTGACAGTGCTGTAAGAGACAGTGTGGAGAATGTAGGGAGTACAGTGAGAGGGCAGGGTAACAGTGACAGTGCTGTAAGAGACAGTGTGGATAACGTTGGGAGTATAGTGAGAGGGCCGGGTAACAGTGACAGTGCTGTAAGAGACAGTGTGGAGAACATTGGGAGTACAGTAAGAGGACATGGTAACAGTGACAGTGCTGTAAGAGACAGTGTGGAGAACGTTGGGAGTACAGTGAGAGGGCAGGGTAACAGTGACAGTGCTGTAAGAGACAGTGTGGAGAACGTTGGGAGTACAGTGAGAGGGCAGGGTAACAGTGACAGTGCTGTAAGAGACAGTGCGGAGAACGTAGGGAGTACAATGAGAGGACAGGGTAACAGTGACAGTGCTGTAAGAGACAGTGTGGAGAACATTGGGAGTACAGTGAGAGGGCAGGGTAACCGTGACAGTGCTGTAAGAGACAGTGCGGAGAACGGAGGGAGTACAATGAGAGGACAGGGTAACAGTGACAGTGCTGTAAGAGACAGTGTGGAGAACATTGGGATTACAGTGAGAGGGCAGGGTAACAGTGACAGTGCTGTAAGAGACAGTGTGGAGAACGTTGGGAGTATAGTGAGAGGGCAGGGTAACAGTGACAGTGCTGTAAGAGACAGTGTGGAGAACGTTGGGTGTACAGTGAGAGGGCAGGGTAACAGTGAGAGTGCTGTAAGAGACAGTGTGGAGAACATTGGGAGTACAGTGAGAGGGCAGGGTGACAGTGACAGTGCTGTAACAGACAGTGAGGAGAACATTGGGAGTACAGTGAGAGGGCAGGGTAACAGTGGACAGTGCTGTAAGAGACAGTGTGCAGAACGTTGGGAGTACAGTGAGAGGGCAGGGTAACAGTGACAGTGCTGTAAGAGACAGTGTGGAGAACGTTGGGAGTACAGTGAGAGGGCAGGGTAACAGTGACAGTGCTGTAAGAGACAGTGTGGAGAACGTTGGGAGTACAGTGAGAGGGCAGGGTAACAGTGACAGTGCTGTAAGAGACAGTGTGCAGAACGTTGGGAGTACAGTGAGAGGGCAGGGTAACAGAGAGTGCTGTAAGAGACATTGTGGAGAACATTGGGAGTACAGTGAGAGGGCAGGGTAACAGTGACAGTGCTGTAAGAGACAGTGAGGAGAACTTTGGGAGTACAGTGAGAGGGCAGGGTAACAGTGACAGTGCTGTAAGAGACAGTGTGGAGAACGTTGGGAGTACAGTGAGAGGGCAGGGTAACAGTGACAGTACTGTATGAGACAGTGTGGAGAACGTTGGGAGTACAGTGAGAGGGCAGGGTAACAGTGACAGTACTGTAAGAGACAGTGTGGAGAACGTTGGGAGTACAGTGAGAGGGCAGGGTAGCAGTGACAGTGCTGTAAGAGACAGTGTGGAGAACATTGGGAGTACAGTGAGAGGGCAGGGTAACAGTGACAGTGCTGTAAGAGACAGTGTGGAGAACGTTGGGAGTATAGTGAGAGGGCAGGGTAACAGTGACAGTACTGTAAGAGACAGTGTGGAGAACGTTGGGAGTACAGTGAGAGGACAGGGTAACAGTGACAGTGCTGTAATAGACAGTGTGGAGAACATTGGGAGTACAGTGAGAGGGCAGGGTAACAGTGACAGTACTGTAAGAGACAGTGTGGAGAACGTTGGGAGTACAGTGAAAGGGCAGGGTGACAGTGACAGTGCTGTAAGAGACAGTGTGGAGAACGTTGGAGTACAGTGAGAGGGCAGGGTAACAGTGACAGTGCTGTAAGAGACAGTGTGGAGAACATTGGGAGTACAGTGAGAGGGCAGGGTAACAGTGACAGTGCTGTAATAGACAGTTGGGAGAACGTTGGGAGTACAGTGAGAGGGCAGGGTAACAGTGACAGTGCTGTAATAGACAGTGTGGAGAACGTTGGGAGTACAGTGAGAGGGCAGGGTAACAGTGACAGTGCTGTAAGAGACAGTGTGGAGAACGTTGGGAGTACAGTGAGAGGGCAGGGTAACAGTGACAGTACTGTAAGAGACAGTGTGGAGAACGTTGGGAGTACAGTGAGAGGGCAGGGTGACAGTGACAGTGCTGTAAGAGACAGTGTGGAGAACGTTGGAGTACAGTGAGAGGGCAGGGTAACAGTGACAGTGCTGTAAGAGACAGTGTGGAGAACATTGGGAGTACAGTGAGAGTGCAGGGTAACAGTGACAGTGCTGTAAGAGACAGTGTGGAGAACATTGGGAGTACAGTGAGAGGGTAGGGTAACAGTGACAGTGCTGTAAGAGACAGTGTGGAGAACATTGGGAGTACAGTGAGAGGGCAGGGTAACAGTGACAGTGCTGTAAGAGACAGTGTGGAGAATGTTGGAGTACAGTGAGAGGGCAGGGTAACAGTGACAGTGCTGTAAGAGACAGTGAGGAGAATATTGGGAGTACAGTGAGAGGGCAGGGTAACAGTGACAGTGCTGTAAGAGACAGTGTGGAGAACGTTGGGAGTACAGTGAGAGTGCAGGGTAACAGTGACAGTGCTGTAATAGACAGTCAGGAGAACATTGGGAGTACAGTGAGAGTGCAGGGTAACAGTGACAGTGCTGTAAGAGACAGTGAGGAGAACATTGGGAGTACAGTGAGAGGGCAGGGTAACAGTGACAGTGCTGTAAGAGACAGTGTGGAGAACATTGGGAGTACAGTGAGAGGGCAGGGTAACAGTGACAGTGCTGTAAGAGACAGTGTGGAGAACATTGGGAGTACAGTGAGAGGGTAGGGTAACAGTGACAGTGCTGTAAGAGACAGTGTGGAGAACATTGGGAGTACAGTGAGAGGGCAGGGTAACAGTGACAGTGCTGTAAGAGACAGTGAGGAGAATATTGGGAGTACAGTGAGAGGGCAGGGTAACAGTGACAGTGCTGTAAGAGACAGTGTGGAGAACGTTGGGAGTACAGTGAGAGTGCAGGGTAACAGTGACAGTGCTGTAATAGACAGTCAGGAGAACATTGGGAGTACAGTGAGAGTGCAGGGTAACAGTGACAGTGCTGTAAGAGACAGTGAGGAGAACATTGGGAGTACAGTGAGAGGGCAGGGTAACAGTGACAGTGCTGTAATAGACAGTCAGGAGAACATTGGGAGTACAGTGAGAGGGCAGGGTAACAGTGACAGTGCTGTAAGAGACAGTGTGGAGTACGTTGGGAGTACAGTGAGAGGGCAGGGTAACAGTGACAGTGCTGTAAGAGACAGTGAGGAGAACGTTGGGAGTACAGTGAGAGGGCAGGGTAACAGTGACAGTGCTGTAAGAGACAGTGAGGAGAACGTTGGGAGTACAGTGAGAGGGCAGGGTAACAGTGACAGTGCTGTAAGAGACAGTGTGGAGAACATTGGGAGTACAGTGAGAGGGCAGGGTAACAGTGACAGTGCTGTAAGAGACAGTGAGGAGAACGTTGGGAGTACAGTGAGAGGGCAGGGTAACAGTGACAGTGCTGTAAGAGACAGTGTGGAGAACATTAGGAGTACAGTGAGAGGGCAGGTTAACAGTGACAGTACTGTAAGAGACAGTGTGGAGAACATTGGGAGTACAGTGAGAGGGCCGGGTAACAGTGACAGTGCTGTAAGAGACAGTGAGGAGAACATTGGGAGTACAGTGAGAGGGCAGGGTAACAGTGACAGTGCTGTAAGAGACAGTGTGGAGAACATTGGGAGTACAGTGAGAGGGCAGGGTAACAGTGACAGTGCTGTAAGAGACAGTGAGGAGAACTTTGGGAGTACAGTGAGAGGGCAGGGTAACAGTGACAGTGCTGTAAGAGACAGTGTGGAGAACGTTGGGAGTACAGTGAGAGGGCAGGGTAACAGTGACAGTACTGTATGAGACAGTGTGGAGAACGTTGGGAGTACAGTGAGAGGGCAGGGTAACAGTGACAGTACTGTAAGAGACAGTGTGGAGAACGTTGGGAGTACAGTGAGAGGGCAGGGTAGCAGTGACAGTGCTGTAAGAGACAGTGTGGAGAACGTTGGGAGTATAGTGAGAGGGCAGGGTAACAGTGAGAGTGCTATAATAGACAGTGTGGAGAACATTGGGAGTACAGTGAGAGGGCAGGGTAACAGTGACAGTGCTGTAAGAGACAGTGTGGAGAACGTTGGGAGTATAGTGAGAGGGCAGGGTAACAGTGACAGTACTGTAAGAGACAGTGTGGAGAACGTTGGGAGTACAGTGAGAGGACAGGGTAACAGTGACAGTGCTGTAATAGACAGTGTGGAGAACATTGGGAGTACAGTGAGAGGGCAGGGTGACAGTGACAGTACTGTAAGAGACAGTGTGGAGAACATTGGGAGTACAGTGAAAGGGCAGGGTGACAGTGACAGTGCTGTAAGAGACAGTGTGGAGAACGTTGGAGTACAGTGAGAGGGCAGGGTAACAGTGACAGTGCTGTAAGAGACAGTGTGGAGAACATTGGGAGTACAGTGAGAGGGCAGGGTAACAGTGACAGTGCTGTAATAGACAGTTGGGAGAACGTTGGGAGTACAGTGAGAGGGCAGGGTAACAGTGACAGTGCTGTAATAGACAGTGTGGAGAACGTTGGGAGTACAGTGAGAGGGCAGGGTAACAGTGACAGTGCTGTAAGAGACAGTGTGGAGAACGTTGGGAGTACAGTGAGAGGGCAGGGTAACAGTGACAGTACTGTAAGAGACAGTGTGGAGAACGTTGGGAGTACAGTGAGAGGGCAGGGTGACAGTGACAGTGCTGTAAGAGACAGTGTGGAGAACGTTGGAGTACAGTGAGAGGGCAGGGTAACAGTGACAGTGCTGTAAGAGACAGTGTGGAGAACATTGGGAGTACAGTGAGAGTGCAGGGTAACAGTGACAGTGCTGTAAGAGACAGTGTGGAGAACATTGGGAGTACAGTGAGAGGGTAGGGTAACAGTGACAGTGCTGTAAGAGACAGTGTGGAGAACATTGGGAGTACAGTGAGAGGGCAGGGTAACAGTGACAGTGCTGTAAGAGACAGTGTGGAGAATGTTGGAGTACAGTGAGAGGGCAGGGTAACAGTGACAGTGCTGTAAGAGACAGTGAGGAGAATATTGGGAGTACAGTGAGAGGGCAGGGTAACAGTGACAGTGCTGTAAGAGACAGTGTGGAGAACGTTGGGAGTACAGTGAGAGTGCAGGGTGACAGTGCTGTAATAGACAGTCAGGAGAACATTGGGAGTACAGTGAGAGTGCAGGGTAACAGTGACAGTGCTGTAAGAGACAGTGAGGAGAACATTGGGAGTACAGTGAGAGGGCAGGGTAACAGTGACAGTGCTGTAAGAGACAGTGTGGAGAACATTGGGAGTACAGTGAGAGGGCAGGGTAACAGTGACAGTGCTGTAAGAGACAGTGTGGAGAACATTGGGAGTACAGTGAGAGGGTAGGGTAACAGTGACAGTGCTGTAAGAGACAGTGTGGAGAACATTGGGAGTACAGTGAGAGGGCAGGGTAACAGTGACAGTGCTGTAAGAGACAGTGAGGAGAATATTGGGAGTACAGTGAGAGGGCAGGGTAACAGTGACAGTGCTGTAAGAGACAGTGTGGAGAACGTTGGGAGTACAGTGAGAGTGCAGGGTAACAGTGACAGTGCTGTAATAGACAGTCAGGAGAACATTGGGAGTACAGTGAGAGTGCAGGGTGACAGTGCTGTAAGAGACAGTGAGGAGAACATTGGGAGTACAGTGAGAGGGCAGGGTAACAGTGACAGTGCTGTAATAGACAGTCAGGAGAACATTGGGAGTACAGTGAGAGGGCAGGGTAACCGTGACAGTGCTGTAAGAGACAGTGTGGAGTACGTTGGGAGTACAGTGAGAGGGCAGGGTAACAGTGACAGTGCTGTAAGAGACAGTGTGGAGAACATTGGGAGTACAGTGAGAGGGCAGGGTAACAGTGACAGTGCTGTAAGAGACAGTGAGGAGAACGTTGGGAGTACAGTGAGAGGGCAGGGTAACAGTGACAGTGCTGTAAGAGACAGTGTGGAGAACATTAGGAGTACAGTGAGAGGGCAGGTTAACAGTGACAGTACTGTAAGAGACAGTGTGGAGAACATTGGGAGTACAGTGAGAGGGCCGGGTAACAGTGACAGTGCTGTAAGAGACAGTGAGGAGAACATTGGGAGTACAGTGAGAGGGCAGGGTAACAGTGACAGTGCTGTAAGAGACAGTGTGGAGAACATTGGGAGTATCAGTGAGAGGGCAGGGTAACAGTGACAGTGCTGTAAGAGACAGTTTGGAGAACATTAGGAGTACAGTGAGAGGGCAGGGGAACAGTGACAGTGCTGTAAGAGACAGTGTGGAGAACGTTGGGAGTAGAGTGACAGGGCAGGGTAACAGTGACAGTGCTGTAAGAGACAGTGTGGAGAACATTAGGAGTACAGTGAGAGGGCAGGGTAACAGTGACAGTGCTGTAAGAGACAGAGTGGAAAACGTTGGGAGTACAGTGAGAGGGCAGGGTAAGAGTGACAGTGCTGTAAGAGACAGTGTGGAGAACATTGGGATTACAGTGAGAGGGCAGGGTAACAGTGACAGTGCTGTAAGAGACAGTGTGGAGAACATTGGGAGTACAGTGAGAGGGCAGGGTAACAGTGACAGTATTGTAAGAGACAGTGTGAAGAACATTGGGAGTACAGTGAGAGGGCAGGGTAACAGTGACAGTGCTGTAAGAGAGTGTGGAGAACATTGGGAGTACAGTGAGAGGACAGGGTAACAGTGACAGTATTGTAAGAGACAGTGTGGAGAATGTAGGGAGTACAGTTAGAGGACAGGGTAAGAGTGACAGTACTGTAAGAGACAGTGTGGAGAACATTGGGAGTACAGTGAGAGGGCAGGGTAACAGTGACAGTGCTGTAAGAGACAGTGTGGAGAATGTAGGGAGTACAGTGAGAGGGCAGGATAACAGTGACAGTGCTGTAAGAGACAGTGTGGAGAACATTGGGATTACAGTGAGAGGGCAGGGTAACAGTGACAGTGCTGTAAGAGACAGTGTGGAGAACATTGGGAGTACAGTGAGAGGGCAGGGTAACAGTGACAGTGCTGTAAGAGACAGTGTGGAGAACGTTGGGAGTACAGTGAGAGGGCAGGGTAACAGTGACAGTGCTGTAAGAGACAGTGTGGAGAACATTGGGAGTACAGTGAGAGGGCAGGGGAACAGTGACAGTGCTGTAAGAGACAGTGTGGAGAACGTTGGGAGTACAGTGAGAGGGCAGGGTAACAGTGACAGTGCTGTAAGAGACAGTGTGGAGAACATTGGGAGTACAGTGAGAGGGCAGGGGAACAGTGACAGTGCTGTAAGAGACAGTGTGGAGAACGTTGGGAGTACAGTGAGAGGGCAGGGTAACAGTGACAGTGCTGTAAGAGACAGTGTGGAGAACATTGGGAGTACAGTGAGAGGGCAGGGTAACAGTGACAGTGCTGTAAGAGACAGTGTGAAGAACATTGGGAGTACAGTGAGAGGGCAGGGTAACAGTGACAGTGCTGTAAGAGACAGTGTGAAGAACATTGGGAGTACAGTGAGAGGGCAGGGTAGCAGTGACAGTGCTGTAAGAGACAGTGTGAAGAACATTGGGAGTACTGTGAGAGGGCAGGGTAACAGTGACAGTGCTGTAAGAGACAGTGTGGAGAACGTTGGGAGTACAGTGAGAGGGCAGGGTAACAGTGACAGTGAGGAGAACGTTGGGAGTACAGTGAGAGGGCAGGGTAACAGTGACAGTGCTGTAAGAGACAGTGAGGAGAACGTTGGGAGTACTGTGAGAGGGCAGGGTAACAGTGACAGTGCTGTAAGAGACAGTGTGGAGAACGTTGGGAGTACAGTGAGAGGGCAGGGTAACAGTGACAGTGAGGAGAACGTTGGGAGTACAGTGAGAGGGCAGGGTAACAGTGACAGTGCTGTAAGAGACAGTGAGGAGAACGTTGGGAGTACAGTGAGAGGACAGGGTAACAGTGACAGTGCTGTAATAGACAGTGTGGAGAACGTTGGGAGTACAGTGAGAGGGCAGGGTAACAGTGACAGTGCTGTAAGAGACAGTGTGGAGAACGTTGGGATTACAGTGAGAGGGCAGGGTAACAGTGACAGTGCTGTAAGAGACAGTGTGGAGAATGTAGGGAGTACAGTGAGAGGGCAGGGTAACAGTGACAGTGCTGTAAGAGACAGTGTGGAGAACATTGGGAGTACAGTGAGAGGGCAGGGTAACAGTGACAGTGCTGTAAGAGACAGTGTGGAGAACATTGGGAGTACAGTGAGAGGGCAGGGTAACAGTGACAGTGCTGTAAGAGACAGTGTGGAGAATGTAGGGAGTACAGTGAGAGGGCAGGGTAACAGTGACAGTGCTGTAAGAGACAGTGTGGAGAATGTAGGGAGTACAGTGAGAGGGCAGGGTAACAGTGACAGTGCTGTAAGAGACAGTGTGGAGAACATTGGGAGTACAGTGAGAGGGCAGGGTAACAGTGACAGTGCTGTAAGAGACAGTGTGGAGAACGTAGGGAGTACAGTGAGAGGGTAGGGTAACAGTGACAGTGCTGTAATAGACAGTGATGAGAACGTTGGGAGTTCAGTGAGAGGGCAGGGTAACAGTGACAGTGCTGTAATAGACAGTGTGGAGAACATTGGGAGTACAGTGAGAGGGCAGGGTAACAGTGACAGTACTGTAAGAGACAGTGTGGAGAACGTTGGGAGTACAGTGAGAGGGCAGGTTAACAGTGACAGTGCTGTAATAGACAGTGTGGAGAACGTTGGGATTACAGTGAGAGGGCAGGGTAACAGTGACAGTGCTGTAAGAGACAGTGTGGAGAATGTAGGGAGTACAGTGAGAGGGCAGGGTAACAGTGACAGTGCTGTAAGAGACAGTGTGGAGAACATTGGGAGTACAGTGAGAGGGCAGGGTAACAGTGACAGTGCTGTAAGAGACAGTGTGGAGAACGTAGGGAGTACAGTGAGAGGGTAGGGTAACAGTGACAGTGCTGTAATAGACAGTGATGAGAACGTTGGGAGTTCAGTGAGAGGGCAGGGTAACAGTGACAGTGCTGTAATAGACAGTGTGGAGAACATTGGGAGTACAGTTAGAGGGCAGGGTAAGAGTGACAGTGCTGTAAGAGACAGTGTGGAGAACATTTTGAGTACAGTGAGAGGACAGGGTAACAGTGAGAGTGCTGTAATAGACAGTGTGGAGAACGTTGGGAGTACAGTGAGAGGGCAAGGTAACAGTGACAGTGCTGTAATAGACAGTGTGGAGAACGTTGGGAGTACAGTGAGAGGGCAGGGTAACAGTAACAGTGCTGTAAGAGACAGTGTGGAGAACATTGGGATTACAGTGAGAGGGCAGGGTAACAGAGACAGTGCTGTAAGAGACAGTGTGGAGAACGTAGGGAGTACAGTGAGAGGGCAGGGTAACAGTGACAGTGCTGTAAGAGACAGTGTGGAGAATGTTGGGAGTACAGTGAGAGGACAGGGTAACAGTGACAGTGCTGTAAGAGACAGTGAGGAGGACATTGGGAGTACAGTGAGAGGGCAGGGTAACAGTGACAGTATTGTAAGAGACAGTGTGGAGAACATTGGGTTTACAGTGAGAGGGCAGGGTAACAGTGACAGTGCTGTAAGAGACAGTGTGGAGAACATTGGGAGTACAGTGATAGGGCAGGGTAACAGTGACAGTGCTGTATGACAGTGTGGAGAACGTTGGGAGTACAGTGAGAGGGCAGGGTAACAGTGACAGTGCTGTAAGAGACAGTGTGGAGAACATTGGGAGTACAGTGAGAGGGCAGGGTAACAGTGACAGTACTGTATGAGACAGTGTGGAGAACGTTGGGAGTACAGTGAGAGGGCAGGGTAACAGTAACAGTGCTGTAAGAGACAGTGTGGAGAACATTGGGAGTACAGTGAGAGGGCAGGGTAACAGTGACAGTGCTGTAAGAGACAGTGTGGAGAACGTTGGGAGTATAGTGAGAGGGCAGGGTAACAGTGACAGTGCTGTAAGAGAGTGTGGAGAACATTGGGAGTACAGTTAGAGGGCAGGGTAACAGTGAGAGTCCTGTAATAGACAGTTGGGAGAACGTTGGGAGTACAGTGAGAGGGCAGGGTAAGAGTGACAGTGCTGTAAGAGACAGTGTGGAGAATGTAGGGAGTACAGTGAGAGGGCAGGGTAACAGTGACAGTGCTGTAAGAGACAGTGTGGATAACGTTGGGAGTATAGTGAGAGGGCCGGGTAACAGTGTCAGTGCTGTAAGAGACAGTGTGGAGAACATTGGGAGTACAGTGAGAGGACATGGTAACAGTGACAGTGCTGTAAGAGACAGTGTGGAGAACGTTGGGAGTACAGTGAGAGGGCAGGGTAACAGTGACAGTGCTGTAAGAGACAGTGCGGAGAACGTAGGGAGTACAATGAGAGGACAGGGTAACAGTGACAGTGCTGTAAGAGACAGTGTGGAGAACATTGGGAGTACAGTGAGAGGGCAGGGTAACCGTGACAGTGCTGTAAGAGACAGTGCGGAGAACGGAGGGAGTACAATGAGAGGACAGGGTAACAGTGACAGTGCTGTAAGAGACAGTGTGGAGAACGTTGGGAGTACAGTGAGAGGGCAGGGTAACAGTGACAGTGCTGTAAGAGACAGTGTGGAGAACATTGGGAGTACAGTGAGAGGGCAGGGTAACAGTGACAGTACTGTAAGACAGTGTGGAGAACGTTGGGAGTACAGTGAGAGGGCAGGGTAACAGTGACAGTGCTGTAAGAGACAGTGTGGAGAATGTAGGGAGTACAGTGAGAGGGCAGGGTAACAGTGACAGTGCTGTAAGAGACAGTGTGGAGAACATTGAGAGTAAAGTGAGAGGGCAGGGTAACAGTGACAGTGCTGTAATAGACAGTGTGGAGAACGTTGGGAGTACAGTGAGACGGCAGGGTAACAGTGACAGTGCTGTAAGAGACAGTGAGGAGAATGTAGGGAGTACAGTGAGAGGGCAGGGTAACACTGACAGTGCTGTAAGAGACAGTGTGGAGAACGTTGGGAGTACAGTGAGAGGGCAGGGTAACAGTGACAGTGCTGTAATAGACAGTGTGGAGAACGTTGGGAGTACAGTGAGAGGGCAGGGTAACAGTGACAGTGCTGTAATAGATAGTCAGGAGAACATTGGGAGTACAGTGAGAGTGCAGGGTAACAGTGACAGTGCTGTAAGAGACAGTGAGGAGAACATTGGGAGTACAGTGAGAGGGCAGGGTAACAGTGACAGTGCTGTAAGAGACAGTGTGGAGAACGTTGGGAGTACAGTGAGAGGGCAGGGTAACAGTGACAGTGCTGTAAGAGACAGTGTGGAGAACATTGGGAGTACAGTGAGAGGGCAGGGTAACAGTGACAGTGCTGTAAGAGACAGTGAGGAGAACGTTGGGAGTACAGTGAGAGGGCAGGGTAACAGTGACAGTGCTGTAAGATACAGTGTGGAGAACGTTGGGAGTACAGTGAGAGGACAGGGTAACAGTGACAGTGATGTAAGAGACAGTGTGGATAACGTTGGGAGTATAGTGAGAGGGCCGGGTAACAGTGACAGTGCTGTAAGAGACAGTGTGGAGAACATTGGGAGTACAGTGAGAGGACATGGTAACAGTGACAGTGCTGTAAGAGACAGTGTGGAGAACGTTGGGAGTACAGTGAGAGGGCAGGGTAACAGTGACAGTGCTGTAAGAGACAGTGCGGAGAACGTAGGGAGTACAATGAGAGGACAGGGTAACAGTGACAGTGCTGTAAGAGACAGTGTGGAGAACATTGGGAGTACAGTGAGAGGGCAGGGTAACCGTGACAGTGCTGTAAGAGACAGTGCGGAGAACGGAGGGAGTACAATGAGAGGACAGGGTAACAGTGACAGTGCTGTAAGAGACAGTGTGGAGAACGTTGGGAGTACAGTGAGAGGGCAGGGTAACAGTGACAGTGCTGTAATAGACAGTGTGGAGAACATTGGGAGTACAGTGAGAGGGCAGGGTAACAGTGACAGTGCTGTAAGAGACAGTGTGGAGAATATTGGGAGTACAGTGAGAGGGCAGGGTAACAGTGACAGTGCTGTAAGAGACAGTGTGGAGAACATTGGGAGTACAGTGAGAGGGCAGGGTAACAGTGACAGTACTGTAAGAGACAGTGTGGAGAACGTTGGGAGTACAGTGAGAGGGCAGGGTAACAGTGACAGTGCTGTAATAGACAGTGTGGAGAACGTTGGGATTACAGTGAGAGGGCAGGGTAACAGTGACAGTGCTGTAAGAGACAGTGTGGAGAATGTAGGGAGTACAGTGAGAGGGCAGGGTAACAGTGACAGTGCTGTAAGAGACAGTGTGGAGAACATTGGGAGTACAGTGAGAGGGCAGGGTAACAGTGACAGTGCTGTAAGAGACAGTGTGGAGAATGTAGGGAGTACAGTGAGAGGGCAGGGTAACAGTGACAGTGCTGTAATAGACAGTGTGGAGAACGTTGGGAGTACAGTGAGACGGCAGGGTAACAGTGACAGTGCTGTAAGAGACAGTGAGGAGAATGTAGGGAGTACAGTGAGAGGGCAGGGTAACACTGACAGTGCTGTAAGAGACAGTGTGGAGAACGTTGGGAGTACAGTGAAAGGGCAGGGTAACAGTGACAATGCTGTAATAGACAGTCAGGAGAACATTGGGAGTACAGTGAGAGTGCAGGGTAACAGTGACAGTGCTGTAAGAGACAGTGAGGAGAACATTGGGAGTACAGTGAGAGGGCAGGGTAACAGTGACAGTGCTGTAAGAGACAGTGTGGAGAACGTTGGGAGTACAGTGAGAGGGCAGGGGAACAGTGACAGTGCTGTAAGAGACAGTGTGGAGAACATTAGGAGTACAGTGAGAGGACAGGGTAACAGTGACAGTACTGTAAGAGACAGTGTGGAGAACGTTGGGAGTACAGTGAGAGGGCAGGGTAACCGTGACAGTGCTGTAAGTGACAGTGTGGAGCACGTTGGGAGTACAGTGAGAGGGCAGGGTAACAGTGACAGTGCTGTAAGAGACAGTGTGGAGAACATTAGGAGTACAGTGAGAGGGCAGGGTAACAGTGACAGTGCTGTAAGAGACAGTGTGGAGAACGTTGGGAGTAGAGTGACAGGGCAGGGTAACAGTGACAGTGCTGTAAGAGACAGAGTGGAGAACGTTGGGAGTACAGTGAGAGGGCAGGGTAACAGTGACAGTGCTGTAAGAGACAGTGTGGAGAAAATTGGGATTACAGTAAGAGGGCAGGGTAACAGTGACAGTGCTGTAAGAGACAGTGTGGAGAACGTTGGGAGTAGAGTGACAGGGCAGGGTAACAGTGACAGTGCTGTAAGAGACAGTGTGGAGAACATTAGGAGCACAGTGAGAGGGCAGGGTAACAGTGACAGTGCTGTAAGAGACAGTGTGGAGAACATTGGGAGTACAGTGAGAGGGCAGGGTAACAGTGACAGTGCTGTAAGAGACAGTGTGGAGAATGTAGGGAGTACAGTGAGAGGACAGGGTAAGAGTGACAGTACTGTAAGAGACAGTGTGGAGAACATTGGGAGTACAGTGAGAGGACAGGGTAACAGTGACAGTATTGTAAGAGACAGTGTGGAGAATGTAGGGAGTACAGTGAGAGGACAGGGTAAGAGTGACAGTGCTGTAAGAGACAGTGTGGAGAACATTGGGAGTACAGTGAGAGGGCAGGGTAACAGTGACAGTGCTGTAAGAGACAGTGTGGAGAACATTAGGAGTACAGTGAGAGGGCAGGGTAACAGTAACAGTGACAGTGCTGTAAGAGACAGTGTGGAGAACATTGGGATTACAGTGAGAGGGCAGGGTAACAGTGACAGTGCTGTAAGAGACAGTGTGGAGAACGTTGGGAGTACAGTGAGAGGGCAGGGTAACAGTGACAGAGCTGTAAGAGACAGTGTGGAGAACATTGGGAGTACAGTGAGAGGGCAGGGTAACAGTAACAGTGCTGTAAGAGACAGTGTGGAGAACGTTGGGAGTACAGTGAGAGGGCAGGGTAACAGTGACAGTGCTGTAAAAGACAGTGTGGAGAAAATTGGGAGTACAGTGAGAGGGCAGGGTAGCAGTGACAGTGCTGTAAGAGACAGTGTTTAGAACGTTGGGAGTACAGTGAGAGGGCAGGGTAACAGTGACAGTGCTGTAAGAGACAGTGTGAAGAACATTGGGAGTACAGTGAGAGGGCAGGGTAGCAGTGACAGTGCTGTAAGAGACAGTGTGGAGAACGTTGGGAGTACTGTGAGAGGGCAGGGTAACAGTGACAGTGCTGTAAGAGACAGTGTGGAGAACGTTGGGAGTACAGTGAGAGGGCAGGGTAACAGTGACAGTGTGGAGAACGTTGGGAGTACTGTGAGAGGGCAGGGTAACAGTGACAGTGCTGTAAGAGACAGTGTGGAGAACGTTGGGAGTACAGTGAGAGGGCAGGGTAACAGTGACAGTGCTGTAAGAGACAGTGTGGAGAACATTGGGAGTACAGTGAGAGGGCAGGGTAACAGTGACAGTGCTGTAAGAGACAGTGTTTAGAACGTTGGGAGTACAGTGAGAGGGCAGGGTAACAGTGACAGTGCTGTAAGAGACAGTGTGAAGAACATTGGGAGTACAGTGAGAGGGCAGGGTAGCAGTGACAGTGCTGTAAGAGACAGTGTGGAGAACGTTGGGAGTACTGTGAGAGGGCAGGGTAACAGTGACAGTGCTGTAAGAGACAGTGTGGAGAACGTTGGGAGTACAGTGAGAGGGCAGGGTAACAGTGACAGTGAGGAAAACGTTGGGAGTACAGTGAGAGGGCAGGGTAACAGTGACAGTGCTGTAAGAGACAGTGAGGAGAACGTTGGGAGTACAGTGAGAGGACAGGGTAACAGTGACAGTGCTGTAATAGACAGTGTGGAGAACGTTGGGAGTACAGTGAGAGGGCAGGGTAACAGTGACAGTGCTGTAAGAGACAGTGAGGAGAACGTTGGGAGTACAGTGAGAGGGCAGGGTAACAGTGACAGTGCTGTAAGAGACAGTGTGGAGAACGTTGGGAGTACAGTGAGAGGGTAGGGTAACAGTGACAGTGCTGTAATAGACAGTGATGAGAACGTTGGGAGTTCATTGAGAGGGCAGGGTAACAGTGACAGTGCTGTAAGAGACAGTGAGGAGAACGTTGGGAGTACAGTGAGAGGGCAGGGTAACAGTGACAGTGCTGTAAGAGACAGTGTGGAGAACATTGGGAGTACAGTGAGAGGGCAGGGTAACAGTGACAGTGCTGTAAGAGACAGTGTGGAGAACATTAGGAGTACAGTGAGAGGGCAGGGTAACAGTGACAGTGCTGTAAGAGACAGTGTGGAGAACATTGGGAGTACAGTGAGAGGGCAGGGTAACAGTGACAGTGCTGTAAGAGACAGTGTGGAGAACGTTGGGAGTACAGTGAGAGGGCAGGGTAACAGTGACAGTGCTGTAAGAGACAGTGTGGAGAACGTTGGGAGTACAGTGAGAGGGCAGGGTAACAGTGACAGTGCTGTAAGAGACAGTGTGGAGAACGTTGGGAGTACAGTGAGAGGACAGGGTAACAGTGACAGTGCTGTAAGAGACAGTGTGGAGAACGTTGGGAGTACAGTGAGAGGGCCGGGTAACAGTGACAGTGCTGTAAGAGACAGTGTGGAGAACATTGGGAGTACAGTGAGAGGGCAGGGTAACAGTGACAGTGCTGTAAGAGACAGTGTGGAGAACATTGGGAGTACAGTTAGAGGGCAGGGTAACAGTGACAGTGATATAAGAGACAGTGAGGAGAACATTGGGAGTACAGTGAGAGGGCAGGGTAACAGTGACAGTGCTGTAAGAGACAGTGTGGAGAACATTGGGAGTACAGTGAGAGGGCAGGGTAACAGTGACAGTGCTGTAAGAGACAGTGTAGAGAACATTGGGAGTACAGTGAGAGGGCAGGGTAACAGTGACAGTGCTGTAAGAGACAGTGTGGAGAATGTAGGGAGTACAGTGAGAGGGCAGGGTAACAGTGAAAGTGCTGTAATAGACAGTGTGGAGAACGTTGGGAGTACAGTGAGACGGCAGGGTAACAGTGACAGTGCTGTAATAGACAGTGTGGAGAACGTTGGGAGTACAGTGAGAGTGCAGGGTAACAGTGACAGTGCTGTAATAGACAGTGTGGAGAACATTGGGAGTACAGTGAGAGTGCAGGGTAACAGTGACAGTGCTGTAAGAGACAGTGAGGAGAACATTGGGAGTACAGTGAGAGGGCAGGGTAACAGTGACAGTGCTGTAAGAGACAGTGTAGAGAACGTTGGGAGTACAGTGAGAGGGCAGGGTAACAGTGACAGTGCTGTAAGATACAGTGTGGAGAACGTTGGGAGTACAGTGAGAGGGCAGGGTAACCGTGACAGTGCTGTAAGAGACAGTGTGGAGTACATTGGTAGTACAGTGAGAGGGCAGGGTAACAGTGACAGTGCTGTAAGAGACAGTGTGGAGAACATTAGGAGTACAGTGAGAGGGCAGGGTAAAAGTGACAGTGCTGTAACAGACAGTGTGGAGAACGTTGGGAGTACAGTGAGAGGACAGGGTAACAGTGACAGTGCTCTAAGAGACAGTGTGGAGAACGTTGGGAGTACAGTGAGAGGGCCGGGTAACAGTGACAGTGCTGTAAGAGACAGTGTGGAGAACATTGGGAGTACAGTGAGAGGGCAGGGTAACAGTGACAGTGCTGTAAGAGACAGTGTGGAGAACATTGGGAGTACAGTGAGAGGGTAGGGTAACAGTGACAGTGCTGTAAGAGACAGTGTGGAGAACATTGGGAGCACAGTGAGAGGACAGGGTAACAGTGACAGCATTGTAAGAGACAGTGTGGAGAACGTTGGGAGTACAGTGAGAGGGCAGGGTAACAGTGACATTGCTGTAAGAGACAGTGTGGAGAACATTGGGATTACAGTGAGAGGACAGGGTAACAGTGACAGTGCTGTAAGAGACAGTGTGGAGAACATTGGGAGTACAGTGAGAGGGCAGGGTAACAGTGACAGTGCTATAAGAGACAGTGTGGAGAACATTGGGAGTACAGTGAGAGGGCAGGGTAACAGTGACAGTGCTGTAAGAGACAGTGTGGAGAACTTTGGGAGTACAGTGAGAGGGCAGGGTAACAGTGACAGTACTGTAAGAGACAGTGTGGAGAACATTGGGAGTACAGTGAGAGGGCCGGGTAACAGTGACAGTGCTGTAAGAGACAGTGTGGAGAATGTAGGGAGTACAGTGAGAGGGCAGGGTAACAGTGACAGTGCTGTAAGAGACAGTGTGGAGAACGTTGGGAGTACAGTGAGAGGGCAGGGTAACAGTGACAGTGCTGTAAGAGACAGTGTGGAGAACGTTGGGAGTACAGTGAGAGGGCAGGGTAACAGTGACAGTGCTGTAAGAGACAGTGCGGAGAACGTAGGGAGTACAGTGAGAGGACAGGGTAACAGTGACAGTGCTGTAATAGACAGTGTGGAGAACATTGGGAGTACAGTGAGAGGGCAGGGTAACAGTGACAGTGCTGTAAGAGACAGTGTGGAGAACATTGGGAGTACAGTGAGAGGGCAGGGTAATCGTGACAGTGCTGTAATAGACAGTGTGGAGAACGTTGGAGTACAGTGAGAGGGCAGGGTAAGAGTGACAGTGCTGTAAGAGACAGTATGGAGAACATTGGGAGTACAGTGAGAGGGCAGGGTAACAGTGACAGTGCTGTAAGAGACAGTATGGAGAACATTGGGAGTACAGTGAGAGGGCACGGTGACAGTGCTGTAATAGACAATGTGGAGAATGTAGGGAGTACAGTGAGAGGGCAGGGTAACAGTGACAGTGCTGTAAGAGACAGTATGGAGAACATTGGGAGTACAGTGAGAGGGCAGGGTAACAGTGACAGTGCTGTAATAGACAGTGTGGAGAATGTAGGGAGTACAGTGAGAGGGCAGGGTAACAGTGACAGTGCTGTAAGAGACAGTGAGGAGAATGTAGGGAGTACAGTGAGAGGGCAGGATAACAGTGACAGTGCTGTAAGAGACAGTGTGGAGAACATTGGGAGTACAGTGAGAGGGCAGGGTGACAGTGCTGTAAGAGACAGTGTGGAGAACATTGGGAGTACAGTGAGAGGGCAGGGTAACCGTGACAGTGCTGTAATAGACAGTGTGGAGAACGTTGGAGTACAGTGAGAGGGCAGGGTAACAGTGACAGTGCTGTAAAAGACAGTGTGGAGAACATTGGGAGTACAGTGAGAGGGCAGGGTAACAGTGACAGTGCTGTAAGAGACAGTGTGGAGAACATTGGGAGTACAGTGAGAGGGCAGGGTAACCGTGACAGTGCTGTATTAGACAGTGTGGAGAACGTTGGAGTACAGTGAGAGGGCAGGGTAAGAGTGACAGTGCTGTAAGAGACAGTATGGAGAACATTGGGAGTACAGTGAGAGGGCAGGGTAACAGTGACAGTGCTGTAAGAGACAGTATGGAGAACATTGGGAGTACAGTGAGAGGGCACGGTAACAGTGACAGTGCTGTAATAGACAGTGTGGAGAATGTAGGGAGTACAGTGAGAGGGCAGGGTAACAGTGACAGTGCTGTAAGAGACAGTATGGAGAACATTGGGAGTACAGTGAGAGGGCAGGGTAACAGTGACAGTGCTGTAATAGACAGTGTGGAGAATGTAGGGAGTACAGTGAGAGGGCAGGGTAACAGTGACAGTGCTGTAAGAGACAGTGTGGAGAACGTTGGAGTACAGTGAGAGGGCAGGGTAACAGTGACAGTGCTGTAAGAGACAGTATGGAGAACATTGGGAGTACAGTGAGAGGACAGGGTAAGAGTTACAGTGCTGTAAGAGACAGTGTGGAGAACGTTGGGAGTACAGTGAGAGGGCAGGGTAACAGTGAGAGTGCTGTAAGAGACAGTGTGGAGAACATTGTGAGTACAGTGAGAGGGCAGGGTAACCGTGACAGTGCTGTAATAGACAGTATGGAGAACATTGGGAGTACAGTGAGAGGGCAGGGTAACAGTGACAGTGCTGTAAGAGACAGTGTGGAGAACATTGGGAGTACAGTGAGAGGATAGGGTAACAGTGACAGTGCTGTAAGAGACAGTGTGGAGAACGTTGGAGTACAGTGAGAGGGCAGGGTAAGAGTGACAGTGCTGTAAGAGACAGTATGGAGAACATTGGGAGTACAGTGAGAGGGCAGGGTAACAGTGACAGTGCTGTAAGAGACAGTATGGAGAACATTGGGAGTACAGTGAGAGGGCACGGTAACAGTGACAGTGCTGTAATAGACAGTGTGGAGAATGTAGGGAGTACAGTGAGAGGGCAGGGTAACAGTGACAGTGCTGTAAGAGACAGTGTGGAGAACGTTGGAGTACAGTGAGAGGGCAGGGTAACAGTGACAGTATTGTAAGAGACAGTGTGGAGAACGTTGGGAGTACAGTGAGAGGGCAGGGTAACAGTGACAGTGCTGTAATAGACAGTGTGGAGAACATTGGGAGTACAGTGAGAGGACAGGGTAAGAGTTACAGTGCTGTAAGAGACAGTGTGGAGAACGTTGGGAGTACAGTGAGAGGGCAGGGTAACAGTGAGAGTGCTGTAAGAGACAGTGTGGAGAACGTTGGGAGTACAGTGAGAGGGCAGGGTAACAGTGACAGTGCTGTAAGAGACAGTATGGAGAACATTGGGAGTACAGTGAGAGGACAGGGTAAGAGTTACAGTGCTGTAAGAGACAGTGTGGAGAACGTTGGGAGTACAGTGAGAGGGCAGGGTAACAGTGACAGTGCTGTAATAGACAGTGATGAGAACGTTGGGAGTACAGTGAGAGGGCAGGGTAACAGTGACAGTGCTGTAATAGACAGTGTGGAGAACGTTGGGAGTACAGTGAGAGGGCAGGGTAACAGTGACAGTGCTGTAATAGACAGTGATGAGAACGTTGGGAGTACAGTGAGAGGGCAGGGTAACAGTGACAGTGCTGTAATAGACAGTGTGGAGAACGTTGGGAGTACAGTGAGAGGGCAGGGTAACAGTGACAGTGCTGTAATAGACAGTGTGGAGAACGTTGGGAGTACAGTGAGAGGGCAGGGTAACAGTGACAGTGCTGTAATAGACAGTGTGGAGAACGTTGGGAGTACAGTGAGAGGGCAGGGTAACAGTGACAGTGCTGTAAGAGACAGTGTGGAGAACATTGGGATTACAGTGAGAGGGCAGGGTAACAGTGACAGTGCTGTAAGAGACAGTGTGGAGAACATTGGGAGTACAGTTAGAGGGCAGGGTAAGAGTGACAGTGCTGTAAGAGACAGTGTGGAGAACATTGGGAGTACAGTGAGAGGACAGGGTAACAGTGAGAGTGCTGTAAGAGACAGTGAGGAGAACGTTGGGAGTACAGTGAGAGGGCAGGGTAACAGTGACAGTGATGTAAGAGACAGTGAGGAGAACGTTGGGAGTACAGTGAGAGGGCAGGGTTACAGTGACAGTGCTGTAAGAGACAGTGTGGAGAACATTGGGAGTACAGTTAGAGGGCAGGGTAAGAGTGACAGTGCTGTAAGAGACAGTGTGGAGAACATTGGGAGTACAGTGAGAGGACAGGGTAACAGTGAGAGTGCTGTAAGAGACAGTGAGGAGAACGTTGGGAGTACAGTGAGAGGGCAGGGTAACAGTGACAGTGATGTAAGAGACAGTGAGGAGAACGTTGGGAGTACAGTGAGAGGGCAGGGTTACAGTGACAGTGCTGTAAGAGACAGTGTGGAGAACGTTGGGAGTACAGTGAGAGGGCAGGGTAACAGTGACAGTGCTGTAAGAGACAGTGTGGAGAACATTGGGAGTACAGTGAGAGGGCAGGGTAACAGTGACAGTGCTGTAAGAGACAGTGTGGAGAACATTGGGAGTACAGTGAGAGGACAGGGTAACAGTGAGAGTGCTGTAAGAGACAGTGAGGAGAACGTTGGGAGTACAGTGAGAGGGCAGGGTAACAGTGACAGTATTGTAAGAGACAGTGAGGAGAACATTGGGAGTACAGTGAGAGGGCAGGGTAACAGTGACAGTGCTGTAAGAGACAGTGTGGAGAACGTTGGGAGTACAGTGAGAGGGCAGGGTAACAGTGACAGTGCTGTAAGAGACAGTGTGGAGAACGTTGGGAGTACAGTGAGAGGACAGGGTAACAGTGACAGTGCTGTAAGAGACAGTGTGGAGAACGTTGGGAGTACAGTGAGAGGACAGGGTAACAGTGACAGTGCTGTAATAGACAGTGTGGAGAACGTTGGGAGTACAGTGAGAGGGCAGGGTAACAGAGACAGTGCTGTAATAGACAGTGTGGAGAACGTTGGGAGTACAGTGAGAGGGCAGGGTAACAGTGACAGTGCTGTAAGAGACAGTGTGGAGAACGTTGGGAGTACAGTGAGAGGGCAGGGTAACAGTGACAGTGCTGTAATAGACAGTGATGAGAACGTTGGGAGTGCAGTGAAAGGGCAGGGTAACAGTGACAGTGCTGTAATAGACAGTGTGGAGAACGTTGGGAGTACAGTGAGAGGGCAGGGTAACAGTGACAGTGCTGTAATAGACAGTGTGGAGAACGTTGGGAGTACAGTGAGAGGGCAGGGTAACAGTGACAGTGCTGTAATAGACAGTGTGGAGAACATTGGGAGTACAGTGAGAGGGCAGGGTAACAGTGACAGTGCTGTAATAGACAGTGTGGAGAACGTTGGGAGTACAGTGAGAGGGCAGGGTAACAGTGACAGTGCTGTAATAGACAGTGATGAGAACGTTGGGAGTACAGTGAGAGGGCAGGGTAACAGTGACAGTGCTGTAAGAGACAGTGTGGAGAACGTTGGGAGTACAGTTAGAGGGCAGGGTAAGAGTGACAGTGCTGTAAGAGACAGTGTGGAGAAAATTGGGAGTACAGTGAGAGGACAGGGTAACAGTGACAGTGCTGTAATAGACAGTGTGGAGAACATTGGGAGTACAGTGAGAGGGCCGGGTAACAGTGACAGTGCTGTAATAGACAGTGTGGAGTACAGTTAGAGGGCAGGGTAAGAGTGACAGTGCTGTAAGAGACAGTGTGGAGAACATTGGGAGTACAGTGAGAGGACAGGGTAACAGTGAGAGTGCTGTAATAGACAGTGTGGAGAACGTTGGGAGTACAGTGAGAGGGCAGGGTAAGAGTGACAGTGCTGTAAGAGACAGTGTGGAGAATGTAGGGAGTACAGTGAGAGGGCAGGGTAACAGTGACAGTGCTGTAAGAGACAGTATGGAGAACATTGGGAGTACAGTGAGAGGGCAGGGTAACAGTGACAGTGCTGTAATAGACAGTGTGGAGAATATTGGGAGTACAGTGAGAGGGCAGGGTAACAGTGACAGTGCTGTAAGAGACAGTGTGGAGAACGTTGGGAGTACAGTGAGAGGGCAGGGTAACAGAGAGTGCTGTAAGAGACAGTGTGGAGAACGTTGGGAGTACAGTGAGAGGGCAGGGTAACAGTGACAGTGCTGTAAGAGACAGTGTGGAGAATGTAGGGAGTACAGTGAGAGGGCAGGGTAACAGTGACAGTGCTGTAAGAGACAGTGTGGAGAACATTGGGAGTACAGTGAGAGGGCAGGGTAACAGTGACAGTGCTGTAAGAGACAGTGTGGAGAATGTAGGGAGTACAGTGAGAGGGCAGGGTAACAGTGACAGTGCTGTAAGAGACAGTGTGGAGAACATTGGGAGTACAGTGAGAGGGCAGGGTAACAGTGACAGTGCTGTAAGAGACAGTGTGGAGAACATTGGGAGTACAGTGAGAGGGCAGGGTAACAGTGACAGTGCTGTAAGAGACAGTGTGGAGAACATTGGGAGTACAGTGAGAGGGCAGGGTAACAGTGACAGTGCTGTAAGAGACAGTGTGGAGAACATTGGGAGTATAGTGAGAGGGCAGGGTAACAGTGACAGTGCTGTAAGAGACAGTGTGGAGAATGTTGGGAGTACAGTGAGAGGGCAGGGTAACAGTGACAGTGCTGTAAGAGACAGTGTGGAGAACGTTGGGAGTACAGTGAGAGGGCCGGGTAACAGTGACAGTGCTGTAAGAGACAGTGTGGAGAACATTGGGAGTACAGTGAGAGGGCAGGGTAACAGTGACAGTGCTGTAAGAGACAGTGTGGAGAACGTTGGGAGTACAGTGAGAGGGCCGGGTAACAGTGACAGTGCTGTAAGAGACAGTGTGGAGAACATTGGGAGTACAGTGAGAGGGCAGGGTAACAGTGACAGTGCTGTAATAGACAGTGTGCAGAACGTTGGGAGTACCGTGAGAGGGCAGGGTAACAGTGACAGTGCTGTAATAGACAGTGTGGAGAACGTTGGGAGTACCGTGAGAGGGCAGGGTAACAGTGACAGTGCTGTAATAGACAGTGATGAGAACGTTGGGAGTACAGTGAGAGGGCAGGGTAACAGTGACAGTGCTGTAATAGACAGTGATGAGAACGTTGGGAGTACAGTGAGAGGGCAGGGTAACAGTGACAGTGCTGTAATAGACAGTGATGAGAACGTTGGGAGTACAGTGAGAGGGCAGGGTAACAGTGACAGTGCTGTAATAGACAGTGATGAGAACGTTGGGAGTACAGTGAGAGGGCAGGGTAACAGTGACAGTGCTGTAATAGACAGTGATGAGAACGTTGGGAGTACAGTGAGAGGGCAGGGTAACAGTGACAGTGCTGTAAGAGACAGTGTGGAGAATGTAGGGAGTACAGTGAGAGGGCAGGGTAACAGTGACAGTGCTGTAATAGACAGTGTGGAGAACGTTGGGAGTACAGTTAGAGGGCAGGGTAACAGTGACAGTGCTGTAATAGACAGTGTGGAGAACATTGGGAGTACAGTGAGATGACAGGGTAACAGTGAGAGTGCTGTAATAGACAGTGTGGAGAACATTGGGAGTACAGTGAGATGACAGGGTAACAGTGAGAGTGCTGTAATAGACAGTGTGGAGAACGTTGGGAGTACAGTAAGAGGGCAGGGTAACGGTGACAGTGCTGTAAGAGACAGAGCGGAGAACGTTGGGAGTACAGTGAGATGACAGGGTAACAGTGAGAGTGCTGTAATAGACAGTGTGGAGAACATTGGGAGTACAGTGAGATGACAGGGTAACAGTGAGAGTGCTGTAATAGACAGTGTGGAGAACTTGGGAGTACAGTGAGAGGGCAGGGTAACGGTGACAGTGCTGTAAGAGACAGAGCGGAGAACATTGGGAGTACAGTGAGAGGGCAGGGTAACAGTGACAGTGCTGTAATAGACAGTGTGGAGAACATTGGGAGTACAGTTAGAGGGCAGGGTAACAGTGACAGTGCTGTAATAGACAGTGTGGAGAACATTGGGAGTACAGTGAGATGACAGGGTAACAGTGAGAGTGCTGTAATAGACAGTGTGGAGAACGTTGGGAGTACAGTAAGAGGGCCGGGTAACAGTGACAGTGCTGTAATAGACAGTGATGAGAACGTTGGGAGTACAGTGAGATGGCAGGGTAACAGTGACAGTGATGTAATAGACAGTGATGAGAACGTTGGGAGTACAGTGAGAGGGCAGGGTAACAGTGACAGTGATTTAATAGACAGTGTGGAGAACATTGGGAGTACAGTTAGAGGGCAGGGTAACAGTGACAGTGCTGTAAGAGACAGTGTGGAGAACATTGGGAGTACAGTGAGATGACAGGGTAACAGTGAGAGTGCTGTAATAGACAGTGTGGAGAACGTTGGGAGTACAGTGAGAGGGCCGGGTAACAGTGACAGTGCTGTAATAGACAGTGATGAGAACGTTGGGAGTACAGTGAGAGGGCAGGGTAACAGTGACAGTGCTGTAATAGACAGTGTGGAGAACATTGGGAGTACAGTTAGAGGGCAGGGTAAGAGTGACAGTGCTGTAAGAGACAGTGTGGAGAACATTGGGAGTACAGTGAGATGACAGGGTAACAGTGAGAGTGCTGTAATAGACAGTGTGGAGAATGTAGGGAGTACAGTTAGAGGGCAGGGTTACAGTGACAGTGATGTAAGAGACAGTGAGGAGAACGTTGGGAGTACAGTGAGAGGGCAGGGTAACAGTGACAGTGCTGTAAGAGACAGTGTGGAGAACGTTGGGAGTACAGTGAGAGGGCAGGGTAACAGTGACAGTGCTGTAAGAGACAGTGTGGAGAACGTTGGGAGTTCAGTGAGAGGGCCGGATATCAGTGAGAGTGCTGTAACAGACAGTGTGGAGAACATTGGGAGTACAGTGAGAGGGCCGGATATCAGTGAGAGTGCTGTAACAGACAGTGTGTAGAACATTGGGAGTACAGTGAGAGGGCAGGGTAACAGTGACAGTGCTGTAAGAGACAGTGTGGAGAACATTGGGAGTACAGTGAGAGGGCAGGGTAACAGTGAGAGTGCTGTAATAGACAGAGCGGAGAACATTGGGAGTACAGTGAGAGGGCAGGGTAACAGTGAGAGTGCTGTAATAGACAGAGCGGAGAACATTGGGAGTACAGTGAGAGGGCCGGGTAACAGTGACAGTGCTGTAATAGACAGAGCGGAGAACATTGGGAGTACAGTGAGAGGGCCGGGTAACAGTGAGAGTGCTGTAATAGACAGAGCGGAGAACTTTGGGAGTACAGTGAGAAGGCAGGGTAACAGTGACAGTGCTGTAAGAGACAGTGAGGAGAACATTGGGAGTACAGTGAGAGGGCAGGGTAACAGTGACAGTGCTGTAAGAGACAGTGTGGAGAACGTTGGGTGTACAGTGAGAGGGCAGGGTAACAGTGACAGTGCTGTAAGAGACAGTGTGGAGAACATTGGGAGTATAGTGAGAGGACAGGGTAAGAGTGAGAGTGCTGTAATAGACAGTGAGGAGAACGTTGGGAGTACAGTGAGAGGGCAGGGTAACAGTGACAGTGCTGTAAGAGACAGTGTGTAGAACATTGGGAGTATAGTGAGAGGACAGGGTAACAGTGAGAGTGCTGTAATAGACAGAGCGGAGAACATTGGGAGTACAGTGAGAGGGCAGGGTAACAGTGAGAGTGCTGTAATAGACAGAGCGGAGAACATTGGGAGTACAGTGAGAGGGCCGGGTAACAGTGACAGTGCTGTAATAGACAGAGCGGAGAACATTGGGAGTACAGTGAGAGGGCCGGGTAACAGTGAGAGTGCTGTAATAGACAGAGCGGAGAACTTTGGGAGTACAGTGAGAGGGCAGGGTAACAGTGACAGTGCTGTAAGAGACAGTGTGTAGAACATTGGGAGTATAGTGAGAGGACAGGGTAACAGTGAGAGTGCTGTAATAGACAGAGCGGAGAACTTTGGGAGTACAGTGAGAGGGCAGGGTAACGGTGACAGTGCTGTAAGAGACAGAGCGGAGAACATTGGGAGTACAGTGAGAGGGCAGGGTAACAGTGACAGTGCTGTAAGACAGTGTGGAGAACATTGGGAGTACAGTGAGAGGGCAGGGTAACAGTGACAGTGTTGTAAGAGACAGTGTGGAGAACATTGGGAGTACAGTGAGAGGGCTGGGTAACAGTGACAGTGCTGTAAGAGACAGTGAGGAGAACATTGGGAGTACAGTGAGAGGGCAGGGTAACAGTGACAGTGCTGTAAGAGACAGTGTGGAGAACGTTGGGAGTACAGTGAGAGGGCAGGGTAACAGTGACAGTGCTGTAAGAGACAGTGTGGAGAACATTGGGAGTACAGTGAGAGGGCCGGGTAACAGTGACAGTGATGTAAGAGACAGTGAGGAGAACGTTGGGAGTACAGTGAGAGGGCAGGGTAACAGTGACAGTGCTGTAATAGACAGTGTGGAGAACGTTTGGAGTACAGTGAGAGGGCAGGGTAACAGTGACAGTGCTGTAAGAGACAGTGTGGAGAACGTTGGGAGTACAGTGAGAGGGCAGGGTAACAGTGACAGTGCTGTAAGAGACAGTGTGGAGAACGTTGGGTGTACAGTGAGAGGGCAGGGTAAGAGTGAGAGTGCTGTAATAGACAGTGAGGAGAACATTGGGAGTACAGTGAGAGGGCAGGGTAACAGTGACAGTGCTGTAAGAGACAGTGTGGAGAACATTGGGAGAATAGTGAGAGGACAGGGTAACAGTGACAGTGCTGTAATAGACAGAGCGGAGAACTTTGGGAGTACAGTGAGAGGGCAGGGTAACGGTGACAGTGCTGTAAGAGACAGAGCGGAGAACATTGGGAGTACAGTGAGAGGGCCGGGTAACGGTGACAGTGCTGTAAGAGACAGTGTGGAGAACGTTGGGAGTACAGTGAGAGGGCAGGGTAACAGTGACAGTGCTGTAAGAGACAGTGTGGAGAACGTTGGGAGTACAGTGAGAGGGCAGGGTAACAGTGACAGTGCTGTAAGAGACAGTGAGGAGAACATTGGGAGTACATTGAGAGGGCAGGGTAACAGTGACAGTGCTGTAAGAGACAGTATGTAGTAACACTTAGAGCACAGTAAGAGGTTGCCTACTGTCCCTTACAGATGTGTCCTCATACACCAAGGGGGTCTATGTACTAAGCAGTGTTAGGAGATAAAGTGAACGGAGATAATGTACCAGCCAATCAGCTCCTAACTGTCATTTTTCAAACACAGGCTGTGAGATGGCAGTTAGGAGCTGATTGGCTGCTACCTTATCACCGTTCACTTTATCTACTAACACAGCTGAGGAAAAAGACCCCTTAGTGTCTATACTCCATACGGTAGAAGACGCCCAGTGCGCCTTAGACGCTTCGAGAGGAGTAGCGCCCTGTATACTTTTTTATGTTTTGCGTATTTTTCGCATTGCAGAGTCATCGATAACCTGCTCTCAGTGTACCATGGATTCCGGCCTGCGGCTTTAACTAACGGAAGTGGGCGTGAGGAAAAGCCGCATCGGATCCTTTTTGCCCAGATTCAGGCGCAGTCACACAGATGTACAAGTTTGGGATATCACAGTGGTCTGCGTTCACTAGCAAAGCAGTTTTATTTGTGCATATTGGACGCACTGTTTGAGTGATAAATCGCTGGGCACAGCCAGGTCGCCCGGGACGTAATGTGCCGAGAGGGGTTAATTGGTGCAATTTGAGCAGCAGTGTACGAGGGCACAGGAGCATTCTCAGGCTAGGAAGATTTGCCCCTTACATGTTACAGTTCTTACATCTCTCCTTCTCTCTGAGCTCTAGAACTTAGTAATCATTGCAGAGGAGGATTTTCCGAAGCAAATAGAAAATAAAAAGTTGCCAATAGCCGTGCAGAATTCGCGCGTACATCCCCCGTGCTTAGTGAAAGTCTATTTGTTGGTGCTCAGAGCCAAATCTGTTTGCATTGGTCAAGTTTAGCAGAAGATATGTCGTCAGTCTAAAGTTAGAATTTCCGTAAAATATGAAAATATCTGATGTTACAGGATTGTAAAACCTTGGAGTGTTCCCGCTCAGTCACGTCGGGATTGGATGTAGCGACAGCGACAAAGGGCCTGATTCAGAGCCACTCGTAAGCGGCCACTCCTTCGCTCCGAGCGATGTTTGCCCAACTGTGCATGCATACGGATCGTAATACGCATGTGCGAACCAGTCAGTGCGGTCGAAATTCATGTGCTTGCAAAATAGCGAATGCCTGCTAATTTGAGTGACAGGAGGAGGCGTATGTGGGTGGTATCAGGGGAAGGTGCTTGAAAACGGGGAGGGGAGATCAGAACGCAGGCGTGCTTAAAGGTCAAAACGGGCGTTTTATGGGTGTGCATAATTAATACAGCAGTGTCACTGACCACGTCACTGGGTTATTTTATAGCCAGAACTGCACGCAACATTGTGGTAGCAAAAACCAACCACAAGAATAGCGAGCAGTTCATACGCTGGTCGATCTACTCGATTAATCTAATAAATAGTGGACATGACATAGGATGCGAGCGGCCAGGGGGCGTAGTTTCCCAAAAAACGACCGCAAGTTTTGTTCGCTCGTTCAGACCTAGAGGCGTGAACAGACCGCAAACAGCGAACGGTTCATTTGAATAGCCACCCCTATTTTCAGGACGAGCGAGCGCTAATTGCGTCCGGCTCTGAATCAGGCCCAAAGTCTCTCTGTCATTTATTGTCACATATCAGCAATTTGAGTAAAGCGATAAACTTTCATTTAACCAATATTCTAGTATTATCAATAAAGTGACAATTTTGGCAACTCTATTACCCTGTTGTGTTAGTGACTTTATAGGATTCGTTGACGATATTTACATAAATCTGCATATTATTTACATAGTCCAGGACAAGTATATAGAAATTTCTACGTTCCTTATATCCAAACAACAACTCTACTGACATCACAAAATGTTTTTGTCTTTTATGTCACTGGGTGTTGGATGGAATTATCCCAGCAGCGCCGTCTGGAGAAACGCCTCGTTCACACAGACTTGCGTCTCTTGCCAAACACGTTGTTGATCAGTTTCGCCATCGACTTTGATCCGCTTGGTCTCCTTTTCTCTTTGATCTTCATATTTAAGAGAATGTTTCTAATGATGGTTGTGAACATGGCGACAATTTCTTGGCACTGTTCTGCCGCAGACATCTCATAAAACTGGCATCTATGTTCTAGTGCCACCTTCTGCCCTTCTTCCCAGGGCACTTTTCTAATGTGGCACAGGTCCTGCTTGTTACCAATTAGGAACACAACGGCCTCAATATCTCTGTAACAGGAAACAGGACAGGATTAGGTGATACCTAATGGTTGCACTTTGGGATGGGGCACTTTGGGGCAGGATAGGCTTGCACTTTTTGATGGGGGCACTTTGGGGCAGGATAGGCTTGCACTTTGGGATGGGGCACTTTGGGGCAGGATAGGCCTGCACTTTGGGATGGGGCACTTTGGGGCAGGATAGGCTTGCACTTTTTGATGGGGGCACTTTGGGGCAGGATAGGCTTGCACTTTGGGATGGGGCACTTTGGGGCAGGATAGACCTGCACTTGGGGATGGCGGCACTTTGGGGCAGGATAGGCTTGCACTTTGGGTTGGGGGCACTTTGGGGCAGGATAGGCTTGCACTTTGGGTTGGGGGCACTTTGGGGCAGGATAGTCTTGCACTTTGGGATGGGGGCACTTTGGGGCAGGATAGGCCTGCACTTGGGGATGGGGCACTTTGGGGCAGGATAGGACTGCACTTTGGGTTGGGGGCACTTTGGGGCAGGATAGTCTTGCACTTTGGGATGGGGGCACTTTGGGGCAGGATAGGCTTGCACTTTGGGATGGGAGCTCTTTGGGGCAGGATAGGCCTGGACTTTGGGTTGGGGGCACTTTGGGGCAGGATAGGCTTGCACTTTGGGATGGGAGCACTTTGGGGCAGGATAGGCTTGCACTTTTGGATGGGGCACTTTGGGGCAGGATAGGCTTGCACTTTGGGATGGGGCACTTTGGGGCAGGATAGGCCTGCACTTTGGGATGGGGCACTTTGGGGCAGGATAGGCTTGCACTTTTTGATGGGGGCACTTTGGGGCAGGATAGGCTTGCACTTTGGGATGGGGCACTTTGGGGCAGGATAGACCTGCACTTGGGGATGGCGGCACTTTGGGGCAGGATAGGCCTGCACTTTGGGTTGGGGGCACTTTGGGGCAGGATAGGTTTGCACTTTGGGTTGGGGGCACTTTGGGGCAGGATAGTCTTGCACTTTGGGATGGGGGCACTTTGGGGCAGGATAGGCCTGCACTTGGGGATGGGGCACTTTGGGGCAGGATAGGACTGCACTTTGGGTTGGGGGCACTTTGGGGCAGGATAGTCTTGCACTTTGGGATGGGGGCACTTTGGGGCAGGATAGGCTTGCACTTTGGGATGGGAGCACTTTGGGGCAGGATAGGCCTGCACTTTGGGTTGGGGGCACTTTGGGGCAGGATAGGCTTGCACTTTGGGATGGGGGCACTTTGGGGCAGGATAGGCTTGCACTTTGGGATGGGAGCACTTTGGGGCAGGATAGGCTTGCACTTTGGGATGGGGCACTTTGGGGCAGGATAGTCTTGCACTTTTGGATGGGGCACTTTGGGGCAGGATAGGCTTGCACTTTGGGATGGGGCACTTTGGGGCAGGATAGGCTTGCACTTTGGGATGGGGCACTTTGGGGCAGGATAGGCTTGCACTTTGGTATGGGGCACTTTGAGGCAGGATAGGCTTGCACTTTTGGATGGGGGCACTTTGGGGCAGGATAGGCTTGCACTTTGAGATGGTGCACTTTGGGGCAGGATAGGCCTGCACTTTGGGTTGGGGGCACTTTGGGGCAGGATAGTCTTGCACTTTGGGATGGGGGCACTTTGGGGCAGGATAGGCTTGCACTTTTGGGATGGGAGCACTTTGGGGCAGGATAGGCTTGCACTTTGGGATGGGGCACTTTGGGGCAGGATAGGCTTGCACTTTTGGATGGGGGCACTTTGGGGCAGGATAGGCTTGCACTTTGGGATGGGGCACTTTGGGGCAGGATAGGCCTGCACTTTGGGTTGGGGGCACTTAGGGGCCGGATAGGCCTGCACTTTGGGATGGGGGCACTTTGGGGCAGGATAGGCTTGCACTTTGGGATGGGGGCACTTTGGGGCAGGATAGGCCTGCACTTTGGGTTGGGGGCACTTTGGGGCAGGATAGGCTTGCACTTTGGGATGGGGGCACTTTGGGGCAGGATAGGCTTGCACTTTGGGATGGGAGCACTTTGGGGCAGGATAGGCTTGCACTTTGGGATGGGGCACTTTGGGGCAGGATAGGCTTGCACTTTTGGATGGGGCACTTTGGGGCAGGATAGGCTTGCACTTTGGGATGGGGAACTTTGGGGCAGGATAGGCCTGCACTTTGGGTTGGGGGCACTTTGGGGCAGGATAGGCTTGCACTTTGGGATGGGGGAACTTTGGGGCAGGATAGGCTTGCACTTTGGGATGGGAGCACTTTGGGGCAGGATAGGATTGCACTTTGGGATGGGGCACTTTGGGGCAGGATAGGCTTGCACTTTGGGATGGGGCACTTTGGGGCAGGATAGGCTTGCACTTTTGGATGGGGCACTTTGGGGCAGGATAGGCCTGCACTTTGGGATGGGGGCACTTTGGGGCAGGATAGGCCTGCACTTTGGGTTGGGGGCACTTTGGGGCAGGATAGGCTTGCACTTTGGGATGGGGGCACTTTGGGGCAGGATAGGCTTGCACTTTGGGATGGGAGCACTTTGGGGCAGGATAGGCTTGCACTTTGGGATGGGGCACTTTGGGGCAGGATAGGCTTGCACTTTTGGATGGGGGCACTTTGGGGCAGGATAGGCTTGCACTTTGGGATGGGGAACTTTGGGGCAGGATAGGCCTGCACTTTGGGTTGGGGGCACTTTGGGGCAGGATAGGCTTGCACTTTGGGATGGGGGCACTTTGGGATGGGAGCACTTTGGGGCAGGATAGGCTTGCACTTTGGGATGGGGCACTTTGGGGCAGGATAGGCTTGCACTTTTGGATGGGGGCACTTTGGGGCAGGATAGGCTTGCACTTTGGGATGGGGAACTTTGGGGCAGGATAGGCCTGCACTTTGGGTTGGGGGCACTTTGGGGCAGGATAGGCTTGCACTTTGGGATGGGGCACTTTGGGGCAGGATAGGCTTGCACTTTGGGATGGGAGCACTTTGGGGCAGGATAGGCTTGCACTTTGGGATGGGAGCACTTTGGGGCAGGATAGGCTTGCACTTTGGGATGGGGCACTTTGGGGCAGGATAGGCTTGCACTTTTGGATGGGGGCACTTTGGGGCAGGATAGGCTTGCACTTGGGGATGGGGGCACTTTGGGGCAGGATAGGCTTGCACTTTCTGACACATGAATTTGCGACATAGGGCCTGATTCGGCATTGCACGTAAGTGATTCAGCATTGCCTCACAAGCCACCGTCCACCAACATGACTGATGGTCGCGATGGTTATCCCAGCCTGCAATGTTGGTAGCAGTGCTGGGATCGCAAATGCAGCAGGGGGTGTCAGACAGGGGGTGTCATACGGGGGGTGTCAGATGGGGGGTGTCATACAGGGGGTGTCAGATGGGGGGTGTCATACAGGGGGTGTCATACAGTGGGTGTCAGTTGGGGGGTGTCATACAGGGGGTGTCATACGGGGGGTGTCAGACTTCTGCTGCATTGCATATTTACAAGGAAAGATTTGCTGCTTATGGCGGTGTTGCAGTTCCGTCCTGTGCTGCGTTGGGTAGGTAACGGGGTGGTTAGAGAAACGTAGCGTGTCTGACCAGTTACACGCCATTTCATGTGCATGTATAAATGAGCCGTTGCCATCTCCCTCGCAGCATGAGAGCGCTCTGCGTGTGAGAGTGACGCAGTGTGTGAGACAGGTCAGAGCTGACGTACTAGCTATGCGGCTGCCGGATCTGCGTCGATGTTCCCGATGATTACGCTGGTGCGTGGCATTGGATGCAGATGAGATGGCAGCAGTGGGCGTCCTATGCTCGGGAAAGCTTTGGAAACATTAGCATATAGTAGTTTCGCAGCCGTATTCTGCATGAAATTGCAGCTGCGATTTCATTAGTGTAAATCTCTGAATCATGCCCTGAATGTATAAAGCTGCGCAATGCGCCATCATGGCTGCCAGTACCTCTTAGCGGCCCGGAAGTGTGTCTCCCGCAGGCTGTAGACCAACGTCTTGGCAAATATAAAGGACGGTCTGTGACTGATGTCATACACCACCAGGAACCCGTCCGCTCTGCTCAGCTCCTCGCTCAGGGGCAACGTTTTATTTGGCTGAAACAGACAGTAACAGAAATAATACTCAGTATAGTAAATCTGTATATGGGTATTGGGAAAACCGTTGTTTTTATAATAAGGATCCATTTCTTGCTAGTATAGTCATGTCTAAGCACTACATTGACGAAATACTGATTGTATGGCGCGGAACGGAAGAAGATTTTTTTACATTTATGGACCAACTTACTGTGATGAATTCAATCTAAGTTTCACAGCAAACTATCAGGAACAAGAGATCGTTTTCTTGGATCTAGTGCTAGACGCCCAACAATGCTATAATAATGACAGTGGAAAAGAAATAATGACATCCCAGTACATAGTGATAACTATCCCGATTTTAAAACCGGTCATTACATTGAGTGGAAAAAGAATCTTCCGTTTGTGCAGCTTGTTTGAGACGGAAATGTAACACTTTGGAAAAGTTTGACGAACAGTCCAGTATACAGTATATATGTATCACGGTTATCCACTAACCCTTATTAATTCAGCTGCTGAAAGAGCGAGAGGTCTGAATAGACACAATATGATCTAATATAAAGTAAAGAGAAAAATAAGGATGAAGATGCTAAATATAACATGCAGGGTCCTTTGTCACTCAGTATATATATAGAGATATAGGGAAAGCCATTTCTAAGTATTGGTACGTTATTATATGGACCCAGTCTTGTCTCCATGTATTTCAGAAAGACCAGGGTTAGTGTTTAGGAGAGGAAAAACTTTCAAAAACTATTTGGCGCCCAGGACTTTACCTGTAGTTTGAGAAGATCAACAAAATAATTTTTTAAAAACTGGTAACGAGTATTTTATATGCAGAGGATGTAAAGTTTGTCCCCATGGTCTCAAGGGAAAGAAAACTTTCAGAGGAGATAAAGGAAAAGACTATAAAGTTTAAGGGTTTATAAATTGTAATAACACCCGCGTAGTTTATATACTCGCATGTGGGTGTGGGAAGAAATATATTGGACAGACTAAAAGGGCTCGTAAGATACAAATTCTAGAGCATATGAGAAATATCAAGAATGCAGAACAGCAGGGATGGGCAACCTCAGGCCCGGGGTCCGTATAAGACCCCCGGAATCATCAGTCTGGTCCTCTGAGCTTCTCTCAGCTAGCCTCATCTGGCTATCACCTAGAATGTCACCTGCAGACAGAATCTATGCAGCAGTGCCACCTGGAGAGTCCTTAGGACGCCTCAGACGGTCCCACCGCTGCCCATACAGCTCCCCGGAGCATCCTCAGGATGCTCCAGGCATTGCTGTAATCACCGGCGATTGTGGCTACGCCACGTATGACATCACATGGAGGGGGCGTGGCCTGCACCGGCCCTGCGAATGATGTTATATATATCAAAATGGCCCTCGTCAGAAAAAAGATTCCTCACCCCTACAATAGAGAATCACAGACCCCAGACATTTCTAATTGTGTCATCCTAGTAACCCTCAGACATTAAATTCATGGGACTGGAACATGTAACAACAGACCAAAAAGTTGGTGATAGACTCAATTTGTTGTTAAAAAGAGAAACATATTAGATCCTCACACTAAACACTAAATACTTTACATCCCCACAGACTAAATGAAGGATTTGCGATTACACCTCGTTTTTATAAATGTATAAATTTCTACGTTCATGTCTCTGTATTTTATATTTCATTTTTATCTTGATGTTTTATCATAGTTTTTAATATGTGTAAAACATGGTGTGATAGAAGGACTGTGTCTTTGGTTTTATGGACAGTATGCTTCATCTTTGTGTTTAGTAACAATAAATGCATTTTGCGCAGCAGTGTGGATAACAAAATGTTATAATTTTTTTCTTTTTAAATAATCTGGTCATATATTATCTGTATTAATGTAAAAACACAATTATGTCAGCAGAATTGCAACTTTCACTGCAATGTGAATAATATACAGAATATTGTGTTATTTTTTGTATACAACAGCAATTGGTATTTTGTATCAGTGTAAAGAAACAATGACTGCAGAGGGCATTAATGATGTAATTGCCTGGGGTAGAACTGCCCGATTTATACGGACACCGGTGAGCATCCAGCCAGCGCTCTTGTGAAGTCTGGATGGTGAGATGCATAGGGGCTTGGCTTGGCGCTTGGCACTTGGCGCTTGCCTTTGGTAATCAGCACCATGTTCTGTGTACCTGCGGTGGTCTGACCGCTAAACGTTAGTACGTGCTTTGTGTACCCTGTTGTATGATTGCTTTGTGTTTGATGCACGATGTTATGTGGTATATTATACAGTGTATGTACTGAGTATAGGCCTTCCTACCCCTATGTCTGTCTGTAATTACCCAGTTTTCTTCTATTAATGTCTCCAGTTGTGAAGCGCAACAGATTATGCTGCACTATATAACAAAGGAAAGCAACAACATTCAGCGGTATAAGTGCTGACCACACCCGGCGCTTAATTGGAATAATTAAAACTCAGTGTTTGCTGCAAGTAATAAGGGTTTAGTTAGAACCCTGGAGACCGCAGTCTAAACACTGTAAGTGATAACAATGAGATATATATATATAGAAATGAGGTTTGCTGTCTGTTAATAAAGAGGAAGCTACAATAAATTGAAAAAATGTTATACATACTGTATATATATATCACAAATCAGTCACTGGACATACAACGAACGACAATAAAACTGAATGGAATCAGGTTACTTAGGGCTCTATTTACTACAATCCGCATATTGAATGCGGATTGTAGTGTGATATCACCGAGTGAATTCGCATTGCCAATATCACAGGGATTTACTATAAATCCCTTGCAGGGACAGAGCTTGCGATAAAGCTCTGTCCCTGCGGATCGCATCCGCACTCTAGTTTCGGTATTTTCGGAAAAAATACCGCGACTAAGAGCTTGCACATGCGCCGACCCACCGTCGCTGCTACCCCCCACTGACGCTTATCCCCGCCCCCGTGATCGCAGACCCCCGCGACCCCCCCTCCCGCCCCCACGACCCCCCCCTCCCTTCATTACACTTACCTGCATCCTCCTGGCCTCCGGTGATCTTCTCCAGGCTTCCCGATCAGGTGATCTCCCATACTGCACTGGGGCCCGATCACCTGATGCCCGGGCCGCAGTGCACTATGGGAGACCAGCTGACTGGAGAGGAGCCATCACCGGAGGCCCGATCACCGGTCCCTGGATTCAGGTAAGTAAAAAAAAAATGTTTACTTTTTTTACAGCAATCAGCTTGCGGTCTGCTTAGACCACACAGCTGATTACTGGTACCGGCTCCCGCCTCTGCTCTCCCCATTAGAGTAGAGTGGGAGCCCAGTAACCGGGGGAGACCCTGGATAACGCCACCTCCAGGTGGCGTTATTATCACAGGGCTTCCCCCGGTATTTTTTTACAATTTATTTTTAGTAACTATGGTCGGATCACATTTCCCATTACAATTATGGGAAATGCGATCTGCTTTACTAAAAATAAGTGATACTTAGGGGTTGGAGTAGAATTTTACTAATTCTACTCCAATTGCCCTGTAATAACTATAGGTGAAACTAAAATAATGTGAAAAGGGTGTGAAAACACAAAACAGCCTTTATCACTTTATTTTAGTAAAAATAATGTTAATAAATAGATCCCTTAGTCTCAATTGAGATCTCTCTATGGGCTCTATTTATTAACATTATTTTTACTAAAAATACCTAAAAAGGTTTGCGTTTACGATTGCACAAAATGATTGACAGGTTGTCAGCATTTGGGGGTGGTAACGGGGTGGCTAAGTAAACACAGGTGTGCCAGGACCGCTTGAATGCTGTTTAAGTTTTGTGCATTAATCAGCAATTACAATCTCCTTTGTAGCATGACAGCATTTCAGGAGAGACTCAGGGGCCGATTCAGACCCGGACGCTAAGCCGCGAGACAGGTCAGACTTCACTCAGAAGCTGCGTGGCTGCCCGGTCTGCACCGATATTCCCGATGTTTACGTTGGTGCACGACGTCAGATGGAGAGGAGAAGCAGCAGTGCGTGTCCCTATGGTTGGGTAAGCTATAGAAGACATTAGCATATTTTCACTAATGCAATCAATAAGAGATCATGATTGCTGTAGCGTAAATCTCAGAATCAGGCCTAAGTGCGTCTTAGGTTTATTCTGCTCATAAGACCCTTATCCTCATAAGTTTCTTGCAGGGCTACCCAAATGTCCTTTGCGGATGCTTTCCCATTGATGGTGGAATATACTTGCTGTTCTACTGCTAAGCCAATGATTCCAGTGGCTCTATCTACCTCATCAGGATTTGGGTTGTCTCCTGGATCAATCGTGACATTCCACAGCTTCTCATACTGTAACTGCATTTCTATGATGCACAAGAGTAGTTCTCTGAGCTTTTGAATTCTATGAAGCTCATACTTGTGCTTGGAGTATACCTTTTCACCTTCAATAAGAAGTTGTAATCCTGTTGAACATGTCCTCTGCAGCCGCAGTGCTGGGTTCATAACCTATTGACAGATGCCTACACATTGGTAGGTGCATAGCGCAAGTGAGCAAGGAGGTTAGTTCACATGTTGATTGCAAACCAGAGTAGGTTTTATTGAAGATAACAGGATACATGTGATAGAAGATAAGCAGTAGTCAACATGATAAGGCAGCAATTTATATTGGGCTAAGTACTGTACAGCTGTACAGCACTGTGAGGCTCCAATAACACAGCGATAGACTTGGGCACATGCACATCCTTTTATAGAGCCAAGTAAACAAGTCTTGCACATGCAGTCTAATTAACCTGACCTTTAAGTCTGGTGACTCATGTTATTGTGGCTAATGAGTCATGGGCAATAACAGTTAAGAGACAGCTTGTAGCATTTAATCATTTAGCTACATGTCAACAGCTACTGATTGTCTGGGAGCACCTCGATCTCTCCCACTGACACTATTACTACTATTAGTGTGACTGCTGTGATCTCTTCACATCAGATATTTGCTTACAGTCCACATCAGGAAAGCAGATTCCCATTCGATATTTTTATGAATGAAATCGTTGGAATTAAAATCTGCATCATTTTTATGCCTGAGTTCCTGGCACAAACTGCATGAAGCCATTAGTGTTATACAGACAGAAGGGTATATAAATACATAGAGGACTTAAAAGAAGTGCCGCCAAGGGTTAATATGAGGACATTGATAAGACGAGTAGTATTTTTTAAGCCTGTTGGAGTCTGTACGTGCATTTGTGGTCTGGGTTGGTGTAATGTATGTTATCATGCCTGCCACAATCATATACTTCTAATGACAGGCCGGGATTTATGTGTATGTGCATAAGGATGTTGCCTTACGCATGCTTTATATAATGTATATTATACCCATATGGCAGACAGTAATGGCTCAGCCCCATCGTCCAGTTCTGCTCAATTCTTTCTACCGTGTGCTGTGGGGACTGGGAGACATTATGGGCGCGACACAGGGGCCTGGCTCAGAGCAGAACGCATCTTTTGGCGGTCACCTTTCGGTGACTTTATGCTTATGCGGCTATAATGCCCTCCCCTGGTGTATGTCCGTGTGTATAAATGTGCCAGGACTGAGATGCCCACTGCCAGCATCCATCAGAACTCGCACCAGTCCCATGGCAGCTGCAGATCTATCCATCTGTGTACGGCCCCCAATATGAATGATGAAGAGTCTGTTTCTGCAACGTGACAGCGCCACGCCCATAACATGCCCATAAAACGCCCATAAGATGAACCATCTCTGTCCGCCACCTCCCAGTCGCAGCATGGCACTTTTCCAAGACATTTCTTATACTATATGTCTCAAACTCAGCCATGCCTTTCTGCGTACACACTGTGTGGCACAGGCGGTGTAGGATTTTTGGGGTGATTTTCGCACATGTACAATACAAAAAATCTCTCACCTATGTGACATGGTCATTGCTGGTGACTCTGATTCAGGCTCACAATGTGCAGAATTCACTCCCAAGTGCTCAACATGGCAGAGATTTCACTGCCGGGGACAGCCACACATTGCCGAGTGTCGGGGACAGCCACACATTGCCGAGTGTCGGGGACAGCCACACATTGCCGAGTGCCGGGGACAGCCACACATTGCCGAGTGCCGGGGACAGCCACACATTGCCCGAGTGCCGGGGACAGCTGCACATTGCCGAGTGCCGGGGACAGCCACACATTGCCTGAGTGCCGGGGACAGCCACACATTGCCCTGAGTGCCGTGGACAGCCACACATTGCCGAGTGCCGGGGACAGCCACACATTGCCGAGTGCCGGGGACAGCCACACATTGCCCGAGTGCCGGGGACAGCCGCACATTGCCGAGTGCCGGGGACAGCCGCACATTGCTTGAGTGCCGGGGACAGCCACACATTGCCCTGAGTGCCGTGGACAGCCACACATTGCCGAGTGCCGTGGACAGCCGCACATTGCCCTGAGTGCCGGGAATAGCCGCACATTGCCCTGAGTGCCGGGGGCAGCCACACATTGCCCTGAGTGCCGGGGACAGCCACACATTGCCTGAGTGCCGGGGACAGCCGCACATTGCCCTGAGTACCGGGGACAGCCGCACATTGCTCTGAGAGCCGGAGACAGCCCCACATTGCCCTGAGTGCCAGGGACAGCCACACATTGCCTGAGTGCCGGGGACAGCCACACATTGCAGAGTGCCGGGGACAGCCACACATTGCCCTGAGTGCCGGGGACAGCCACACATTGCCCTGAGTGCCGGGGACAGCCACACATTGCCCTGAGTGCCGGGGACAGCCACACATTGCTGAGTGCCGGGGACAGCCACACATTGCCCGAGTGCCGGGGACAGCCACACATTATATTATTAGAGGTCACCTCTATGTTACCTGAGAACACGGGTCATAGATCTCCAGATTTGTTACTCTCCCATCCACAGTCATCTGCTTTGTATATATACACTCTGGTAAAGAGATGAGAATGTCAGACGTAACATAAACCTGAAACCAACTCAGCATTACATGGATTGCCATTCTGTCCCCAAGGTAAGCATGGTACATATATATATATATATATATATGTTTAAAGCACTGCGGAATATGTGTGCGCTATATAAATAACTGGTAATATATATATATATATATATATATTATATATATATATATATATATATAGCATTCCCTCAGTGTCCCGTAGTGTATGTATATAATTAGGGTGTGCAGTCCAAGCCCCCTCCCCCTTTTTAAATATAGAAACATTATAGCAAAAAATGCTACTGAGTAATAATAAGATTACAGAACATATTCTGATTAAAATTACAATCGTAATATAATATATACGTTGCATGTGTCATGTAGGGCAATATTTTATATACAGAAATATTTTATATATGTTTTTGTATACCAGTATTAAATAATGTCTGTATTGCAGGGCTGTGATGCTGTGTGTATTGCAGGGCTGTGATGCTGTGTGTATTGCAGGGCTGTGCTGCTGTGTGTATTGCAGGGCTGTGATGTGTGTACTGCAGGGCTGTGATGCTGTGTGTATTGCAGGGCTGTGATGCTGTGTGTATTGCAGGACTGTGATGCTGTGTGTATTGCAGGGCTGTGTTGCTGTGTGTATTGCAGGGCTGTGCTGCTGTGTGTATTGCAGGGCTGTGCTGCTGTGTGTATTGCAGGGCTGTGCTGCTGTGTGTATTGCAGGGCTGTGATGCTGTGTGTATTGCAGGGCTGTGATGCTGTGTGTATTGGAGGGCTGTGATGCTGTGTGTATTGCAGGGCTGTGATGCTGTGTGTATTGTAGGGCTGTGGTGCTGTGTGTATTGCGGGGCTGTGGTGCTGTGTGTATTGCGGGGCTGTGATGCTGTGTGTATTGAAGGGCTGTGATGCTCTGTGTATTGCAGGGCTGTGATGCTGTGCGTATTGCAGGGCTGTGCTGCTGTGCGTATTGCAGGGCTGTGCTGCTGTGCGTATTGCAGGGCTGTGCTGCTGTGCGTATTGCAGGGCTGTGATGCTGTGTGTATTGCGGGGCTGTGCTGCTGTGTGTATTGCAGGGCAGTGACGCTGTGTGTATTGCAGGGCAGTGACGCTGTGTGTATTGCAGGGCTGTGACGCTGTGTGTATTGCAGGGCTGTGCTGCTGTGTGTATTGCAGGGGTGTGATGTGTGTATTGTAGGGCTGTGCTGCTGTGTGTATTGCAGGGGTGTGCTGCTGTGTGTATTGCAGGGCTGTGATGCTGTATGTATTGCAGGGCTGTGATGCTGTGTGTATTGCGGGCTGTGATGCTGTGTGCATTGAGGGGCTGTGATGCTGTGTGTATTGCAGGGCTGTGCTGCGGTGTGTATTGCAGGGCTGTGATGCTGTGTGTATTGCGGGCTGTGATGCTGTGTGTATTGCAGGGCTGTGATGCTGTGTGTATTGCAGGGCTGTGATGCTGTGTGTATTGCGGGCTGTGATGCTGTGTGTATTGCAGGGCTGTGATGCTGTGTGTATTGCAGGGCTGTGCTGCGGTGTGTATTGCAGGGCTGTGATGCGGTGTGTATTGCAGGGCTGTGATGTGTGTATTGCAGGGCTGTGCTGCTGTGTGTTTTGGAGGGCTGTGATGCTGTGTGTAATGCAGGGCTGTGATGTGTGTATTGCAGGGCTGTGCTGCTGTGTGTTTTGGAGGGCTGTGATGCTGTGTGTATTGCAGGGCTGTGATGCTGTGTGTATTGCAGGGCTGTGATGTGTGTATTGCAGGGCTGTGCTGCTGTGTTGCTGTGTGTATTGCAGGGCTGTGCTGCTGTGTGTATTGTAGGGCTGTGATGCTGTGTGTATTGCAGGACTGTGATGCTGTGTGTATTGCAGGGCTGTGATGTGTGTATTGCAGGGCTGTGCTGCTGTGTGTATTGCAGGGCTGTGATGCTGTGTGTATTGCAGAGCTGTGCTGCTGTGTGTATTGCAGGGCTGTGATGCTGTGTGTATTGCAGGACTGTGATGCTGTGTGTATTGCAGGGCTGTGATGTGTGTGTTGTAGGGCTGCGCTGTTGTGTGTATTGCAGGGCTGCGCTGCTGTGTGTATTGCAGGGCTGTGATGTGTGTATTGAAGGGCTGTGCTGTGTGTATTGCAGGGGTGTGATGCTGTGTGTATTGCATGGCTGTAATGGGTGTATTGCATGGCTGTAATGTGTGTATTGCAGGGCTGTGATGCTGTGTGTATTGCAGGGCTGTGATGCTGTGTGTGTATTACAGGGCTGTGGTGCTGTGTGTATTGCAGTGCTGTGATGCTGTGTGTATTGCAGGACTGTGATGCTTTGTGTATTGCAGGGCTGTGATGCTGTGTGTATTGCAGGGCTGTGATGCTGTGTGTATTGCAGGGCTGTGCTGCTGTGTGTATTGCAGGGCTGTGATGATGTGTGTATTGCAGGACTGTGATGCTGTGTGTATTGCAGGGCTGTGATGTGTGTATTGTAGGGCTGTGCTGCTGTGTGTATTGCAGGGCTGTGATGCTGTGCGTATTGCAGGGCTGTGATCCTGTGTGTATTGCAGGACTGTGATGCTGTGTGTATTGCAGGGCTGTGATGTGTGTATTGTAGGGCTGTGCTGCTGTGCGTATTGCAAGGCTGTGATGCTGTGTGTATTGCAGGACTGTGATGCTGTGTGTATTGCAGGGCTGTGATGTGCGTATTGCAGGGCTGTGATGCTGTGCATATTGCAGGGCTGTGATGCTGTGTGTATTGCAGGGCTGTGATGCTGTGTGTATTGCAGGACTGTGATGCTGTGTGTATTGCAGGGCTGGGATGTGTGTATTGCAGGGCTGTGCTGCTGTGCATATTGCAGGGCTGTGATGCTGTGCGTATTGCAGGGCTGTGATGCTGTGTGTATTGCAGGGCTGTGGTGCTGTGTGTATTGCAGGACTGTGATGCTGTGTGTATTGCAGGGTTGTGATGCTGTGTGTATTGCAGGACTGTGATGCTGTGTGTATTGCAGGGCTGTGATGTGTGTATTGTAGGGCTGTGCTGCTGTGTGTATTGCAGGGCTGCGCTGCTGTGTGTATTGCAGGGCTGTGATGTGTGTATTGAAGGGCTGTGCTGTGTGTATTGCATGGCTGTAATGGGTGTATTGCATGGCTGTAATGGGTGTATTGCAGGGCTGTGATGCTGTGTGTATTGCATGGCTGTAATGGGTGTATTGCATGGCTGTGTGTATTGCAGGGCTGTGATGCTGTGTGTATAGCAGGGCTGTGATGCTGTGTGTATTGCAGGGTTGTGCTGCTGTGTGTATTGCAGGGTTGTGATGTGTGTATTGAAGGGCTGTGCTGTGTGTATTGCATGGCTGTAATGGGTGTATTGCATGGCTGTGATGCTGTGTGTATTGCATGGCTGTAATGGGTGTATTGCATGGCTGTGATGCTGTGTGTATTGCATGGCTGTAATGTGTGTATTGCAGTGCTGTGATGCTGTGTGTATTGCATGGCTGTAATGGGTGTATTGCATGGCTGTGTGTATTGCAGGGCTGTGATGCTCTGCGTATTGCGGTGCTGTGATGCTGTGCGTATTGCGGGGCTGTGATGCTGTGCGTATTGCGGGGCTGTGATGCTGTGCGTATTGCGGGGCTGTGCTGCTTTGCGTATTGCGGGGCTGTGATGCTCTGCGTATTGCGGGGCTGTGATGCTTTGCGTATTGCAGGGCTGTGATGCTTTGTGTATTGCAGGGCTGTGATGCTGTGCGTATTGCAGGGCTGTGATGCTGTGCGTATTGCAGGGCTGGGCTGCTGTGCGTATTGCAGGGCTGTGGTGCTGTGCGTATTGCAGGGCTGTGGTGCTGTGCGTATTGCAGGACTGTGATGCTGTGTGTATTGCAGGGCTGTGATGTGTGTATTGCAGGGCTGTGATGTGTGTATTGCAGGGCTGTGCTGCTGTGCGTATTGCAGGGCTGTGATGCTGTGTGTATTGCAGGGCTGTGGTGCTGTGTGTATTGCAGGGCTGTGATGCTGTGTGTATTGCAGGACTGTGATGCTGTGTGTATTGCAGGGCTGTGATGTGTGTATTGCAGGGCTGGGCTGCTGTGTGTATTGCAGGGCTGTGCTGCTGTGTGTATTGCAGGGCTGTGATGTGTGTATTGAAGGGCTGTGCTGTGTGTATTGCATGGCTGTAATGGGTGTATTGCATGGCTGTAATGTGTGTATTGCAGGGCTGTGATGCTGTGTGTATTGCAGGGCTGTGCTGTGTGTATTGGAGGGCTGTGATGCTTTGTGTATTGCAGGGCTGTGATGCTTTGTGTATTGCAGGGCTGTGATGCTGTGTGTATTGGAGGGCTGTGCTGCTGTGTGTATTGCAGGGCTGTGATGCTGTGTGTATTGCAGGACTGTGATGCTGTGTGTATTGCAGGGCTGTGATGTGTGTATTGCAGGGCTTTGCTGCTGTGTGTATTGCAGGGCTGTGCTGCTGTGTGTATTGCAGGGCTGTGATGCTGTGTGTATTGCAGGACTGTGATGCTGTGTGTATTGCAGGGCTGTGATGTGTGTATTGTAGGGCTGTGCTGCTGTGCGTATTGCAGGGCTGTGATGCTCTGCGCATTGCAGGGCTGTGGTGCTGTGTGTATTGCAGGGCTGTGGTGCTGTGTGCATTGCAGGGCTGTGATGCTGTGTGTATTGCAGGGCTGTGATGCTGTGTGTATTGCTGGACTGTGATGCTGTGTGTATTGCAGGGCTGTGATGTGTGTATTGCAGGGCTGCGCTGCTGTGTGTATTGCAGGGCTGTGATGCTGTGTGTATTGCAGGACTGTGATGCTGTGTGTATTGCAGGGCTGTGTTGCTGTGTGTATTGCAGGGCTGTGCTGCTGTGTGTATTGCAGGGCTGTGCTGCTGTGTGTATTGCAGGGCTGTGCTGCTGTGTGTATTGGAGGGCTGTGATGCTGTGTGTATTGGAGGGCTGTGATGCTGTGTGTATTGCAGGGCTGTGATGCTGTGTGTATTGTAGGGCTGTGGTGCTGTGCGTATTGCGGGGCTGTGGTGCTGTGTGTATTGCGGGGCTGTGATGCTGTGTGTATTGAAGGGCTGTGATGCTCTGTATTGCAGGGCTGTGATGCTGTGCGTATTGCAGGGCTGTGCTGCTGTGCGTATTGCAGGGCTGTGCTGCTGTGCGTATTGCAGGGCTGTGCTGCTGTGCGTATTGCAGGGCTGTGATGCTGTGTGTATTGCGGGGCTGTGCTGCTGTGTGTATTGCAGGGCAGTGACGCTGTGTGTATTGCAGGGCTGTGCTTTGTGTATTGCAGGGCTGTGACGCTGTGTGTATTGCAGGGCTGTGCTGCTGTGTGTATTGCAGGGGTGTGATGTGTGTATTGTAGGGCTGTGCTGCTGTGTGTATTGCAGGGGTGTGCTGCTGTGTGTATTGCAGGGCTGTGATGCTGTATGTATTGCAGGGCTGTGATGCTGTGTGTATTGCGGGCTGTGATGCTGTGTGCATTGAGGGGCTGTGCTGCTGTGTGTATTGCAGGGCTGTGCTGCGGTGTGTATTGCAGGGCTGTGATGCTGTGTGTATTGCGGGCTGTGATGCTGTGTGTATTGCAGGGCTGTGATGCTGTGTGTATTGCAGGGCTGTGATGCTGTGTGTATTGCGGGCTGTGATGCTGTGTGTATTGCAGGGCTGTGATGCTGTGTGTATTGCAGGGCTGTGCTGCGGTGTGTATTGCAGGGCTGTGATGCTGTGTGTATTGCAGGGCTGTGATGTGTGTATTGCAGGGCTGTGCTGCTGTGTGTTTTGGAGGGCTGTGATGCTGTGTGTAATGCAGGGCTGTGATGTGTGTATTGCAGGGCTGTGCTGCTGTGTGTTTTGGAGGGCTGTGATGCTGTGTGTATTGCAGGGCTGTGATGCTGTGTGTATTGCAGGGCTGTGATGTGTGTATTGCAGGGCTGTGCTGCTGTGTTGCTGTGTGTATTGCAGGGCTGTGCTGCTGTGTGTATTGTAGGGCTGTGATGCTGTGTGTATTGCAGGACTGTGATGCTGTGTGTATTGCAGGGCTGTGATGTGTGTATTGCAGGGCTGTGCTGCTGTGTGTATTGCAGGGCTGTGATGCTGTGTGTATTGCAGAGCTGTGCTGCTGTGTGTATTGCAGGGCTGTGATGCTGTGTGTATTGCAGGACTGTGATGCTGTGTGTATTGCAGGGCTGTGATGTGTGTGTTGTAGGGCTGCGCTGTTGTGTGTATTGCAGGGCTGCGCTGCTGTGTGTATTGCAGGGCTGTGATGTGTGTATTGAAGGGCTGTGCTGTGTGTATTGCAGGGGTGTGATGCTGTGTGTATTGCATGGCTGTAATGGGTGTATTGCATGGCTGTAATGTGTGTATTGCAGGGCTGTGATGCTGTGTGTATTGCAGGGCTGTAATGCTGTGTGTGTATTACAGGGCTGTGGTGCTGTGTGTATTGCAGTGCTGTGATGCTGTGTGTATTGCAGGACTGTGATGCTGTGTGTATTGCAAGGCTGTGATGCTGTGTGTATTGCAGGGCTGTGATGCTGTGTGTATTGCAGGGCTGTGCTGCTGTGTGTATTGCAGGGCTGTGATGATGTGTGTATTGCAGGACTGTGATGCTGTGTGTATTGCAGGGCTGTGATGTGTGTATTGTAGGGCTGTGCTGCTGTGTGTATTGCAGGGCTGTGATGCTGTGCGTATTGCAGGGCTGTGATGCTGTGTGTATTGCAGGACTGTGATGCTGTGTGTATTGCAGGGCTGTGATGTGTGTATTGTAGGGCTGTGCTGCTGTGCGTATTGCAAGGCTGTGATGCTGTGTGTATTGCAGGACTGTGATGCTGTGTGTATTGCAGGGCTGTGATGTGCGTATTGCAGGGCTGTGATGCTGTGCATATTGCAGGGCTGTGATGCTGTGTGTATTGCAGGGCTGTGATGCTGTGTGTATTGCAGGACTGTGATGCTGTGTGTATTGCAGGGCTGTGATGTGTGTATTGCAGGGCTGTGCTGCTGTGCATATTGCAGGGCTGTGATGCTGTGCGTATTGCAGGGCTGTGATGCTGTGTGTATTGCAGGGCTGTGGTGCTGTGTGTATTGCAGGACTGTGATGCTGTGTGTATTGCAGGGCTGTGATGCTGTGTGTATTGCAGGACTGTAATGCTGTGTGTATTGCAGGGCTGTGATGTGTGTATTGTAGGGCTGTGCTGCTGTGTGTATTGCAGGGCTGCGCTGCTGTGTGTATTGCAGGGCTGTGATGTGTGTATTGAAGGGCTGTGCTGTGTGTATTGCATGGCTGTAATGGGTGTATTGCATGGCTGTAATGGGTGTATTGCAGGGCTGTGATGCTGTGTGTATTGCATGGCTGTAATGGGTGTATTGCATGGCTGTGTGTATTGCAGGGCTGTGATGCTGTGTGTATAGCAGGGCTGTGATGCTGTGTGTATTGCAGGGTTGTGCTGCTGTGTGTATTGCAGGGTTGTGATGTGTGTATTGAAGGGCTGTGATGCTGTGTGTATTGCAGGACTGTGATGCTGTGTGTATTGCAGGGCTGTGCTGTGTGTATTGCATGGCTGTAATGGGTGTATTGCATGGCTGTGATGCTGTGTGTATTGCATGGCTGTAATGGGTGTATTGCATGGCTGTGATGCTGTGTGTATTGCATGGCTGTAATGTGTGTATTGCAGTGCTGTGATGCTGTGTGTATTGCATGGCTGTAATGGGTGTATTGCATGGCTGTGTGTATTGCAGGGCTGTGATGCTCTGCGTATTGCGGTGCTGTGATGCTGTGCGTATTGCGGGGCTGTGATGCTGTGCGTATTGCGGGGCTGTGATGCTGTGCGTATTGCGGGGCTGTGCTGCTTTGCGTATTGCGGGGCTGTGATGCTGTGCGTATTGCGGGGCTGTGATGCTTTGCGTATTGCGGGGCTGTGATGCTGTGCGTATTGCTGGACTGTGATGCTGTGCGTATTGCAGGGCTGTGCTGCTGTGCGTATTGCAGGGCTGTGCTGCTGTGCGTATTGCAGGGCTGTGGTGCTGTGCGTATTGCAGGGCTGTGGTGCTGTGCGTATTGCAGGACTGTGCTGCTGTGCGTATTGCAGGGCTGTGCTGCTGTGCGTATTGCAGGGCTGTGATGCTGTGCGTATTGCAGGGCTGTGATGCTGTGTGTATTGCAGGGCTGTGGTGCTGTGTGTATTGCAGGGCTGTGATGCTGTGTGTATTGCAGGACTGTGATGCTGTGTGTATTGCAGGGCTGTGAAGTGTGTATTGTAGGGCTGCGCTGCTGTGTGTATTGCAGGGCTGCGCTGCTGTGTGTATTGCAGGGCTGTGATGTGTGTATTGAAGGGCTGTGATGCTGTGTGTATTGCAGGGCTGTGCTGTGTGTATTGGAGGGCTGTGATGCTTTGTGTATTGCAGGGCTGTGATGCTGTGTGTATTGGAGGGATGTGATGCTTTGTGTATTGCAGGGCTGTGATGCTTTGTGTATTGCAGGGCTGTGATGCTGTGTGTATTGGAGGGCTGTGATGCTGTGTGTATTGCAGGACTGTGATGCTGTGTGTATTGCAGGGCTGTGCTGTGTGTATTGCATGGCTGTAATGGGTGTATTGCATGGCTGTGATGCTGTGTGTATTGCATGGCTGTAATGGGTGTATTGCATGGCTGTGATGCTGTGTGTTTTGCATGGCTGTAATGTGTGTATTGCATGGCTGTAATGGGTGTATTGCATGGCTGTGTGTATTGCGGGGCTTTGATGCTGTGGTTATTGCGGGGCTGTGATGCTGTGCGTATTGCAGGGCTGTGATGCTGTGCGTATTGCAGGGCTGTGATGCTGTGCGTATTGCAGGGCTGTGATGCTCTGTGTATTGCAGGGCTGTGATGCTTTGTGTATTGCAGGGCTGTGATGCTGTGCGTATTGCAGGGCTGTGATGCTGTGCGTATTGCAGGGCTGGGCTGCTGTGCGTATTGCAGGGCTGTGGTGCTGTGCGTATTGCAGGGCTGTGGTGCTGTGCGTATTGCAGGACTGTGATGCTGTGTGTATTGCAGGGCTGTGATGTGTGTATTGCAGGGCTGTGATGTGTGTATTGCAGGGCTGTGCTGCTGTGCGTATTGCAGGGCTGTGATGCTGTGTGTATTGCAGGGCTGTGGTGCTGTGTGTATTGCAGGGCTGTGATGCTGTGTGTATTGCAGGACTGTGATGCTGTGTGTATTGCAGGGCTGTGATGTGTGTATTGCAGGGCTGGGCTGCTGTGTGTATTGCAGGGCTGTGCTGCTGTGTGTATTGCAGGGCTGTGCTGCTGTGTGTATTGCAGGGCTGTGATGTGTCTATTGAAGGGCTGTGCTGTGTGTATTGCATGGCTGTAATGGGTGTATTGCATGGCTGCAATGTGTGTATTGCAGGGCTGTGATGCTGTGTATATTTCAGGGCTGTGCTGTGTGTATTGGAGGGCTGTGATGCTTTGTGTATTGCAGGGCTGTGATGCTTTGTGTATTGCAGGGCTGTGATGCTGTGTGTATTGGAGGGCTGTGCTGCTGTGTGTATTGCAGGGCTGTGATGCTGTGTGTATTGCAGGACTGTGATGCTGTGTGTATTGCAGGGCTGTGATGTGTGTATTGCAGGGCTTTGCTGCTGTGTGTATTGCAGGGCTGTGATGCTGTGTGTATTGCAGGGCTGTGATGCTGTGTGTATTGCAGGACTGTGATGCTGTGTGTATTGCAGGGCTGTGATGTGTGTATTGTAGGGCTGTGCTGCTGTGCGTATTGCAGGGCTGTGATGCTCTACGCATTGCAGGGCTGTGGTGCTGTGTGTATTGCAGGGCTGTGGTGCTGTGTGCATTGCAGGGCTGTGATGCTGTGTGTATTGCAGGGCTGTGATGCTGTGTGTATTGCAGGGCTGTGATGTGTGTATTGCAGGGCTGCGCTGCTGTGTGTATTGCAGGGCTGCGCTGCTGTGTGTATTGCAGGACTGTGATGTGTGTATTGAAGGGCTGTGATGCTGTGTGTATTGCAGGGCTGTGCTGTGTGTATTGGAGGGCTGTGATGCTTTGTGTATTGCAGGGCTGTGATGCTGTGTGTATTGCAGGGCTGTGCTGTGTGTATTGGAGGGCTGTGATGCTTTGTGTATTGCAGGGCTGTGATGCTTTGTGTATTGCAGGGCTGTGATGCTGTGTGTATTGGAGGGCTGTGCTGCTGTGTGTATTGCAGGGCTGTGATGCTGTGTGTATTGCAGGACTGTGATGCTGTGTGTATTGCAGGGCTGTGATGTGTGTATTGTAGGGCTGTGCTGCTGTGCGTATTGCAGGGCTGTGATGCTGTGCGTATTGCAGGGCTGTGATGCTGTGTGTATTGCAGGGCTGTGATGCTGTTTGTATTGCTGGACTGTGATGCTGTGTGTATTGCAGGGCTGCGCTGCTGTGTGTATTGCAGGGCTGCGCTGCTGTGTGTATTGCAGGGCTGCGCTGCTGTGTGTATTGCAGGGCTGTGATGTGTGTATTGAAGGGCTGTGCTGTGTGTATTGCATGGCTGTAATGGGTGTATTGCACGGCTGTAATGTGTGTATTGCAGGGCTGTGATGCTGTGTGTATTGCAGGGCTGTGATGCTGTGTGTATTGCAGGGCTGTGGTGCTGTGTGTATTGCAGGGCTGTGCTGTGTGTATTGCAGGGCTGTGATGCTGTGTGTATTGCAGGGCTGTGCTGCTGTGTGTATTGCAGGGCTGTGATGTGTGTATTGCAGGACTGCGCTGCTGTGTGTATTGCAGGGCTGTGATGTGTGTATTTCAGGGCTGTGCTGTTATGCTGTGTGTATTGCATGGCTGTAATGTCTGTATTGCAGGGCTTTGATGCTCTGTGTATTGCAGGGCTGTGGTGATGTGTGTATTGCAGGCCTGTGCTTTGTGTATTGCAGGGCTTTGGTGCTGTGTGTATTGCAGAGCTGTGCTGCTGTGTGTATTGCAGGGCTGTGATGCTGTGTGTATTGCAGGGCTGTGATGCTGTGTGTATTGCAGGGCTGTGATGCTGTGTCTATTGCAGGGCTGTGATGCTGTGTGTATTGCAGGGCTGTGATGCTGTGTGTATTGCTGGACTGTGATGCTGTATGTATTGCAGGGCTGTGATGTGTGTATTGCAGGGCTGCGCTGCTGTGTGTATTGCAGGGCTGTGATGTGTGTATTGAAGGGCTGTGCTGTGTGTATTGCATGGCTGTAATGGGTGTATTGCATGGCTGTAATGTGTGTATTGCAGGGCTGTGATGCTGTGTTTATTGCAGGGCTGTGATGCTCTGTGTATTGCAGGGCTGTGGTGCTGTGTGTATTGCAGGTCTGTGATGTGTGTATTGCAGGGCTGTGCTGTGTGTATTGAAGGGCTGTGATGCTGTGTGTATTGCAGGGCTGTGATGCTGTGTGTATTGCAGGGCTGTGCTGCTGTGTGTATTGCAGGGCTGTGATGTGTGTATTGCATGACTGCGCTGCTGTGTGTATTGCAGGGCTGTGATGTGTGTATTTCAGGGCTGTGCTGTTATGCTGTGTGTATTGCATGGCTGTAATGTCTGTATTGCAGGGCTTTGATGCTCTGTGTATTGCAGGGCTGTGGTGATGTGTGTATTGCAGGCCTGTGCTTTGTGTATTGCAGGGCTTTGGTGCTGTGTGTATTGCAGAGCTGTTCTGCTGTGTGTATTGCAGGGCTGTGATGCTGTGTGTATTGCAGGGCTGTGATGCTGTGTGTATTGCAGGGCTGTGATGCTGTGCGTATTGCAGGGCTGTGATGCTGTGTGTATTGCAGGGCTGTGATGCTTTGTGTATTGCAGGGCTGTGATGCTTTGTGTATTGCAGGGCTGTGATGCTGTGTGTATTGCAGGACTGTGATGCTGTGTGTATTGCAGGGCTGTGATGTGTGTATTGTAGGGCTGTGCTGCTGTGCGTATTGCAGGGCTGTGATGCTGTGCGTATTGCAGGGCTGTGATGCTGTGTGTATTGCAGGACTGTGATGCTGTGTGTATTGTAGGGCTGTGCTGCTGTGCGTATTGCAGGGCTGTGATGCTGTGCGTATTGCAGGGCTGTGATGCTGTGTGCATTGCAGGGCTGTGATGCTGTGTGTATTGCTGGACTGTGATGCTGTGTGTATTGCAGGGCTGCGCTGCTGTGTGTATTGCAAGGCTGCGCTGCTGTGTGTATTGCAGGGCTGCGCTGCTGTGTGTATTTCAGAGCTGTGCTGTTATGCTGTGTGTATTGCATGGCTGTAATGTCTGTATTGCAGGGCTTTGATGCTCTGTGTATTGCAGGGCTGTGGTGATGTGTGTATTGCAGGCCTGTGCTTTGTGTATTGCAGGGCTTTGGTGCTGTGTGTATTGCAGAGCAGTGCTGCTGTGTGTATTGCAGGGCTGTGCTGCTGTGTGTATTGCAGGGCTGTGATGCTGTGTGTATTGCAGGGCTGTGATGTGTGTATTGGAGGACTGCACTGCTGTGTATATTGCAGGGCTGTGATGTGTGTATTTCAGGGCTGTGCTGTGATGCTGTGTGTATTGCATGGCTGTAATGTCTGTATTGCAGGGCTGTGATGCTCTGTGTATTGCAGGGCTGTGGTGCTGTGTGTATTGCAGGCCTGTGCTTTGTGTATTGCAGGGCTTTGCTGCTGTGTGTATTGCAGAGCTGTGCTGCTGTGTGTATTGCAGGGCTGTGATGTGTGTATTGCAGGGCTGTGATGCTCTGTGTATTACATCGCTGTGGCGCTGTGTGTATTGCAGGGCTGTGATGCTGTGTGTATTGCAGGGCTATGATGCTGTGTGTATTGCAGGGCTGTGATGCTGTGTGTATTGCAGGGCTGTGATGCTGTATGTATTGCAGGGCTGTGATGTGTGTATTGCAGGGCTGTGATGCTGTGCGTATTGCAGGGCTGTGATGTGTGTATTGCAGGGCTGTGATGTGTGTATTGCAGGGCTGTGATGTGTGTATTGCAGGGCTGTGATGCTGTGTGTATTGCATGGCTGTGATGTGTGTATTGCAGGGCTGTGATTCTGTGTGTATTGCAGGGCTGTGCGTATTGCAGGGCTGTGATGCTGTGTGCATGGCGGGGCTGTGATGCTGTGTGTATTGCAGGGCTGTGATGTGTGTATTGCAGGGCGATGATGCTGTGTGCATTGCGGGGCTGTGATGCTGTGTGTATTGCAGGGCTGTGGTGCTGTATGTATTGCAGGGCTGTGATGCTGTGTGTATTGCAGGGCTGTGATGCTGTGTGTATTGTGGGGCTGTGGTGTGTGTAATGCAGGGCTGTGATGCTGTGTGTATTGCAGGGCTGTGGTGCTGTGTGTATTGCAGGTCTGTGATGTGTGTATTGCAGGGCTGTGCTGTGTGTATTGAAGGGCTGTGATGCTGTGTGTATTGCAGGGCTGTGCTGCTGTGTGTATTGCAGGGCTGTGATGTGTGTATTGCAGGGCTGTGCTGCTGTGTGTATTGCAGGGCTGTGATGTGTGTATTGCAGGACTGCGCTGCTGTGTGTATTGCAGGGCTGTGATGTGTGTATTGCAGGACTGCGCTGCTGTGTGTATTGCAGGGCTGTGCTGCTGTGTGTATTGCAGGGCTGTGATGTGTGTATTGGAGGACTGCGCTGCTGTGTATATTGCAGGGCTGTGATGTGTGTATTTCAGGGCTGTGCTGTGATGCTGTGTGTATTGCATGGCTGTAATGTCTGTATTGCAGGGCTGTGATGCTCTGTGTATTGCAGGGCTGTGGTGCTGTGTGTATTGCAGGCCTGTGCTTTGTGTATTGCAGGGCTTTGCTGCTGTGTGTATTGCAGAGCTGTGCTGCTGTGTGTATTGCAGGGCTGTGATGTGTGTATTGCAGGGCTGTGATGCTCTGTGTATTACATCGCTGTGGCGCTGTGTGTATTGCAGGGCTGTGATGCTGTGTGTATTGCAGGGCTATGATGCTGTGTGTATTGCAGGGCTGCGCTGCTGTGTGTATTGCTGGACTGTGATGCTGTGTGTATTGCAGGGCTGTGCTGCTGTGTGTATTGCAGGGCTGCGCTGCTGTGTGTATTGCAGGGCTGCGCTGCTGTGTGTATTGCAGGGCTGCGCTGCTGTGTGTATTTCAGGGCTGTGCTGTTTTGCTGTGTGTATTGCATGGCTGTAATGTCTGTATTGCAGGGCTTTGATGCTCTGTGTATTGCAGGGCTGTGGTGCTGTGTGTATTGCAGGCCTGTGCTTTGTGTATTGCAGGGCTTTGCTGCTGTGTGTATTGCAGAGCTGTGCTGCTGTGTGTATTGCAGGGCTGTGATGTGTGTATTGCAGGGCTGTGATGCTCTGTGTATTACATCGCTGTGGCGCTGTGTGTATTGCAGGGCTGTGATGCTGTGTGTATTGCAGGGCTATGATGCTGTGTGTATTGCAGGGCTGTGATGCTGTGTGTATTGCTGGACTGTGATGCTGTGTGTATTGCAGGGCTGTGATGTGTGTATTGCAGGGCTGCGCTGCTGTGTGTATTGCAGGGCTGCGCTGCTGTGTGTATTGCAGGGCTGCGCTGCTGTGTGTATTTCAGGGCTGTGCTGTTATGCTGTGTGTATTGCATGGCTGTAATGTCTGTATTGCAGGGCTTTGATGCTCTGTGTATTGCAGGGCTGTGGTGATGTGTGTATTGCAGGCCTGTGCTTTGTGTATTGCAGGGCTTTGGTGCTGTGTGTATTGCAGAGCAGTGCTGCTGTGTGTATTGCAGGGCTGTTCTGCTGTGTGTATTGCAGGGCTGTGATGCTGTGTGTATTGCAGGGCTGTGATGCTGTGTGTATTGCAGGGCTGTGCTGCTGTGTGTATTGCAGGGCTGTGATGTGTGTATTGGAGGACTGCGCTGCTGTGTATATTGCAGGGCTGTGATGTGTGTATTTCAGGGCTGTGCTGTGATGCTGTGTGTATTGCATGGCTGTAATGTCTGTATTGCAGGGCTGTGATGCTCTGTGTATTGCAGGGCTGTGGTGCTGTGTGTATTGCAGGCCTGTGCTTTGTGTATTGCAGGGCTTTGCTGCTGTGTGTATTGCAGAGCTGTGCTGCTGTGTGTATTGCAGGGCTGTGATGTGTGTATTGCAGGGCTGTGATGCTCTGTGTATTACATCGCTGTGGCGCTGTGTGTATTGCAGGGCTGTGATGCTGTGTGTATTGCAGGGCTATGATGCTGTGTGTATTGCAGGGCTGTGATGCTGTGTGTATTGCAGGGCTGTGATGCTGTATGTATTGCAGGGCTGTGATGTGTGTATTGCAGGGCTGTGATGCTGTGCGTATTGCATTGCTGTGATGTGTGTATTGCAGGGCTGTGATGTGTGTATTGGAGGACTGCGCTGCTGTGTATATTGCAGGGCTGTGATGTGTGTATTTCAGGGCTGTGCTGTGATGCTGTGTGTATTGCATGGCTGTAATGTCTGTATTGCAGGGCTGTGATGCTCTGTGTATTGCAGGGCTGTGGTGCTGTGTGTATTGCAGGCCTGTGCTTTGTGTATTGCAGGGCTTTGCTGCTGTGTGTATTGCAGAGCTGTGCTGCTGTGTGTATTGCAGGGCTGTGATGTGTGTATTGCAGGGCTGTGATGCTCTGTGTATTACATCGCTGTGGCGCTGTGTGTATTGCAGGGCTGTGATGCTGTGTGTATTGCAGGGCTATGATGCTGTGTGTATTGCAGGGCTGCGCTGCTGTGTGTATTGCTGGACTGTGATGCTGTGTGTATTGCAGGGCTGTGCTGCTGTGTGTATTGCAGGGCTGCGCTGCTGTGTGTATTGCAGGGCTGCGCTGCTGTGTGTATTGCAGGGCTGCGCTGCTGTGTGTATTTCAGGGCTGTGCTGTTTTGCTGTGTGTATTGCATGGCTGTAATGTCTGTATTGCAGGGCTTTGATGCTCTGTGTATTGCAGGGCTGTGGTGCTGTGTGTATTGCAGGCCTGTGCTTTGTGTATTGCAGGGCTTTGCTGCTGTGTGTATTGCAGAGCTGTGCTGCTGTGTGTATTGCAGGGCTGTGATGTGTGTATTGCAGGGCTGTGATGCTCTGTGTATTACATCGCTGTGGCGCTGTGTGTATTGCAGGGCTGTGATGCTGTGTGTATTGCAGGGCTATGATGCTGTGTGTATTGCAGGGCTGTGATGCTGTGTGTATTGCTGGACTGTGATGCTGTGTGTATTGCAGGGCTGTGATGTGTGTATTGCAGGGCTGCGCTGCTGTGTGTATTGCAGGGCTGCGCTGCTGTGTGTATTGCAGGGCTGCGCTGCTGTGTGTATTTCAGGGCTGTGCTGTTATGCTGTGTGTATTGCATGGCTGTAATGTCTGTATTGCAGGGCTTTGATGCTCTGTGTATTGCAGGGCTGTGGTGATGTGTGTATTGCAGGCCTGTGCTTTGTGTATTGCAGGGCTTTGGTGCTGTGTGTATTGCAGAGCAGTGCTGCTGTGTGTATTGCAGGGCTGTGCTGCTGTGTGTATTGCAGGGCTGTGATGCTGTGTGTATTGCAGGGCTGTGATGCTGTGTGTATTGCAGGGCTGTGCTGCTGTGTGTATTGCAGGGCTGTGATGTGTGTATTGGAGGACTGCGCTGCTGTGTATATTGCAGGGCTGTGATGTGTGTATTTCAGGGCTGTGCTGTGATGCTGTGTGTATTGCATGGCTGTAATGTCTGTATTGCAGGGCTGTGATGCTCTGTGTATTGCAGGGCTGTGGTGCTGTGTGTATTGCAGGCCTGTGCTTTGTGTATTGCAGGGCTTTGCTGCTGTGTGTATTGCAGAGCTGTGCTGCTGTGTGTATTGCAGGGCTGTGATGTGTGTATTGCAGGGCTGTGATGCTCTGTGTATTACATCGCTGTGGCGCTGTGTGTATTGCAGGGCTGTGATGCTGTGTGTATTGCAGGGCTATGATGCTGTGTGTATTGCAGGGCTGTGATGCTGTGTGTATTGCAGGGCTGTGATGCTGTATGTATTGCAGGGCTGTGATGTGTGTATTGCAGGGCTGTGATGCTGTGCGTATTGCATTGCTGTGATGTGTGTATTGCAGGGCTGTGATGTGTGTATTGCAGGGCTGTGATGTGTGTATTGCAGGGCTGTGATGCTGTGTGTATTGCATGGCTGTGATGTGTGTATTGCAGGGCTGTGATGCTGTGTGTATTGCAGGGCTGTGCGTATTGCAGGGCTGTGCTGCTGTGCGTATTGCAGGGCTGTGATGCTGTGTGCATGGCGGGGCTGTGATGCTGTGTGTATTGCAGGGCTGTGATGTGTGTATTGCAGGGCGATGATGCTGTGTGCATTGCGGGGCTGTGATGCTGTGTGTATTGCAGGGCTGTGGTGCTGTATGTATTGCAGGGCTGTGATGCTGTGTGTATTGCTGGACTGTGATGCTGTGTGTATTGCAGGGCTGTGCTGCTGTGTGTATTGCAGGGCTGCGCTGCTGTGTGTATTGCAGGGCTGCGCTGCTGTGTGTATTGCAGGGCTGCGCTGCTGTGTGTATTTCAGGGCTGTGCTGTTTTGCTGTGTGTATTGCATGGCTGTAATGTCTGTATTGCAGGGCTGTGATGCTCTGTGTATTGCAGGGCTGTGGTGCTGTGTGTATTGCAGGCCTGTGCTTTGTGTATTGCAGGGCTTTGCTGCTGTGTGTATTGCAGAGCAGTGCTGCTGTGTGTATTGCAGGGCTGTGCTGCTGTGTGTATTGCAGGGCTGTGATGCTGTGTGTATTGCAGGGCTGTGATGCTGTGTGTATTGCAGGGCTGTGCTGCTGTGTGTATTGCAGGGCTGTGATGTGTGTATTGGAGGACTGCGCTGCTGTGTATATTGCAGGGCTGTGATGTGTGTATTTCAGGGCTGTGCTGTGATGCTGTGTGTATTGCATGGCTGTAATGTCTGTATTGCAGGGCTGTGATGCTCTGTGTATTGCAGGGCTGTGGTGCTGTGTGTATTGCAGGCCTGTGCTTTGTGTATTGCAGGGCTTTGCTGCTGTGTGTATTGCAGAGCTGTGCTGCTGTGTGTATTGCAGGGCTGTGATGTGTGTATTGCAGGGCTGTGATGCTCTGTGTATTACATCGCTGTGGCGCTGTGTGTATTGCAGGGCTGTGATGCTGTGTGTATTGCAGGGCTATGATGCTGTGTGTATTGCAGGGCTGTGATGCTGTGTGTATTGCAGGGCTGTGATGCTGTATGTATTGCAGGGCTGTGATGTGTGTATTGCAGGGCTGTGATGCTGTGCGTATTGCATTGCTGTGATGTGTGTATTGCAGGGCTGTGATGTGTGTATTGCAGGGCTGTGATGTGTGTATTGCAGGGCTGTGATGCTGTGTGTATTGCATGGCTGTGATGTGTGTATTGCAGGGCTGTGATGCTGTGTGTATTGCAGGGCTGTGCGTATTGCAGGGCTGTGCTGCTGTGCGTATTGCAGGGCTGTGATGCTGTGTGCATGGCGGGGCTGTGATGCTGTGTGTATTGCAGGGCTGTGATGTGTGTATTGCAGGGCGATGATGCTGTGTGCATTGCGGGGCTGTGATGCTGTGTGTATTGCAGGGCTGTGGTGCTGTATGTATTGCAGGGCTGTGATGCTGTGTGTATTGCAGGGCTGTGATGCTGTGTGTATTGTGGGGCTGTGGTGTGTGTAATGCAGGGCTGTGATGCTGTGTGTATTGCAGGGCTGTGATGCTCTGTGTATTGCAGGGCTGTGGTGCTGTGTGTATTGCAGGTCTGTGATGTGTGTATTGCAGGGCTGTGCTGTGTGTATTGAAGGGCTGTGATGCTGTGTGTATTGCAGGGCTGTGGTGCTGTATGTATTGCAGGGCTGTGATGCTGTGTGTATTGCAGGGCTGTGATGCTGTGTGTATTGTGGGGCTGTGGTGTGTGTAATGCAGGGCTGTGATGCTGTGTGTATTGCAGGGCTGTGATGCTCTGTGTATTGCAGGGCTGTGGTGCTGTGTGTATTGCAGGTCTGTGATGTGTGTATTGCAGGGCTGTGCTGTGTGTATTGAAGGGCTGTGATGCTGTGTGTATTGCAGGGCTGTGCTGCTGTGTGTATTGCAGGGCTGTGCTGCTGTGTGTATTGCAGGGCTGTGATGTGTGTATTGCAGGACTGCGCTGCTGTGTGTATTGCAGGGCTGTGATGTGTGTATTTCAGGGCTGTGCTGTTATGCTGTGTGTATTGCATGGCTGTAATGTCTGTATTGCAGGGCTTTGATGCTCTGTGTATTGCAGGGCTGTGGTGATGTGTGTATTGCAGGCCTGTGCTTTGTGTATTGCAAGGCTTTGGTGCTGTGTGTATTGCAGAGCTGTGCTGCTGTGTGTATTGCAGGGCTATGATGCTGTGTGTATTGCAGGGCTGTGATGCTGTGTGTATTGCAGGGCTGTGATGCTGTGTGTTTTGCAGGGTTGTGATGCTGTGTGTATTGCAGGGCTGTGATGCTTTGTGTATTGCAGGGCTGTGCTGCTGTGTGTATTGCAGGGCTGTGATGTGTGTATTGGGGGACTAGGCTGCTGTGTGTATTGCAGGGCTGTGATGTGTGTATTTCAGGGCTGTGCTGTGATGCTGTGTGTATTGCATGGCTGTAATGTCTGTATTGCAGGGCTGTGATGCTCTGTGTATTGCAGGGCTGTGGTGCTGTGTGTATTGCAGGCCTGTGCTTTGTGTATTGCAGGGCTTTGGTGCTGTGTGTATTGCAGAGCTGTGCTGCTGTGTGTATTGCAGGGCTGTGATGTGTTTATTGCAGGGCTGTGATGCTCTGTGTATTACATCGCTGTGGCGCTGTGTGTATTGCAGGGCTGTGATGCTGTGTGTATTGCAGGGCTATGATGCTGTGTGTATTGCAGGGCTGTGATGCTGTGTGTATTGCAGGGCTGTGATGCTGTGTGTATTGCAGGGCTGTGGTGCTGTTTGTATTGCAGGGCTGTGATGCTGTGTGTATTGCAGGGCTGTGATGCTGTGTGTATTGTGGGGCTGTGGTGAGTGTAATGCGGGGCTGTGATGCTGTGTGTATTGCAGGGCTGTGATGCTGTGTGTATTGCGGGGCTGTGGTGTGTGTAATTCAGGGCTGTTATGCTGTGTGTATTGCAGGGCTGTGATGCTGTGTGTATTGCGGGGCTGTGGTGCTGTGTATTGCGGGGCTGTGGTGCTGTGTGTATTGCGGGGCTGTGATGCTGTGTATATTGCAGGGCTGTGATGCTGTGTGTATTGCGGGGCTGTGGTGCTGTGTGTATTGCGGGGCTGTGGTGCTGTGTGTATTGCGGTGTTGTGGTGCTGTGTGTATTGCGCGGCTGTGGTGCTGTGTGTATTGCGGGGCTGTGGTGCTGTGTGTATTGCGGGGCTGTGGTGCTGTGTGTATTGCGGGGCTTTGATGCTGTGTGTATTGCGGGGCTGTGGTGCTGTGTGTATTGCAAGTGACATAAAATGAATACAGCATTGCACCAACCAGGAGATCTAGAAAACATTCATTGTTAGAGGTCCCTGTGGACGGGAGTTGGGGAATACTGGTTACTGGTTTAGGCAATGAAGGGACATGTGAAACGCCCCCGTCCCCTCCTGTTATCACCAGTGTGATGGGAATGTGAGATTATAGAATATAATGATATTTCTCTATGTGATTATAGTCCCGTCTGTTGCTTAGTCCTGGGGGAGTTACAACGTTCTCCTGCTATTTACTATCACGTCTTCTCTGCAGATAAACCAGATAAAATCCTCAGAGATCTCATTCTGAGAGAATATTGCAGCCGGCCGGTGACTGCTCCATGCCCTATGGGTTACCCACCTTATTATGTACCCGCTGCTCTCTGTATATCACACCGCACCCTATGGCCGTTCTCAGGGCGGTGCCACCACTAGGCGACTCAGGTGGTTACCTAGTGTGCCAGGGGGGAGACGGCAGCAGCCACTGGCATGGTCTGTGGGATGCTGGTAATAGGGATTTGGCGCTGGGCTATGAGGCCACACTCCCAGCCTGTGAGGTAAGAGGTGGAAGGGGGGTGCTGAAGGAGGGGGGTGGGTGTGTGGAGGGCCGGGGGCTCAACCGAATTCCTCTAACCCACTTGTACAGTAACGGTGTCTGAGACACGTCTGCACCCAATCCGCTGTCTTAAGCTGGGCACATACTGGGCAACATATTGACCGTTAAACCGGAGGGCCGATACATAGCGAGCACGTTGCCAGGTGTGACATCGTTCACAGACATATTGCGTTGGTTGCGCAGCACAGATATTTATTGGCACATCTGGCTGTGTATATTGGCGGTAACCTTGCTGCCAGCGCAGACATATTGGCAGAATGATTGGTATGTACAGTATGGAATTACCCATAATCACGTATTGCCGGACATGTGACCAGGACAGCTGGGGAATCTGATTGGATGACGTCTGCATACACAGTGAGATGTGATGAGCAATTTGATCTTTTGCATTTGTCACACCGGAATCCGCCATCTCGCAGCCGCTGTATGGCGACACTAATCGTCGTTCTGTTTATATATTCACCTGAAATGGAATAAAATTATCTCCATCCCTCCACCCAGAACAATGGACGAGCGCCTTCTTCACATCATTATACAACTGAAAACAGGAGCAGAACATTATATTTATGGGCCCCGTAATAAAATCATTGGGGGCCACAGCGGTGCCGCCCTTCCTCCTGCGTCCCCCTCTCTGTTCTTCTGAGTGTTCTCTAAGATCATAGTGGGCAGACAATGGCAGAACTACCTGCACCCACTAGCCCTTACTACCCCCATTGCAGGATGGGCATTGGGGCAAGACCCCCCCTCACCTCAGGGCACGCTCTGTAACGGCAGCAGTCCCGACTCTGCTCCCGAATGTGGTCCCAATATCAATGCAGCAGCAGCATCCTCGCAATGCTCTTAGTGTAGTCCTGTTACTGGTGCTGTTTGCGCTGTGTATAGTGACCGAGGCGATTTATACATCTGTATCAGTCCGTGTACAATGATGTCAGCAAGTCCTGCAAAATGCGTCGGGTGCGGAATAATAAGTATGTTGTCAGTCTATGAAGTATGTTCTCAATCTATGAAGTCTGTTCTCAATCTATGAAGTCTGTTCTCAATCTATGAAGTATGTTCTCAGTCTATGAAGTATGTTCTCAGTCTATGAAGTATGTTCTCAATCTATGAAGTATGTTCTCAATCTATGAAGTATGTTCTCAGTCTATGAAGTATGTTCTCAATCTATGAAGTATGTTCTCAATCTATGAAGTCTGTTCTCAATCTATGAAGTATGTTCTCAATCTATGAAGTATGTTCTCAGTCTATGAAGTATGTTCTCAATCTATGAAGTCTGTTCTCAATCTATGAAGTATGTTCTCAGTCTATGAAGTATGTTCTCAATCTATGAAGTATGTTCTCAATCTATGAAGTATGTTCTCAATCTATGAAGTCTGTTGTCAGTCTATGAAGTATGTTGTCAGTCTATGAAGTATGTTGTCAATCTATGAAGTATGTTCTCAGTCTATGAAGTCTGTTCTCAGTCTATGAAGTATGTTGTCAGTCTATGAAGTATGTTCTCAGTCTATGAAGTATGTTCTCAGTCTATGAAGTATGTTGTCAATCTATGAAGTCTGTTGTCAGTCTATGAAGTATGTTGTCAATCTATGAAGTATGTTCTCAGTCTATGAAGTATGTTGTCAGTCTATGAAGTCTGTTCTCAGTCTATGAAGTATGTTGTCAGTCTATGAAGTATGTTCTCAGTCTATGAAGTCTGTTGACAGTCTATGAAGTATGTTGTCAATCTATGAAGTCTGTTGGCAGTCTATGAAGTCTGTTGTCAGTCTATGAAGTATGTTGTCAGTCTATGAAGTATGTTGTCAGTCTATGAAGTATGTTGTCAGTCTATGAAGTCTGTTGTCAGTCTATGAAGTATGTTCTCAGTCTATGAAGTATGTTCTCAGTCTATGAAGTATGTTCTCAGTCTATGAAGTCTGTTGTCAGTCTATGAAATATGTTCTCAGTCTATGAAGTATGTTCTCAGTCTATGAAGTATGTTCTCAGTCTATGAAGTCTGTTGTCAGTCTATGAAATATGTTCTCAGTCTATGAAGTCTGTTGAAAACTCTTATTAAATTGATTTAACTTATTATTAATCACTTACCGGAATTTGAGGCGTATTCACCGATGTAGCGGCTGGTGAGGAAGCGTACGATGAGCGCTACAAATGATAAAAGCAGAGACTAATGAGAGAATAAAGGATATAACCACATATAGTCATTCCTTCCATGGGAGCTGCTATAGATTATCTCTCTCCCTGGCTTAGTACATAGACCCCTGTAAGTGACATATAGTCATTCCTTCCATGGGACTCTAGCAGACTGTGTCCCAGCTAATGAAGCTGCTATAGATTATCTCTCTCCCTGGCTTAGTACATAGACCCCTGTAAGTGACATATAGTCATTCCTTCCATGGGACTCTAGCAGACTGTGTCCCAGCTAATGAAGCTGCTATAGATTATCTCTCTCCCTGGCTTAGTACATAGACCCCTGTAAGTAACATATAGTCATTCCTTCCATGGGACTCTAGCAGACTGTGTCCCAGCTAATGAAGCTGCTATAGATTATCTCTCTCCCTGGCTTAGTACATAGACCCCTGTAAGTGACATATAGTCATTCCTTCCATGGGACTCTAGCAGACTGTGTCCCAGCTAATGAAGCTGCTATAGATTATCTCTCTCCCTGGCTTAGTACATAGACCCCTGTAAGTGACATATAGTCATTCCTTCCATGGGACTCTAGCAGACTGTGTCCCAGCTAATGAAGCTGCTATAGATTATCTCTCTCCCTGGCTTAGTACATAGACCCCTGTAAGTAACATATAGTCATTCCTTCCATGGGACTCTAGCAGACTGTGTCCCAGCTAATGAAGCTGCTATAGATTATCTCTCTCCCTGGCTTAGTACATAGACCCCTGTAAGTAACATATAGTCATTCCTTCCATGGGACTCTAGCAGACTGTGTCCCAGCTAATGAAGCTGCTATAGATTATCTCTCTCCCTGGCTTAGTACATAGACCCCTGTAAGTGACATATGTGACAATTACCAGATTTCCCGGCTCCCTCGCTGCCCAGTACCGCCAGCTTAATGTTGTTCATGATTTAGTCCAGACTAGTTGTCCTCTGTGCTCCATACCCAGCGCATTGTACCGGGGGTCTCCTGGTGGTCTATAGGGGTCTCTATCCGATTCCCGCACAGAATCCTTTCTCATATGTACAGATATTTCCCAGGGACAGGTGGACTCTCTCCTCACATCATAATCTGCTTTCTGTGGAATTTCCTGCATCGGGAGATGTATAAATAGAGTGGGTGACATCAGAGGGTCCCGTCCGCCCCCTTTCTGCCCAAACACCAAACTTTCTCCTGAAGAAATAGGGTAATTATTGTGAGACGTGTAACCCTGTAAGGGCCAGATCAGCCGCTCAATTCTCTCCTATTAAAGATTTGTCTCCGCGTCTGCAGATTAATATAATGCCGAAATTCTAGGAAAAGGAGCCGATGTTCTGTCCCAATTCTTTGCTTTTGCTGCAGATAATTTGATTTTTTTTTTAAATTTGCTGAATTTAGACAAATGAGCTCAGTGCGAAACGACTGGAGAAGGAGATATCTAAGGAATGTTTTATAAATGAGTTTTCTCTGTTGTGGTAAATTAGAATCAGTTAGATTTAAACCTTTGCAGCAGCGTCACAAGGGTTATGTGGATGAAACCAAGGCGCCATTGGTGTAGACTACAGACATGCGCAGCTCTAGATATAGACACTGAGGACGAGAAATGTATCTGCCACGTTTTTTACCATAGTGCAATGAGCCCCCATAGAGGCAGAACTCTATAACATGCACCAAGGCGTGTACTGATACAGGAACATGTACATAACATACCTGTGACATGAGAACAGAACAGGGACTGGAGACATTGTAGAGCGCTGCGGAATACTGGTGATAATAAATCACATATATTAGCATGGTGACCGCAGATTGGTGAGATAACATATTGCAGAACGTTACTGATCATATTGGCAAAATACAGGTTTTATCTGACAGTAGAATCTGGTGAAAAAACTCTTTACTTCTTTTTCACATATGATGGACTGGAATCATTGTATCGAAGAGCCCTATTTACTATAATCTGAACTCTTCTGCGTCTCTTCACCACTTTCAACTCCCTTCTCTGCCCTCCCCCTCCTCGCCTTCCCTCCTCGCTCTCTGCCCTCCACCTCCTCGCCTTCCCACCTCGCTCCCTGCCCTCCCCCTCCTCGCCTTCCCTCCTCGCTCTCTGCCCTTGACTTTGCTCCCTACTTTACATCTAAAATTTACTCCATACGTCAGGACATCCACCTCCTCCTTTCCTGGACCACCCCTCCCCATCCATTTTACCAACTCTGACATCCTTCTCCCCTGTATCTGGAGAGGAAATCATGTCCCTCATCCGGTGCCCCACCCCTCCACCTCCCCCCTTGACCCTATCCCTTCCCGCCTCCTCCACTACCTCTCTCCTTCTGCCTGCTCCCATCTTGCCCACCTCCTTAATCTCTCACTATTATCAGGCACTGTTCCTTCTGCATTCAAACATGACCTTGTCTCCCCCATTCTTAAAAACCTACCTTTAATCCTAACACTCTCTCTAACTACCGACCCATCTCTCTCCTCCCTTTTTGTCTCCAAACTCCTTGAGCGTATTGTCTACAACCGCCTTACCGATTTTCTTTCCTCCCACTCCCTCCTTGACCCTTTTCAATCTGGCTTCCGTTCTCGCCACTTCACTGAAACTGCCCTCACAAAAGTCAGCAATGACCTCCTTGCTGCCAAATCCCAAGGCCACTGCTCTCTTCTCATTCTCCATGACCTCTCTGCTGCTCTCAACACTGTGTACCACCCTCTCCTGATGCAGATCCTTCACTCCCTTGGTCTATGCGACACTGCTCTCTCCTGGCTGTCCTCCTACCTCTGACCGGTCCTTCTCTGTCTTTTCTCATGATTCCTCCCCCCCCCACAGACAGTAGGTGTTCCCCAAGGTTCTGTTCTTAAACCTCTCCTATTTTCCCTCTATACATCCTCTCTAGGTGAGCTCATCAGCTCCTTTGACCTCCATTATCATCTCTATGCTGATGACACTCAGATCTACCTTTCCTCCCCTGACCTCTCCCCCTCGCTCCTCACTCGTATCTCCAACTGTCTCTCTGCTGTCTCTTCCTGGATGTCCCAGCGATTTCTTACACTTAATATGTCTAAGACTGAGCTGATAGTCTTCCCACCCTCCCACATCACCTCAACTCTCACTATTTCTTTATCTATTGATAGCACAACAATCTCCTCTAGCCCCAAAGTGCGCTGGCTTGGAGTTATCCTGGACTCATCCCTCTCCTTCAAACCACACATTCAGTACCTCTCACAGCCCTGCCACGTCCAGCTCAAAAATTTTTCCAGGATCAGACCCTTTCTCACCCTGGATGTTACTACAACCCTTGTACATTCACTGGTCATCTCCAGATTGGACTACTGTAACCTCCTCCTATCTGGCCTCTCCCATTTACATCTCTGACCTTATCTCACTTCACTTTCCTGTACGCCCTCTTCACTCAACAAATGCCGCCTCTCCTGCCAACTGATTACTTCCTCCCACTCTCGATCCAAGATTTTGCCTGTGCTACTCCCTACCTTTGGAACTCTCTCCCTATCAGACTCTGCACCTCTCTGCAAATCTTCAAATGGGCTTTCAAGACCCCACTACTTCATCATAGCCTCCCAGCTCTCATCCTAACTCCCTGCTACATACTCCTCTCTCCCTGCCCATCCCATCTGTGTCACGCCTGTCTGTCTGCCCCTCCCCTTTAGATTGTTAGCTCTCACGGGCAGAGCCTCTACCCTCTTGTGCTTCTCCTTACTTATACTGTCATCTATTCCTCACTCGGGCACATAACACCTGGTTGCTTACGTCCTGTTGCTCATGTGAGTATTATAATCACTAATGCAGCAATGTGTATAAACCGTGTCCTTGTCCTGCATTGTATTGTACTGAAAGTCACTTGTTACTTGTTCACTTATTTACGTACTTTGTAAGGCGCTGCGGAACACTTGTGATGCCATATAAATAATCGGATGATAATAATAATAATTAAGTGCGGATGTGATAAAATGTAAATTCGCAGAGTGAATATGAACATTTTTACGCTAATTTAGGAAGAAGCTCTTGTGGGCACATGGGTTCCGATAAGAGCCCATCCTGGTGAGGAGCTGGAGGCAGAAATCATTGCATTTGTGTCCATCTCTACAGGAGTCCCAGAATATCTAAATGTTTATCATAGTGCAGTATAAAGTGTTATAATATAGAGCGTTGGCATGAGGTGACCATAGAACCCTAAAATCAGCTTAGATCACAATTACATCCATGAATCCTGACGGGACATAGCTGATAATATATGCAGATGTAACCACAACGTTATCCGTGCATAGAGACGCCCACTGCTGCCCTCTCTTCTACCAGCGCACAAGCAGACCAGCGTACACATCGGCCACCATCAACCACTTGCGGCCAGTCTGACCCGACTCTAATTCTGCGAGTCTCTGCACACGCGGAGAGCTCTTGTGCTGCAGAGGTGATCGCACTGGCTAAATTATGGACGCTAATTAAACCGCATTCAAACGGAGACACACCGTCATTTTTGAGACCACCCCCCTATCACCTACCCCAAATACTTGCCAGCTGTCAAACATTTCTGCATGTTCACGATGGCACACATGCGCTATTATGCATATGCGCATGTGCACAGGATAAAAATCGCTGGGCTGCGTTGATGTTTTCAATTGCGATCCAAGCTGAATCAGACCCTAAGAGTCCAGGGAACTACGCTGCCTAACCTATGAAACCATTTCACTGCACACTAAGGAACCTCTTCCAACTGTACACTGAACGAACCTCTCCCCTCTTCCCACTGCACAGCATAGGAGCCTCTCCCCTCTTTCCACTGCACAGCATAGATGCCTCTCCCCTCTTTCCACTGCACAGCATAGGAGCCTGTCCCCTCTTTCCACTGCACAGCATAGATGCCTCTCCCCTCTTTCCACTGCACAGCATAGGAGCCTCTCCCCTCTTTCCACTGCACAGCATAGATGCCTCTCCCCTCTTTCCACTGCACAGCATCGGAGCCTCTCCCCTCTTTCCACTACACAGCACAGGAGCCTGTCCCCTCTTTCCACTGCACAGCATAGGAACCTCTCCCCTCTTTCCACTGCACAGCATAGGAGTATCTCCCCTCTTTCCACTGCACAGCATAGGAACTTCTCCCCTCTTTCCACTGCACAGCATAGGAGCCTCTCCCCTCTTTCCACTGCACAGCATAGGAGCCTCTCCCCTCTTCCCACTGCACAGCATAGTAGTCTCTCCCCTCTTTCCACTGCACAGCATAGTAGTCTCTTTCCACTGCACAGCATAGGTCTCTCCACTCTTTCCACTGCACAGCATAGGAGTCTCTCCCCTCTTCCCACTGCACAGCATAGGAGCCTCTCCCCTCTTTCCACTGCAGCGCATAGGAGTCTCTCCCCTCTTCCCACTGCACAGCATAGGAGTCTCTCCCCTCTTTCCACTGCACAGCATAGTAGTCTCTCCCCTCTTTCCACTGCACAGCATAGGAGCCTCTCCCCTCTTCCCACTACACAGCATAGGAGCCTCTCCCCTCTTCCCACTGCACAGCATAGGAGCCTCTCCCCTCTTTCCACTGCACAGCATAGGAGCCTCTCCCCTCTTCCCACTGCACAGCATAGTAGTCTCTCCCCTCTTTCCACTGCACAGCATAGGAGCCTCTTCCCACTGCACAGCATAGGAGTCTCTCCCCTCTTTCCACTGCACAGCATAGGAGTCTCTCCCCTCTTTCCACTGCACAGCATAGGAGTCTCTCCCCTCTTTCCACTGCACAGCATAGGAGCCTCTCCCCTCTTCCCACTGCACAGCATAGGAGCATCTCCCCTCTTCCCACTGCACAGCATAGGAGCCTCTCCCCTCTTTCCAGTGCACAGCCTAGGAACTTCTCCCCTTTTTCCACTGCACAGCATAGGAACCTCTCCCCTCTTTCCACTGCACAGCATAGGAGCCTCTCCCCTCTTCCCACTACACAGTGAAGGAGTCTCTCCCCTCTTCCCACTACACAGCATCGGAGCTTCTCCCCTCTTCCCACTGCACAGCATAGGAGCCTCTCCCCTCTTTCCACTGCAGTGAAGGACCCTCTCCCCTCTTCCCACTGCACAGCATAGGAGTCTCTTTCCACTGCACAGCATAGGAGTCTCTCCCCTCTTCCCACTGCACAGCATAGGAGTCTCTCCCCTCTTTCCACTACACAGCATAGGAGCCTCTCCCCTCTTTCCACTGCAGTGCATAGGAGTCTCTCGCCTCTTCCCACTGCACAGCATAGTTGTCTCTCCCCTCTTTCCACTGCACAGCATAGGAGCCTCTCCCCTCTTCCCACTGCACAGCATAGGAGCCTCTCCCCTCTTTCCACTGCACAGCATAGTAGTCTCTCCCCTCTTTCCACTGCACAGCATAGGAGCCTCTCCCCTCTTTCCACTGCACAGCATAGGAGCCTCTCCCCTCTTTCCACTGCACAGCATAGGAGCCTCTCCCCTCTTTCCACTGCACAGCATAGGAGCCTCTCCCCTCTTCCCACTGCACAGCATAGGAGTCTCTCCCCTCTTTCCACTGCACAGCATAGGAGTCTCTCCCCTCTTTCCACTGCACAGCATAGTAGTCTCTCCCCTCTTTCCACTGCACAGCATAGGAGCCTCTCCCCTCTTCCCACTGCACAGCATAGGAGCCTCTCCCCTCTTTCCACTGCACAGCATAGGAGCCTCTCCCCTCTTCCCACTACACAGCATAGGAGCCTCTCCCCTCTTCCCACTGCACAGCACAGGAGCCTCTCCCCTCTTCCCACTGCACAGCACAGGAGCCTCTCCCCTCTTTCCAGTGCACAGCATAGGAGCCTCTCCCCTCTTCCCACTACCCAGTGAAGGAGTCTCTCCCCTCTTCCCACTACACAGCATAGGAGCATCTCCCCTCTTTCCACTGCACAGCATAGGAGCCTCTCCCCTCTTTCCACTGCACAGCATAGGAGCCTCTCCCCTCTTTACACTGCACAGCATAGGAGCCTCTCCCCTCTTTACACTGCACAGCATAGGAGCCTCTCCCCTCTTTCCACTGCAGCGAAGGAGCCTCTCCCCTCTTCCCACTACACAGTGAAGGAGCCTCTCCCCTCTTCCCACTACACAGTGAAAAAGCCTCTCCCCTCTTCCCACTACACAGTGAAAAAGCCTCTCCCCTCTTCTCTGCACAGTGAAGGAGCCTCTCCCCTCTTCTCTGCACAGTGAAGGAGCCTCTCCCCTCTTCTCTGCACAGTGAAGGAGCCTCTCCACTCACTGCATAGCATAGGAGCCTCTTCCCATTGCATAATGAGGGAGCCTCTAAGCTCTTCCCACTACACAGTGAAGAAGCCTCTCCCACTTTCTTAGTGGGGCTGCTTTGGGGCCTAATTAGTTGTATACACAAGTTTGTATGGCTGATTGGTGCTAGGACATCTGATTGGTGGAGAATGTCTGATTGGTGCTAGGACATCTGATTGGTGGAGAATGTCTGATTTGTGCTAGGACATCTGATTGGTGGAGAATGTCTGGTGCTAGGACATCTGATTGGTGGAGAATGTCTGATTGGTGCTAGGACATCTGATTGGTGGAGAATGTCTTGTGCTAGGACATCTGATTGGTGAAGAATGTCTGGTGCTAGGACATCTGATTGGTGGAGAATGTCTGATTGGTGCTAGGACTTCTGATTGGTGGAGAATGTCTGATTGGTGCTAGGACATCTGATTGGTGGAGAATGTCTTGTGCTAGGACATCTGATTGGTGGAGAATGATTGGTGCTAGGACTTCTGATTGGTGGAGAATGTCTGGTGCTAGGACATCTGATTGGTGGAGAATGTCTGATTGGTGTTAGGACATCTGGTTGGTGGAGAAGGTCTGGTGCTAGGACATTTGATTGGTGGAGAATGATTAGTGCTAGGACATCTGATTGGTGGAGAATGTCTGATTGGTGCTAGGACATCTGATTGGTGGAGAATGTCTTGTGCTAGGACATCTGATTGGTGGAGAATGATTGGTGCTAGGACATCTGATTGGTGGAGAATGTCTGGTGCTAGGACATCTGATTGGTGGAGAATGTCTGATTGGTGCTAGGACATCTGATTGGTGGAGAATGTCTGATTGGTGCTAGGACATCTGGTTGGTGGAGAATGTCTGGTGCTAGGACATCTGATTGGTGGAGAATGTCTGATTGGTGTTAGGACATCTGGTTGGTGGAGAATGTCTGGTGCTAGGACATCTGATTGGTGGAGAATGTCTGGTGCTAGGACATCTGATTGGTGGAGAATGTCTGATTGGTGCTAGGACATCTGATTGGTGGAGAATGTCTGGTGCTAGGACATCTGATTGGTGGAGAATGTCTGATTGGTGCTAGGACATCTGATTGGTGGAGAATGTCTGGTGCTAGGACATCTGATTGGTGGAGAATGATTGGTGCTAGGACATCTGATTGGTGGAGAATGTCTGGTGCTAGGACATCTGATTGGTGGAGAATGTCTGATTGGTGCTAGGACATCTGATTGGTGGAGAATGTCTGGTGCTAGGACATCTGATTGGTGGAGAATGATTGGTGCTAGGACATCTGATTGGTGGAGAATGTCTGGTGCTAGGACATCTGATTGGTGGAGAATGTCTGGTGCTAGGACATCTGATTGGTGGAGAATGTCTGGTGCTAGGACATCTGATTGGTGGAGAATGATTGGTGCTAGGACATCTGATTGGTGGAGAATGTCTGGTGCTAGGACATCTGATTGGTGGAGAATGTCTGGTGCTAGGACATCTGATTGGTGGAGAATGTCTGATTGGTGCTAGGACATTTGATTGGTGGAGAATGTCTGGTGCTAGGACATCTGATTGGTGGAGAATGTCTGGTGCCAGATTCATCAAAGGATAAATGGGCCTATTCATCATCCATGTGATGAGAGTAATAAGGGACAATAATGCTGAGCTAATGACATCCCTCTAGCACTATACAGTACCTTAGTGCTGTTATATTTATGTGTATATTGCACAGTTCTTATATGTCACCTGGTAGGTTCATTAGGCAGCACTAGAGTCCTAAAGTGCATATTGCCACTTAAAGGCCACCAGGGTACCCAGGCGACTGGAGGCACCCTGACGGTTACTGCCAACCGCTAGTATAGACTTCACTGTCTAGTAGTCATCCATATTGTGCTGTACAGGCCAGCGAATCACAGAACAATATGGCATAGGATTAATTTATGGCATAGGATTAGTTTGGGGCATAGGATTTGTTTATGGCATAGGATTAGTTTATGGCATAGGATTAGTTTGGGGCATAGGATTAGTTTGGGGTATAGGATTAGTTTATGGCATAGGATTAGTTTGGGGCATAGGATTAGTTTATGGCATAGGATTAGTTTATGGCATAGGATTAGTTTGGTGCATAGGATTAGTTTATGGCATAGGATTAGTTTATGGCAAAGGATTAGTTTGGGGCATAGGATTAGTTTGGGGCATAGGATTAGTTTATGGCATAGGATTAGTTTATGGCATAGGATTAGTTTATGGCATAGGATTAGTTTGGGGCATAGGATTAGTTTATGGCATAGGATTAGTTTATGGCATAGGATTAGTTTATGGCATAGGATTAGTTTGGGGTATAGGATTAGTTTATGGCATAGGATTAGTTTGGGGCATAGGATTAGTTTATGGCATAGGATTAGTTTATGGCATAGGATTAGTTTGGTGCATAGGATTAGTTTATGGCATAGGATTAGTTTATGGCATAGGATTAGTTTGGGGCATAGGATTAGTTTGGGGTATAGGATTAGTTTATGGCATAGGATTAGTTTATGGCATAGGATTAGTTTGGGGCATAGGATTAGTTTATGGCATAGGATTAGTTTGGGGCATAGGATTAGTTTATGGCATAGGATTAGTTTGGGGCATAGGATTAGTTTATGGCATAGGATTAGTTTATGGCATAGGATTAGTTTGGGGCATAGGATTAGTTTGGGGCATAGGATTAGTTTGGGGCATAGGATTAGTTTATGGCATAGGATTAGTTTGGGGCATAGGATTAGTTGATGGCATAGGATTAGTTTGGGGCATGGTTGAATTTGCCCAGGGATTAATGTGATTATGCCCGCCTTGGTATATTAGGTGCCCATTGCACAACGTCATGTCCAGCTGCGATGCCCTCATCCGTGTGCTGCTGCTACCCAAGGACATAAAGTAGTTTAGTCTACAAAACCCTTGAATAAGCAGGTACCAGTCCAGGGCAGGACTACCCTGCTGAAGCCAGACTCCCACCAATGGGCATCTGCTGCTTAGGCCATTGTAACTATGTGTTACATTGTGCACTGAATATTAGGGTAGGAGAACTGAGGTATGATAGACCAGATCCTGCTACTGTAATACCATATGTACGCATGGCGCATCAATGTCACAGCTAATAGACTCTGCCCTGTGCCACTCAATCAGTATTTTACATGCCCACTAATCCCTGGCATCATAGGCAACCTCCTTGGTTTGCTCAGTGGAAGTGCCGGTCCTGTGTCCTAGTATGTGACAAATATTTATATTTCCCTTTACTGAACTACATATATTGGGGTCTATTCACTAAGCTTTGGAGAAAGATAAAGTGGAGATAGATAAAGTACCAACCAATCAGCTCCTGTCACGTTACAGGCTGTGTTCGAAAAATGAGTTAGGAGCTGATTGGTTGGTACTTTATCTCTCCCTAAGGCTTAGTGAATGTGGTACTACCATTAATAAACTATCCAAGTGGACCTCTACTTCTATCCTGTACATAAATCTGGTATATTTGCTTAATCCACAGGTTCCCAAAGTCCGCCATTACAGTCCACGCTTTAGGGATATCCAAGCTTGAGTCCAGATGGTCAAATCAAATGGATTGAGGTAATAATTAAGTCACCTGTGCTCAAGCATGGATATCCCTAAAACGTGGACTGTAATGGCGGACTTTGGGAACCTCTGGCTTAATCGATTGTCTAGCCAGCGCCTCCATGTTGTTACATTATAACAGCGCACTAATATCCATGTATTGAATTCAATTCAAGCTGAAGGTGACTGTAATAATCTGCACAACTAGAAGAAATAATAGCAGCAATGGCAGAATAAAAGTGTCTCCTCGGCTCCGATAATGTAATGTAACACTATTATTTACCATAATAAGACGGAGTATAGACGGCTCGGTGGCACGCGCTCTCTATAGGCCCCTAATCCCTGAGCAGATGGAGACTTTTCTTATGTCACAGTTACTTGGAATAAATGAACATTATTGTCAGCAATTCTTTATATAAGGAGGAAATAGATATATACGTAGGAAACCATTGCTTTCTCTGGTATATGTGCACACTAGCAGCAGACGTGCGCTGAGCATATTCATACCGGCAGGGCGATGGTGACATCAGATAGAGGCGCTGAGAGCGCTCAGCGCTAATCTTAGGGTTAATAGGCTGCTATGTATGTTATGGAACCTGGAACAGGGAAACATTTATCTTACAGGGAACATTACAGTATATTCTGAGCCCTGTGGGTGGTTTTCTCCTGCGTCATTGTCTCAGATCGTGACAGGGAAATATTTTCATTTTCAGACCTTTTATGTGTAAAATACTTGAGGTAAAAAGAAAAAACTAAATATACAAAGTTCAGCTAATAAAACATACGATATAAGAAGAATTCAGCGACAGGAGAGAAGAACCAGGTCAGCGAGGCGGAGTAGATTATACTGTATATATAATCGTTCCAAAGGTATCAGGAATATTATACACAGGATCAGGAATATTATGCACAGGATCAGGGATATTATACACAGGATCAGGAATATTATACACAGGATCAGGGATATTATACACAGGATCAGGAATATTATACACAGGATCAGGAATATTATACACAGGATCAGGAATATTATACACAGGATCAGGAATATTATACACAGGATCAGGGATATTATACACAGGATCAGGGATATTATACACAGGATCAGGAATATTATACACAGGATCAGGAATATTATACACAGGATCAGGAATATTATACACAGGATCAGGAATATTATACACAGGATCAGGAATATTATACACAGGATCAGGAATATTATACACAGGATCAGGAATATTATACACAGGATCAGGAATATTATACACAGGATCAGGGGTATCACACACAGGATCAGGAATATTATACACAGGATCAGGAATATTATACACAGGATCAGGAATATTATACACAGTATCAGGAATATTATACACAGTATCAGGAATATTATACACAGGATCAGGAATATTATACACAGGATCAGGAATATACACAGGATCAGGAATATTATACACAGGATCAGGGGTATCACACAGGATCAGGAATATTATACACAGGATCAGGGATATTATACACAGGATCAGGAATATTATACACAGGATCAGGAATATTATACACAGGATCAGGAATATTATACACAGGATCAGGAATATTATACACAGGATCAGGAATATTATACACAGGATCAGGAATATTATACACAGGATCAGGAATATTATACACAGGATCAGGGGTATCACACACAGGATCAGGAATATTATACACAGGATCAGGAATATTATACACAGGATCAGGAATATTATACACAGTATCAGGAATATTATACACAGTATCAGGAATATTATACACAGGATCAGGAATATTATACACAGGATCAGGAATATACACAGGATCAGGAATATTATACACAGGATCAGGGGTATCACACAGGATCAGGAATATTATACACAGGATCAGGGATATTATACACAGGATCAGGAATATTATACACAGGATCAGGAATATTATACACAGGATCAGGAATATTATACACAGGATCAGGAATATTATACACAGGATCAGGAATATTATACACAGGATCAGGAATATTATACACAGGATCAGGAATATTATACACAGGATCAGGAATATTATACACAGGATCAGGAATATTATACACAGGATCAGGGGTATCACACACAGGATCAGGAATATTATACACAGGATCAGGAATATTATACACAGTATCAGGAATATTATACACAGGATCAGGAATATTATACACAGGATCAGGAATATTATACACAGGATCAGGAATATTATACACAGGATCAGGAATATTATACACAGGATCAGGGATATTATACACAGGATCAGGAATATTATACACAGGATCAGGAATATTATACACAGGATCAGGAATATTATACACAGGATCAGGAATATTATACACAGGATCAGGAATATTATACACAGGATCAGGGGTATCACACACAGGATCAGGAATATTATACACAGGATCAGGAATATTATACACAGGATCAGGAATATTATACACAGGATCAGGAATATTATACACAGGATCAGGAATATTATACACAGTATCAGGGGTATCACACACAGGATCAGGAATATTATACACAGGATCAGGAATATTATGCACAGTATCAGGGGTATCACACACAGGATCAGGAATATTATACACAGGATCAGGAATATTATACACAGGATCAGGAATATTATACACAGGATCAGGGGTATTATACACAGGATCAGGAATATTATACACAGGATCAGGAATATTATACACAGGATCAGGAATATTATACACAGGATCAGGAATATTATACACAGGATCAGGAATATTATACACAGGATCAGGAATATTATACACAGGATCAGGAATATTATACACAGGATCAGGAATATACACAGGATCAGGAATATTATACACAGGATCAGGGGTATCACACAGGATCAGGAATATTATACACAGGATCAGGGATATTATACACAGGATCAGGAATATTATACACAGGATCAGGAATATTATACACAGGATCAGGAATATTATACACAGGATCAGGAATATTATACACAGGATCAGGAATATTATACACAGGATCAGGAATATTATACACAGTATCAGGAATATTATACACAGTATCAGGAATATTATACACAGGATCAGGAATATTATACACAGGATCAGGAATATACACAGGATCAGGAATATTATACACAGGATCAGGGGTATCACACACAGGATCAGGAATATTATACACAGGATCAGGAATATTATACACAGGATCAGGAATATTATACACAGGATCAGGAATATTATACACAGGATCAGGAATATTATACACAGGATCAGGAATATTATACACAGGATCAGGAATATTATACACAGGATCAGGAATATTATACACAGTATCAGGGGTATTACACACAGGATCAGGAATATTATACACAGGATCAGGAATATTATACACAGTATCAGGAATATTATACACAGGATCAGGAATATTATACACAGGATCAGGAATATTATACACAGGATCAGGAATATTATACACAGGATCAGGAATATTATACACAGGATCAGGAATATTACACACAGGATCAGGAATATTACACACAGTATCAGGGGTATTACACACAGGATCAGGAGTATTATACACAGGATCAGGAATATTATACACAGGATCAGGAATATTATACACAGGATCAGGAATATTATACACAGGATCAGGAATATTATACACAGGATCAGGAATATTATACACAGGATCAGGAATATTATACACAGGATCAGGAATATTATACACAGTATCAGGGGTATTATACACAGGATCAGGGGTATTATACACAGGATCAGGAATATTATACACAGGATCAGGAATATTATACACAGGATCAGGGGTATCACACACAGGATCAGGAATATTATACACAGTATCAGGAATATTATACACAGGATCAGGAATATTATACACAGGATCAGGAATATTATGCACAGTATCAGGGGTATCACACACAGGATCAGGAATATTATACACAGGATCAGGAATATTATACACAGGATCAGGAATATTATACACAGGATCAGGAATATTATACACAGGATCAGGAATATTATACACAGGATCAGGAATATTACACACAGGATCAGGAATATTACACACAGGATCAGGAATATTACACACAGGATCAGGAATATTACACACAGGATCAGGAATATTATACACAGGATCAGGAATATTATACACAGTATCAGGAATATTATACACAGTATCAGGAATATTATACACAGGATCAGGAATATTATACACAGTATCAGGAATATTATACACAGGATCAGGAATATTATACACAGGATCAGGAATATTATACACAGGATCAGGAATATTATACACAGGATCAGGAATATTACACACAGGATCAGGAATATTATACACAGTATCAGGAATATTATACACAGGATCAGGAATATTATACACAGGATCAGGAATATTACACACAGGATCAGGAATATTACACACAGGATCAGGAATATTACACACAGGATCAGGAATATTATACACAGGATCAGGAATATTATACACAGGATCAGGAATATTATACACAGGATCAGGGGTATCACACACAGTATCAGGAATATTATACACAGGATCAGGAATATTAAACACAGGATCAGGAATATTATACACAGGATCAGGAATATTATACACAGGATCAGGAATATTATACACAGGATCAGGAATATTATACACAGGATCAGGAATATTACACACAGGATCAGGAATATTATACACAGGATCAGGGGTATCACACACAGTATCAGGAATATTATACACAGGATCAGGAATATTATACACAGGATCAGGAATATTATACACAGGATCAGGAATATTATACACAGGATCAGGAATATTATACACAGGATCAGGGATATTATACACAGGATCAGGAATATTATACACAGGATCAGGGATATTATACACAGGATCAGGGATATTATACACAGGATCAGGAATATTATACACAGGATCAGGAATATTATACACAGGATCAGGAATATTATACACAGGATCAGGGATATTATACACAGGATCAGGAATATTATACACAGGATCAGGAATATTATACACAGGATCAGGGATATTATACACAGGATCAGGAATATTATACACAGGATCAGGAATATTATACACAGGATCAGGAATATTATACACAGGATCAGGGATATTATACACAGGATCAGGAATATTATACACAGGATCAGGAATATTATACACAGTATCAGGAATATTACACACAGGATCAGGGGTATCACACACAGGATCAGGAATATTATACACAGTATCAGGAATATTATACACAGGATCAGGAATATTATACACAGGATCAGGAATATTATACACAGGATCAGGAATATTATACACAGGATCAGGAATATTATACACAGGATCAGGAATATTATACACAGGATCAGGAATATCACACACAGTATCAGGAATATTATACACAGTATCAGGAATATTATACACAGGATCAGGAATATTATACACAGGATCAGGAATATTATACACAGTATCAGGAATATTATACACAGGATCAGGAATATTATACACAGTATCAGGAATATTATACACAGGATCAGGAATATTACACACAGGATCAGGGGTATCACACACAGGATCAGGAATATTATACACAGGATCAGGAATATTATACACAGGATCAGGAATATTATACACAGGATCAGGAATATTATACACAGGATCAGGAATATTATGCACAGTATCAGGGGTATCACACAGTATCAGGAATATTATACACAGGATCAGGAATATTATACACAGGATCAGGAATATTATACACAGGATCAGGAATATTATACACAGGATCAGGAATATTACACACAGGATCAGGAATATTACACACAGTATCAGGAATATTATACACAGGATCAGGAATATTATACACAGGATCAGGAATATTATACACAGTATCAGGAATATTATACACAGGATCAGGAATATTATGCACAGTATCAGGAATATTATACACAGTATCAGGGGTATCACACAGTATCAGGAATATTATGCACAGTATCAGGAATATTATACACAGTATCAGGAATATTATACACAGTATCAGGAATATTATACACAGTATCAGGGGTATCACACAGTATCAGGAATATTATGCACAGTATCAGGGGTATCACACAGTATCAGGGCTATCACACAGTATCAGGGGTATTATACACAGTATCAGGGGTATCACACAGTATCAGGGGTATTATACACAGTATCAGGGGTATCACACAGTATCAGGAATATTATACACAGTATCAGGGGTATCACACAGTATCAGGGGTATTATACACAGTATCAGGGGTATTATACACAGTATCAGGAATATTATACACAGTATCAGGGGTATTATACACAGGATCAGGAATATTACACACAGTATTTGGAATATTATACAGAGTATCAGGAATATTATACAAAGTTTCAGGAATATTACACACAGTATCAGGAATATTACAGACAGTGGGCCTAATTCAGACCCGCTCGCGAGCGGGTATTAGGGATATCACACAGTATCAAGGGTATTACACACAGGAATATTATACAGAGTATCAGGAATATTATACATAGTATCAAGGGCATCACACAGTATCAGGGGCATCACAGATTATCAGGGATATCACACAGTATCAGGGATATCACACAGTATCAGGGGTATCACACAGTATCAGGGGTATCACACAGTATCAGGGGCATCACACAGTATCAGGGGTACTACACAGTATCAGGGGTATTACACAGTATCAGGGGTATCACACAGTATCAGGGGTATCACACAATATCAGAAGTACTACACAGTATCAGGGGTACTACACAGTATCAGGGGTATTACACAGTATCAGGGGTATCACACAATATCAGGGGTACTACACAGTATCAGGGGTATTACACAGTATCAGGGGTATTACACAGTATCAGGGACAACACACAGTATCAGGGGCATCACACAATATCAGGGGCATCACACAGTATCAGAGATATCACACAGTATCAGGGATATCACACAGTATCAGGGGTATCACACAGTATCAGGGGCATCACACAGTATCAGGGGCACTACACAGTATAAGGGGTATTACACAGTATCAGGGATATCACACAGTATCAGGGGCATCACACAGTATCAGGGGCATCACACAGTATCAGGGATATCACACAGTATCAGGGATATCACACAGTATCAGGGATATCACACAGTATCAGGGGTATCACACAGTATCAGGGGCATCACACAGTATCAGGGGTATTACACAGTATCAGGGGCATCACACAGTATCAGGGGCATCACACAGTATCAGGGATATCACACAGTATCAGGGATATCAAACAGTATCAGGGGTATCACACAGTATCAGGGGCATCACACAGTATCAGGGGTACTACACAGTATCAGGGGTATTACACAGTATCAGGGATATCACACAGTATCAGGGGCATCACTCAGTATCAGGGGCATCACACACTATCAGGGGTATCACACAGTATCAGGGGTATCACACAATATCAGGGGTACTACACAGTATCAGGGGTATCACACAGTATCAGGGGCATCACACAGTATCAGGGGCATCACACAGTATCAGGGATATCACACAGTATCAGGGGTATAACAAAGTATCAGGGGTATCACACAGTATCAGGGGTACTACACAGTATCAGGGGTACTACACAGTATCAGGGGTATCACACAGTATCAGGGGTACTACACAGTATCAGGGGTATTACACAGAATCAGGGGTATCACACACAGGAATATTATACAGAGTATCAGGAATATTATACAGAGTATCAGGGATATCACACAGTATCAGGGATATCACAGATTATCAGGGATATCACACAGTATCAAGGATATCACAGTATCAGGGGCATCACACAGTATCAGGGGCATCACACAGTATCAGGGGTATCACACAGTAACAGGGGCATCACAAAGTATCAGGGATATCACACAGTATCAGGGGCATCACACAGTATCAGGGATATCACACAGTATCAGGGGTATCACACAGTATCAGGGGTATCACACAGTATCAGGGGTACTACACAGTATCAGAGGTATACACAGTATCAGGGGCATCACGCAGTATCAGGGGTATTACACAGTATCAGGGGTATTACACAGTATCAGGGGCATCACACAGTATCAGGGGTATCACACAATATCAGGGGTACTACACAGTATCAGGGGTATTACACAGTATCAGGGGTATCACACAGTATCAGGGGCATCACACAGTATCAGGGGCATCACACAGTATCAGGGATATCACACAGTATCAGGGGTATAACAAAGTATCAGGGGTATCACACAGTATCAGGGGTACTACACAGTATCAGGGGTACTACACAGTATCAGGGGCATCACACAGTATCAGGGGTACTACACAGTATCAGGGGTATCACACAGTATCAGGGGTACTACACAGTATCAGGGGTATTACACAGAATCAGGGGTATCACACACAGGAATATTATACAGAGTATCAGGAATATTATACAGAGTATCAGGGATATCACACAGTATCAGGGATATCACAGATTATCAGGGATATCACACAGTATCAAGGATATCACACTATCAGGGGCATCACACAGTATCAGGGGCATCTCACAGTATCAGGGGTATCACACAGTAACAGGGGCATCACAAAGTATCAGGGATATCACACAGTATCAGGGGCATCACACAGTATCAGGGATATCACACAGTATCAGGGGTATCACACAGTATCAGGGGTATCACACAGTATCAGGGGTACTACACAATATCAGAGGTATTACACAGTATCAGGGGCATCACGCAGTATCAGGGGTATTACACAGTATCAGGGGTATTACACAGTATCAGGGGCATCACACAGTATCAGGGGCATCACACAGTATCAGGGATATCACAGTATCAGGGGCATTACACAGTATCAGGGGCATTACACAGTATCAGGGGTATTACACAGTATCAGGGGTATCACACAGTATCAGGGGCATCACACAGTATCAGGGGCATCACACAGTATCAGGGATATCACACAGTATCAGGGATATCACAGTATCAGGGGTATCACACAGTATCAGGGGCATCACACAGTATCAGGGGTACTACACAGTATCAGGGGTACTACACAGTATCAGGGGCATCACACAGTATCAGGGGTACTACACAGTATCAGGGGTATCACACAGTATCAGGGGTATCACACAGTATCAGGGGTACTACACAGTATCAGGGGTATTACACAGAATCAGGGGTATCACACACAGGAATATTATACAGTGTATCAGGAATATTATACAGAGTATCAGGGATATCACAGATTATCAGGGATATCACACAGTATCATGTGTATCACACAGTATCAGGGGCATCACACAGTATCAGGGGCATCACACAGTATCAGGGGTACCACACAGTATCAGGGGTATTAAACAGTATCAGGGATATCACATAGTATCATAGGTATTACACAGTATCAGGGATATCACACACTATCAGGGGTATCACACAGTATCAGGGGCATCACACAGTATCAGGGGTAATACACAGTATCAGGGGTACTACACAGTATCAGGGGCATCACACAGTATCAGGGGTACTACACAGTATCAGGGGTATCACACAGTATCAGGGGTACTACACAGTATCAGGGGTATTACACAGAATCAGGGGTATCACACACAGGAATATTATACAGAGTATCAGGAATATTATACAGAGTATCAGGGATATCACAGATTATCAGGGATATCACACAGTATCAAGGATATCACACAGTATCAGGGGCATCACACAGTATCAGGGGTTTCACACAGTATCAGGGGTACTACACAGTATCAGGGGTATTACACAGTATCAGGGATATCACAAGGTATCAGGGGCATCACACAGTATCAGGGGCATCACACAGTATCAGGGGTATCACACAGTATCAGGGGTACCACACAGTATCAGGGATAACAAACAGTATCAGGGATATCACAAAGTATCAGGGGTATCACACAGTATCAGGGGTATCACTCAGTATCAGGGTTATCACACAGTATCAGGGATATCACACAGTATCAGGGGTATCACACAGTATCAGGGGTATTACACAGTATCAGGGGTATTACACAGTATCAGGGATATCACACAGTATCAGGGGCATCACACAGTATCAGGGGCATCACACAGTATCAGGGATATCACACAGTATCAGGGGTATCACACAGTATCAGGGGCATCACACAGTATCAGGGGCATCACACAGCATCAGGGGTATTACACAGTATCAGGGATATCACACAGTATCAGGGGTATTACACAGTATCAGGGATATCACATGGTATCAGGGATATCACATAGTATCATAGGTATTACACACTATCAGGGGTATCACACAGTATCAGGGATATCACACAGTATCAGGGATATCACACAGTATCAGGGGTATTACACAGTATCAGGGGTATTACACAGTATCTGGGATATCACACAGTATCAGGGGTATTACACAGTATCAGGGATATCACATATTATCATAGGTATTACACAGTATCAGGGATATCACACACTATAAGGGGTATTACACAGTATCAGGGATATCACATAGTATCATAGGTATTACACAGTATCAGGGATATCATACACTATAAGGGGTATTACACAGTATCAGGGATATCACATAGTATCTGGGATATCACATAGTATCTGGGATATCACATAGTATCAGGGGTATTACACAGTATCAGGGGTACTACACAGTATCAGGGGTATTACACAGTATCAGGGATATCACACACTATCAGGGGTATTACACAGTATCAGGGATATCACATAGTATCAGGGATATCACATAGTATCAGAGGTATTACACAGTATTCAGGGTATTACACAGTATCAGGGGTACTACACAGTATCAGGGGTATTACACAGTATCAGGGATATCACATGGTATCAGGGATATCACATAGTATCAGGGGTATTACACAGTATTCAGGGTATTACACAGTATCGGGGGTACTACACAGTATCAGGGGTATTACACAGTATCAGGGATATCACATGGTATCAGGGATATCACATAGTATCATAGGTATTACACAGTATCAGGGATATCACACACTATCAGGGGTATTATACAGTATGATGGATATCACACAGTATCAGGGGTATCACACAGTATCAGGGGTATTACACACTATCGGGTATTACACAGTATCAGGGATATTACACAGTATTAGGGGTATCACACAGTATCAGGGATATCACACAGTATCAGGGGTATCACACAGTATCAGGGGTATTACACACTATCAGGGGTATTACACAGTATCAGGGATATCACACAGTATCAGGGATATCACACAGTATCAGGGGTATTACACTTTATCAGGGGTATTACCCAGTATCAGATATATCACAGTATCAGGGGTATTACACAGTATCAGGGGTATCACACAGTATCAGGGATATCTTACAGTATCAGGGGTATCACACAGTATCAGGGGTATTACACACTATCAGGGGTATTACACAGTATCAGGGATATCACATGGTATCAGGGATATCACATAGTATCATAGGTATTACACAGTATCAGGGATATCACACACTATCAGGGGTATCACACAGTATCAGGGATATCACACAGTATCAGCGGTATTACACATTATCAGGGGTATTACACAGTATCTGGGATATCACACAGTATCAGGGGTACCACACAGTCTCAGGGGTATTACACAGTATCAGGGATATCACATAGTATCAGGGATATCACACACTATAAGGGGTATTACACAGTATCAGGGATATCACATAGTATCATAGGTATTACACAGTATCAGGGATATCACACACTATAAGGGGTATTACACAGTATCAGGGATATCACATAGTATCTGGGATATCACATAGTATAAGGGGTATTACACAGTATTCAGGGTATTACACAGTATCAGGGGTACTACACAGTATCAGGGGTATTACACAGTATCAGGGATATCACATGGTATCAGGGATATCACATAGTATCAGGGGTATTACACAGTATTCAGGGTATTACACAGTATCAGGGGTACTACACAGTATCGGGTATTACACAGTATCAGGGATATCACATGGTATCAGGGATATCACATAGTATCATAGGTATTACACAGTATCAGGGATATCACACACTATCAGGGGTATTATACAGTATGATGGATATCACACAGTATCAGTGGTATCACACAGTATCAGGGGTATTACACACTATCAGGGATATTACACAGTATCAGGGATATCACACAGTATTAGGGGTATCACACAGTATCAGGGATATCACAGTATCAGGGGTATCACACAGTATCGGGTATTACACACTATCAGGGGTATTACACAGTATCAGGGATATCACACAGTATCAGGGATATCACACAGTATCAGGGGTATTACACTTTATCAGGGGTATTACCCAGTATCAGATATATCACAGTATCAGGGGTATTACACAGTATCAGGGGTATCACACAGTATCAGGGATATCAAACAGTATCAGGGGTATCACACAGTATCAGGGGTATTACACACTATCAGGGGTATTACACAGTATCAGGGATATTACACAGTATCAGGGGTATCACACAGTATTCAGGGTATTACACAGTATCAGGGGTATTACACAGTATCAGGGATATTACACAGTATCAGGGGTATCACACAGTATCAGGGGTATTACACAGTATCAGGGGTATTACACAGTATCAGGGGTATTGTCAGGTCTGGATTATTTTTTGAAGACGGGGTGGATGCAGGAGAAGATACATGAACGGGTTTGCAGTATTGAAATGCAGCAGGTTTAACTGGATTATTAATATTCATGAAATGGTAATAAACAAGTCTGAGTGATGTGAGGTAGAAACAAAGAGGGGTTTTCAATATGGGAGCGAAAAGTCTTTGGTGGATTTAGCCTGCAAATGAAAGTCAGGGATTTAAATAGCCGCAGCAGGTGTTTTTTCCCGACATTGAAGAAGTGATGCAGAAGAGCACTTAGGTTATTTTTTTCGTTTTTTTAAGTAGTCCCATCAAATTTGGGGTATATAAAAATGGGTACTAGCATATTTTTATGTCCCTAAAATAAGTTTAAAAAAATTCTGCAACTATGCACCTGTCACTAATAGCCTATTCTAGAATACAGCTGCTGCTAATAATCTATTCTAGAATACACCTGCCGCTAATAGCCTACTCTAGAAAACAGCTGCCGCTAATAACCTATTCTGTAATACACCTGCCGCTAATAGCCTATTCTAGAAAACACCTGCCGCTAATAATCTATTCTAGAATACACCTGCCGCTAATAATCTATTCTAGAATACACATGCCGCTAATAGCCTACTCTAGAAAACAGCTGCCGCTAATAACCTATTCTAGAATACACATGCCGCTAATAGCCTACTCTAGAAAACAGCTGCTGCTAATAATCTATTCTAGAATACACCTGCCGCTAATAGCCTACTCTAGAAAACAGCTGCCGCTAATAACCTATTCTGTAATACACCTGCCGCTAATAGCCTATTCTAGAAAACACCTGCCGCTAATAATCTATTCTAGAATACACCTGCCGCTAATAATCTATTCTAGAATACACCTGCCGCTAATAATCTATTCTAGAATACACCTGCCGCTAATAGCCTACTCTAGAAAACAGCTGCCGCTAATAATCTATTCTATAATACACCTGCCGCTAATAGCCTATTCTAGAATACACCTGCCGCTAATAGCCTATTCTAGAAAACACCTGCCGCTAATAGCCTATTCTGTAATACACCTGCCGCTAATAGCCTATTCTAGAAAACACTTGCCGCTAATAGCCTATTCTAGAATACACCTGCCGCTAATAGCCTATTCTAGAAAACACCTGCCGCTAATAGCCTATTCTGTAATACACCTGCCGCTAATAGCCTATTCTAGAAAACACTTGCCGCTAATAGCCTATTCTAGAATACACCTGCCGCTAATAGCCTATTCTAGAAAACACCTGCCGCTAATAGCCTATTCTGTAATACACCTGCCGCTAATAGCCTATTCTAGAAAACACTTGCCGCTAATAGCCTATTCTAGAATACACCTGCCGCTAATAGCCTATTCTAGAAAACACTTGCCGCTAATAGCCTATTCTAGAATACACCTGCCGCTAATAGCCTATTCTAGAAAACACTTGCCGCTAATAGCCTATTCTAGAATACACCTGCCGCTAATAGCCTATTCTAGAAAACACTTGCCGCTAATAGCCTATTCTAGAATACACCTGCCGCTAATAGCCTATTCTAGAAAACTGCTGCTGCTAATAGCCTATTCTAGACTACACCTGCCGCTAATAGCCTATTCTAGAAAACAGCTGCCGCTAATAGCCTATTCTATAATACACCTGCAGCTAATAGCCTATTCTAGAAAACACCTGCCGCTAATAGCCTATTCTAGAAAACAGCTGCCGCTAATAACCTATTCTGTAATACACCTGCCGCTAATAGCCTATTCTAGAAAACACCTGCCGCTAATAGCCTATTGTAGAATACACCTGCCGCTAATAGCCTATTCTAGAAAACAGCTGCTGCTAATAGCCTATTCTAGAATACACCTGCCGCTAATAGCCTATTCTAGAAAACAGCTGCCGCTAATAACCTATTCTGTAATACACCTGCCGCTAATAGCCTATTCTAGAAAACACCTGCCGCTAATAGCCTATTCTAGAATAAACCTGCCGCTAATAGCCTATTCTAGAATACACCTGCCGCTAATAGCCTATTCTAGAATACACCTGCAGCTAATAGCCTATTCTAGAAAACAGCTGCCGCTAATAATCTATTCTATAATACACCTGCCGCTAATAATCTATTCTAGAAAGCACCTGCCGCTAATAGCCTATTCTGTAATACACCAGCCGCTAATAGCCTATTCTAGAATACACCTGCCGCTAATAGCCTATTCTTGAAAACACCTGCCGCTTATAGCCTATTCTGTAATACACCTGCCGCTAATAGCCTATTCTAGAAAACACCTGCCGCTAATAGCCTATTCTTGAAAACACCTGCCGCTTATAGCCTATTCTGTAATACACCTGCCGCTAATAGCCTATTCTAGAAAACACCTGCCACTAATAGCCTATTCTGGAAAACACCTGTCGCTAATAGCCTATTCTAGAAAACACCTGCCGCTAATAGCCTATTCTAAAATACACCTGCCGCTAATAACCTATTCTGTAATACAACTGCCGCTAATAGCCTATTCTGGAAAACACCTGCCGCTAATAGCCTATTCTAAAATACACCTGCCGCTAATAACCTATTCTGTAATACAACTGCCGCTAATAGCCTATTCTAGAATACACCTGCCGCTAATAGCCTATTCTAGAAAACAGCTGCCGCTAATAGCCTATTCTTGTAAACACCTGCCGCTAATAGCCTATTCTAGAATACACCTGCCGCTAATAGCCAATTCTAGAATACAGCTGCCGCTAATAGCCTATTCTAGAATACACCTGCCGCTAATAGCCTATTCTAGAATACAGCTGCCGCTAATAGCCTATTCTAGAAAACACCTGCCGCTAATAGCCTATTCTAGAATACACCTGCCGCTAATAGCCTATTCTAGAAAACACCTGCCGCTAATAGCCTATTCTAGAAAACACCTGCCGCTAATAGCCTATTCTAGAAAACACCTGCCGCTAATAGCCTATTCTAGAATACACCTGCCGCTAATAGCCTATTCTAGAATACACCTGCCGCTAATAGCCTATTCTAGAATACAGCTGCCGCTAATAGCCTATTCTAGAAAACACCTGCCGCTAATAGCCTATTCTAGAAAACATCTGCCGCTAATAGCCTATTCTAGAAAACACCTGCCGCTAATAGCCTATTCTAGAAAACACCTGCCGCTAATAGCCTATTCTAGAAAACACCTGCCGCTAATAACCTATTCTAGAAAACACCTGCCGCTAATAATCTATTCTAGAATACACCTGACGCTAATAATCTATTCTAGAATACACCTGCCGCTAATAGCCTATTCTAGAATACACCTGCCGCTAATAGCCTATTCTGTAATACACCTGCCGCTAATAGCCTATTCTAGAATACACCTGCCGCTAATAGCCTATTCTAGAAAACAGCTGCCGCTAATAGCCTATTCTTGAAAACACCTGCCGCTAATAGCCTATTCTGTAATACACCTGCCGCGAATAGCCTATTCTAGAAAACACCTGCCGCTAATAGCCTATTCTAGAAAACACCTGCTGCTAATAGCCTATTCTAGAATACACCTGCCGCTAATAATCTATTCTAGAATACACCTGCCGCTAATAGCCTATTCTAGAATACACCTGCCGCTAATAGCCTATTCTGGAAACCACCTGCCGCTAATAGCCTATTCTAGAATACACTTGCCGCTAATAGCCTATTCTAGAATACACCTGCCATTAATTGCCTATTCTAGAATACACCTGCCGCTAATAGCCTATTCTAGAATACACCTGCCGCTAATAGCCTATTCTAGAATACACCTGCCGCTAATAATCTATTCTAGAATACACCTGCCGCTAATAACCTATTCTAGAATACACTTGCCGCTAATAGCCTATTCTAGAATACACCTGCCATTAATTGCCTATTCTAGAATACACCTGCTGCTAATAGCCTATTCTAGAAAACACCTTCCGCTAATAGCTAATTCTAGAATACACCTTCCGCTAATAGCCTATTCTGTAATACACCTGCCGCTAATAGCCTATTCTAGAATACACCTGCCGCTAATAGCCTATTCTAGAATACACCTGCCGCTAATAGCCTATTCTAGAATACACCTGCCGCTAATAATCTATTCTAGAAAACACCTGCCGCTAATAATCTATTCTATAATACACCTGCCGCTAATAATCTATTCTAGAATACACCTACCGCTAATAGCCTATTCTAGAATACACCTACCGCTAATAGCCTATTCTAGAATACACCTACCGCTAATAGCCTATTCTAGAATACACCTGCCGCTAATAGCCTATTCTAGAATACACCTGCCGCTAATAGCCTATTCTAGAATACACCTGCCGCTAATAGCCTATTCTAGAATACACCTGCCGCTAATAATCTATTCTAGAAAACACCTGCCGCTAATAATCTATTCTAGAATACACCTACCGCTAATAATCTATTCTAGAATACACCTACCGCTAATAGCCTATTCTAGAATACACCTGCCGCTAATAGCCTATTCTAGAATACACCTACCGCTAATAGCCTATTCTAGAATACACCTGCCGCTAATAGCCTATTCTAGAATACACCTGCCGCTAATAATCTATTCTATAATACACCTGCCGCTAATAATCTATTCTAGAATACACCTTCCGCTAATAATCTATTCTAGAATACACCTGGCGCTAATAATCTATTCTAGAATACACCTTCCGCTAATAATCTATTCTATAATACACCTGGCGCTAATAATCTATTCTAGAATACACCTTCCGCTAATAGCCTATTCTAGAATACACCTGCCGCTAATAGCCTATTCTAGAATACACCTGCCGCTAATAGCCTATTCTAGAATACACCTGCCGCTAATAATCTATTCTAGAAAACACCTGCCGCTAATAATCTATTCTAGAATACACCTACCGCTAATAATCTATTCTAGAATACACCTACCGCTAATAGCCTATTCTAGAATACACCTGCCGCTAATAGCCTATTCTAGAATACACCTACCGCTAATAGCCTATTCTAGAATACACCTGCCGCTAATAGCCTATTCTAGAATACACCTGCCGCTAATAATCTATTCTATAATACACCTGCCGCTAATAATCTATTCTAGAATACACCTTCCGCTAATAATCTATTCTAGAATACACCTGGCGCTAATAATCTATTCTAGAATACACCTGCCGCTAATAATCTATTCGAGAATACACCTGCCGCTAATAGCCTATTCTAGAATACACCTGCTGCTAATAATCTATTCTAGAATACACCTGCCGCAATAAATCTATTCTAGAATACACCTACCGCTAATAATCTATTCTAGAATACACCTACCGCTAATAATCTATTCTAGAATACACCTACCGCTAATAGCCTATTCTAGAATACACCTGCCGCTAATAGCCTATTCTAGAATACACCTACCGCTAATAGCCTATTCTAGAATACACCTGCCGCTAATAGCCTATTCTAGAATACACCTGCCGCTAATAATCTATTCTATAATACACCTGCCGCTAATAATCTATTCTAGAATACACCTTCCGCTAATAATCTATTCTATAATACACCTGGCGCTAATAATCTATTCTAGAATACACCTTCCGCTAATAACCTATTCTAGAAAACAGTTGCCGCATATTTGCAGAATATTTCCCTATTTTTTTTTTTCACCCCAATTTTTAAATGAATTTTTTGGGGTATCCATAATTTTTTTAAAAACTTTTTTTGACAGTTATTTTTAAAATGTCATTCCCAGGGGTGCAGGGATTTTTTTTTAAGCCTGCACCCCTAAACCACAATTCTGCACTTTTTTTCGCCACCTATTCAGTGGTGAAAAGTTATCCCTGTTTTTTTTCAAAGACTTTTCGAACCTGCGAAAAGTCTTTGAGATTGAATACGGTGTAAAACCAAAACCTCCGAAAATGACGTAATTGGTGCGAAAACATCGCAAAAACGAAGTTTTCGCTCCATATTGAATACCCCTGAAAATGGAGGGGTGACTGAGGAACAGAAGTCTGTATGCTGGATAGAGCTCTGAATCCGGAGAGCGAGGTAAGTATCGGGGTATGGCGGGGTGGATGCGGGTATCCGGGAACAGGCTGAGGTGGAGACAGAGCAGGAAACAAGTCACAGCTGGCACTGCAATAACAACCGAGCTAAGGAGCACAGAGACCTCTCACACACCTACAGTATCCTGTTTGTATACCTTACACTGGCAACTAGAGGATGTGCTCAACACCCTTAAGTACCATAGCAAGGTGCATGATTGGTTGCTGAGAGTTCACACCAGATGCTCTGATCTAATTGGCCCATTCAGGTCACATGCCCAAAACCAAGATGGCGGTGCCCAACAGTCCCCAGTGCGACAACGCTGCCAGTCTCACCTGTCTACATATGGCATGTACCTTTAGGACATCCACGCGCACCTCACTCCAACCTCCAGACACCAGCACCCCCACCGGTAGGACCGCGCCAAAGCACCCGCACAGGCAGAGACTGCAACCCACCAGGTAAAACAGCTCTGGTCGTCAGGGCCAGCTCCTGACACATTCTGTCAGTGCGGCCACACAGGGGCGCTGGGTCCGGCCGGAGGTAATCCCCGCCCTCCACTCATCTGTTGCAGGTATTATTATAAGGTGATAGGGAGGACACATGGAAGGAGCGGGCGGAGGGGAAACACGGAATGGCGCTGGGCACAAAGACGCCTAGCGCCAGCACTGCTGGTCGTGACAGGTATTACATAGTATCAGGGTATTACACAGTATTAGGGATATCCAGTGATGTAACTAAGGGGGGTCATCAGGTGTGTGCCCCGGGCGCCGTAGGACTGGCGGCGCGGGGGGGCACCGCCGGCGACGGAACTGACCCACCCTAGTAGTTAGGCAGTGTAGCGCCGACCGCAGTGTGTGTGGTCAGCGCTACACATTTACACAGGACCGGCACTAGGCTTCCAGCGCCTGTGCTGCACAGCCGAGACCTTCCCTCCCCCTGAGCGCTTACCCAATAGCGCCAGGAGGAGGCGGTCTCAGGCTGTGCAGTAACACACACATCGCCGTCAGTGCGGCAGCGATGTGTGTGTTATCCTGCAGCCAATGAGAGTCAGACAGACTCTCATTGGCTGCTGAACTCACACTGCAAGAGACGGCTCCCTTCCGGCTTCTGCAGTGGGTAAAGGGAGAGACGTCATGATGTCATGACGTCTCCCATAATGCTCAGCGGCGCTGGGAGCAGGAGCTGGAGCGTGGATTCAGGTAAGTGTATTTTTTTTTTTCTACTTGTGTTGTGTATCTGCACATCGGGGTGAGGGGGCACCATTACAGGGGGGACCATTACAGGAGGGGACCACTACTGGGGGCACCATTACAGGAGGGGACCACTACTGGGGGCACCATTACAGGAGGGGACCACTACTGGGGGCACCATTACAGGAGGGGACCACTACTGGGGGCACCATTACAGGAGGGGACCACTACTGGGGGCACCATTACAGGAGGGGACCACTACTCGGGGCACCATTACAGGAGGGGACCACTATTGGGGGCACCATTACAGGAGGGGACCACTACTGGGGGCACCATTACAGGAGGGGACCACTACTGGGGGCACCATTACAGGAGGGGACCACTACTGGGGGCACCATTACAGGAGGGGACCACTACTGGGGGCACCATTACAGGAGGGGACCACTACTGGGGGCACCATTACAGGAGGGGACCACTATTGGGGGCACCATTACATTAGGGGACCACTACTGGGGGCACCATTACAGGAGGGGACCACTACTGGGGGCACCATTACAGGAGGGGACCACTACTGGGGGCACCATTACAGGAGGGGACCACTACTGGGGGCACCATTACAGGAGGGGACCACTACTGGGGGCACCATTACAGGGGGAGACCACTACTGGGGCCACCATTACAGGGGGGGACCACTCCTGGGGCCACCATTACAGGGGGGGACCACTACTGGGGCCACCATTACAAGGGGGGACCACTACTGGGGCCACCATTACAGGGGGGCCTCTACTGGGGGCACCATTACAGGGGGAGACCACTACTGGGGCCACCATTACAGGGGGGGACCACTACTGGGGCCACCATTACAGGGGGGGACCACTACTGGGGCCACCATTACAGGGGGGGAGCACTACTGGGGGCACCATTACAGGGGGAGACCACTACTGGGGCCACCATTATGGGGGGGAGCACTACTGGGGGCACCATTACAGGGGGGGACCACTACTGCGGGCACCATTACGGAGGGGGATCACTACTGGGGGCACCATTATGGGGGCACCATTACAGGGGGGAACCACTACTGCGGGCACCATTACGGAGGGGGACCACTACTGGGGGCACCATTACGGAGGGGGACCACTACTGGGGGCACCATTACGGGGGGGACCACTACTGGGGGCACCATTACAGGGGGGGAGCACTACTGGGGGCATTGCTTACTAGGGGTACTGTATAAGGGGTATTACACAGTATCAGGGGTAGTACACAGTATCAGGGGTATTACACAGTATCAGGGGTATCACACACAGTAACAGGGGTATTACACAGTATCAGGGATATCACACAGGATCAGGGGTATCACACAGTATCAGGGGTATTACACAGTATCAGGGGTATACCATAGTATCAGGGGTATCACACAGTTTCAGGGGTATACCAGAGTATCAGGGATATCATACAGTATCAGGGGTATTGCACAGTATCAGGGGTATTACACAGTATCAGGGGTATTACACAGTATCAGGGTTACACCATAGTATCAGGGATATCACACAGTATCAGGGATATCACACAGTATTAGGGGTATTACACAGTGTCAGGGATATCACACAGTATCAGGGGTATCACAGTATCAGGGGTATACCACAGTATCATGGGTATACCACAGTATCAGGGGTATTACACAGTATGATGGATATCACACAGTATCAGGGGTAGTACACAGTATCAGGGGTATTACACAGTAGCAGGGGTATCACAGTATCAGGGGTATTACACTTTATCAGGGGTATTACACAGTATCAGATATATCACAGTATCAGGGCTATTACACAGTAGCAGGGGTATCACACAGTATGAGGGATATCACACAGTATCAGGGGTATTACACAGTATGAGGGATATCACACAGTATCAGGGATATTACACAGTATCAGGCGTATTGCATAGTATCAGGGGTATTACACAGTATGAGGGGTATTACACAGTATGAGGGGTATTACACAGTATCAGGGATATTACACAGTATGAGGGATATTACACAATATCAGGGATATTACACAGTAGCAGGGGTATCACACAGTATCAAGGGTAGTACACAGTATCAGGGCTATTACACAGTAGCAGGGGTATCACACAGTATCGGGTATTATACAGTATCAGGGGTATTACACAGTATCAGGGGTATTACACAGTATGAGGGATATCACACAGTATCAGGGGTATTACACAGTATCAGATATATCACAGTATCAGGGATATCACATAGTATGAGGGGTATTACACTTTATCAGGGGTATTACACAGTATCAGATATATCACAGTATCAGGGATATCACACAGTATCAGGGGTATTACAGAGTATCAGGGGTATTACACAGTATCAGGGGTATCACAGAGTATCAGGGATATCACACAGTATCAGGGGTATTACACAGTATGAGGGATATCACACGGTATGAGGGGTCTTACACAGTATCAGGGGTATTACACAGTATCAGGGAAATCACAGTATAAGGGGTATCAGACGGCGTTAGCTGCTGGGGCCACACTCCGGTTTACGGGGTAATCATGCGCTGCGTATGCTCACAGTGTCAGCTTCTGGAGTCGGCTGAAACCTGTTGGAGAAGGGTCAGTAGACCCCTTACCTGCAAATCTGCCTCCATAAGCCTAAATAGGCGTAAACCAATGGGGTCAAACTATGAAAAGCTAAGAATGGGGCCTGCATTCTGCATTACACGCCTCTCAGATGTAGCAATACACGCCTATCACATGTATGACATGCCTCTCAGATGTAGCAGTACACGCCTATCACAAGTATGACACGCCTCTCAGATGTAGCAGTACACGCCTACACATGTATGACACAGCTCTCAGATGTAGCAGTACACGCCTATCACATGTATGACACGTCTCTGAGATGTAGCAGTACACACCTATCACATGTATGACAGGCCTCTCTGATGTAGCAGTACATGCCTATCACATGTATGACACACCCCTCTGATGTAGCAGTACATGCATATCACATGTATGACACACCCCGCTGATGTAGCAGTACACGCCTATCACATGTATGACACACCCCTCTGATGTAGCAGTACACGCCTATCACATGTATGACACACCCCTCTGATGTAGCAGTATACGCCTATCACATGTATGACACACCCCTCAGATGTAGCAGTACACGCCTATCACATGTATGACACAGCTCTCAGATATAGCAGTACATGCCTATCACATGTATGACACACCCCTCTGATGTAGCAGTACATGCCTATCACATGTATGACACAGCTCTCAGATGTAGCAGTACACACCTATCACATGTATGACACACCCCTCAGATGTAGCAGTACACACCTATCACATGTATGATACAGCTCTCAGATGTAGCAGTACACACCTATCACATGTATGACACACCCCTCAGATGTAGCAGTACACGCCTATCACATGTATGACACAGCTCTCAGATGTAGCAGTACACACCTATCACATGTATGACACGCCTCTCATATGTAGCAGTACACACCTATCACATGTATGACACACCTCTCAGATGTAGCAGTACATACCTATCACATGTATGACACGCCTCTCAGATGTAGCAGTACATACCTATCACATGTATGACACAGCTCTCAGATGTTGCAGTACACGCCTATCACATGTATGACACAGCTCTCAGATGTAGCAGTACACACCTATCACATGTATGACACGCCTCTCAGATGTAGCAGTACACGCCTATCACATGTATGACACACCCCTCTGATGTAGCAGTACACACCTATCACATGTATGACACAGCTCTCAGATGTTGCAGTACACGCCTATCACATGTATGACACAGCTCTCAGATGTTGCAGTACACGCCTATCACATGTATGACACGCCTCTCAGATGTAGCAGTACACACCTATCACATGTATGACACGCCTCTCAGATGTAGCAGTACACGCCTATCACATGTATGACACAGCTCTCAGATGTAGCAGTACACGCCTATCACATGTATGACACACCCCTCTGATGTAGCAGTACACGTCCACTTTCCCGTCACGCTCATAGGTGCTGCTCTCACACTCTCCCTGACATGCTTTTTAAAAGTAGGTATGTACTGTATGAGTTACTGTTAGGGGCAGAATTACAGGAATCAGAGTAGGGCAGCGTAACCTCAGGGTCTACATAATGAATGTTGAACAAATATACCAGACTCTCCCCAGTATAGCTCTATAAAGGAATCTACAATACACAGTCTGGAGCCACTTTCCATGAATTTGGAGGCACCTCTGTATAATGGGTGATGTGCGCCCTCTGGTGGTAATCCGGATTTCACGTCTATCCAGAAACATTTCCTGACAGCGTCATCTCCCAATAAAAGTGTTTGTAGTGACCACAAAATAATCCAGAGGAGAAATCCAGTCATAGGGGAGTGATATGGGGATGGGGAAATCTCCTAGATAGCCCTCTCCGCCCTGTATTGTCCTTGTAATTATTATATAATTTGGGCACTGTAATTATGTATATGTGTTATGTTCTATTCTGTGCTGGTGCAATTTGTTATGTTACGCCTACACGCTGCGCTGCGGATCCCTTGTTGCTCCATATATATAATAATTATTTACATCTATTATTTTGACATTTTGATTCCATAGTTTTCTTTTCAGACAAGTTTATTAATAAACATGAAGAGTTTTGCTCCAGTGTCAGATGTGCGATTATTTTCTGTAAAACGTGCGTTTGTTACGTTGAATAAATGATTATTACTTTATAGGAGTTTTTGCCACTATATAGCCTTATAGCGCCTTCTCTTGCGGAGAATATTCCTGTCAGCTAATTAGAGCTTTTTATGTTATAAGTTTAAATTGCTAAAATAGTAAATATCACAAATATATCACCAGCTTTTATATTTCTAATAAATAGACAGTAAGTTGCAATAAACGTGATAAATACAGAACCGTATCCCTCTTTATAAGTGTGATGTTGCCTAATTGTCTCCCAGGTGTATATTACAGACCACCCGCCTCCATAAAGGTGCTTTTATAGAGCACCATACCTACAGAGCATCCACCCGGGGGACAGTCCCTCCGTTACGCCACCATCACGCCAGTCGCCACTTATGTCCCTTCTGCCTAGAGATTGTGAGCTCTGTTCCTGCTCGTCAGGGCGATTGGGCAAAACGCGCAACTACCACTAACCCTAACTCCCAGCAACTAGAGTGTGAAGGGGGAGGGTGACGCATTAGGCACGGTCCCTTGTGGTGTGACCGCTCCCTGGACAAGGTGTCACCCCTCCGTGTGCGCAGGGAGCTATGGGATTGTCATGGAGCGACCAGAGAAATGTCACAGATCAGGTCCTTCTCCAGGTGCAAGTGCTGTGTACCCGCTGGGGAGGGTCTGGGACAGGATGGGGGGGGGGGTATTCAGCGTGAACGGTTAATGGGGGGGATAAACCACTCCTACCAACATCTGGGAGGATGAAATAGGGGAGTGGCCTCACTAGAAGGGGGTGTGGCCTCACATCATGCCCCCTTTTATATACCCGGGTGGCACACTGGGTTGCCCCAAGGCTCGCCCCTCACTGTTTAGACGCCATACGCATCCGTTGGTGATGAGTGCTCCCCCAATGTATCCACTTTTTTTTGGTCTTATCTCCTGTTGCTCTGCCTGATGGAACGGAAGCTGGCTCCTCTGCAGTGCCGCGCAGCGTGACGTCATGATTCCTGCCGAGAGGAGCCGTGCTAGCACAGGGCAGCACGTTGGGAAAAAGACAATGCGCCCATAGTCCCTAATGACCTTACCCTTCCATCATCAGCTCTTTGGCTCCTCCTGTGATGTACATGGAATCCCTACTGATCCCTACTCAGCCCTATCTGACCAGCGCACTGTCCATGCCTCATTTCCCTGGCTACACCTGTCCCAGTACCTGCAGTGTAATTACCGGCCCAGGGGGCACTCAGGGAATGACTAGTGACTGAATATCCTGCGTTATCCTAGATTCCACAGTAGGACATAGCGCTGGTGAGACCCGTCTGAGGATTTCAGTTGTAGTATTCGCGGCAGCAAAGTAATTATTACAGTATCAGTCTGTATCGCGATGGACTTTATCATTTTTAGCAAAAATATCCCCTCTATGTACTAAAATTAACTGACAGGAACAGCGGTAGTGCTATCCACTGTCCCTGCAAGTTAAATCCCCGGGATATATATATATAACTTGATAAATAGGCCCCTTAATCATCTTAGGACCTCACATGAATAAGGAAAACATTCAAAACCATTTGGAAATATTCACACTGTATCCGCGTAATTTCACACGTTAAATGATGTCGTATTTTGCGGAATATACTTGTGGTCTATCATTAGAGCTGAGACAATGGAGCTCATTCAGACCTGATCGCAAGTTGCGGCCGCTCGCTGGCAAAAAGGGGCCGGATATTTAAATGAAGTGCTCGCACTGCGTCGCGTAAGGACGCCCTCTATGTCTTAGCAAGCTACGGCACTGAGCGCTCGCAAGTGTACAAAGACGCCCCCTTTCCCCTCGCAACACACGTCATCTCCGGGAAAATAAGGATTAAACGGGACCATCGAGAGCCATCGGAGCTGCTTGCAGCCATTGAGGTTGCCTTAACCCTCCGCAAGTGCTGCGATCAGTGCCGCCTGAAATACAGGCAGGTGACGTGTACCATGACGCTACTTTGCTAATTATGCACGCCCTTTAAATGGCATTTTGGTGGCATGACACGCCTGCGTTCACAATACCACTCCCCTGTTCACAAGCACCTTCCCCTGTTACCACCCACAAACGGCGCTGTCTGTCACTAAGTAGCGACCTGATAGTGGCTTATGCGCAACCAAAATCACAACGCAAAGACAGGCTTGTGCACGCGCACTGCGAATTATACGCATGCGCAGACCACTGAAAATCGCTCAGAGCATGCAAGCGCTACTTGTGTGACCGTCTGAGGCGTCCTGAGGATGCTCCGGGCAGCGCTGCTGCATAGATTCTGGCTGCAGGGTTCCGTTCTAGGCACAATGATAACCAGATGAGGCTAGCAGAGAAAAGCTCCGGGGGCCAGAACAAATGACTCCGGGCCTGATATGGTCCCCGGGCCTGGGGTTCCCCCTCCCTTCATTACAGCCTGGAACACGTCTCTGTCATCCAACTGGTTTTGATTAGGGGTGAGCGGGTTCGGATTTCTGAAATCCGAGCCCCCCCGAGCCCAGGCCGATCCGAGTCAGGCTCGACTTTTCCCGCCTGACTCGGATCTGAAATCGAGGCAAAACGTCATCATCCCGCCTTCCGAGTCTCGCGGGTTTTGGATCCTATATAAGGTACCCGCGTCGGCACCATTTTCTCACTCGGCTGTGGACAGTGAAGAGGGAGGGTGGGAGTTAGGGCTGGCTGGGCTGTGTAGTGTAGTGTAGTGCAGAGTAGTGTTGTGCTGTGCTGCGCTGTGCTGCTGTTGTCCACTACTTCAAAGTCCATAGGGGCTGGCTGGACTGTGTTGTGCAGTCAGTTCTCCATAGCGGCTGTGTCCACTCCAAAGTCCTGTGCAGTGTCCCAGTCCTAAAGGGGTGCTGTAGTGTTGTCCAGGGGGTGCTCTGTCCGTCAGGGGTGCTCCCCCCAAGTGCTAAAAAAATAATATTTTTTCTGTGTTTGTGAATTGTGTGCGCAGTAGCCGCACGTGCATCAACAAAGGAGCAGCGCCAAGCGTGCGCCTGTGTCCCATAAGTAAAGGGTCGGCTGGCTTGTCTGTTAAAGGGTGCTGTAACCCCCAAAGTACACTCCAAACCAAATAAAAAAATATTTTCTGTGTTTGTGAATTGTGTGCACTGTGGCTGCACGTGCATCAACAAAGTAGTGCCAAGCGTGCGCCTGTGTCCCATAAGTAAAGAGCCGGCTGGCTCATTTCTTAAAGGGTGGTGTAACCCACAAAGTGCACTACTCTCCAGCAAAAATAAAAAAATATTTTCTGTGTTTGTGTGCGCCTTAGCCGCACGTATATATCAATATAACATAAATGGAGGACCAAACTTTCTCCGATAAAAATAAAATAGGGAAAGATCAAGAACCACTTCCTCCTAGTGCTGTTGCTGCTGCTGGGAGTTGTTCATCATCCCAGAGAGGAAGTAGGAACATCACTACTTTTACTAAACAATTGACCCTCCAACAGTCCCTAGCGATGAGGATGAAGTATGACAGCAGTCATCCTGAAGCAAAACGTATAACTGAGGCCTTGACTGCTATGTTGGTGTTAGACGTGCGTCCGGTATCCGCCATTAGTGCAGTGGGATTTAGACAATTGATGGAGGTAGTGTGTCCCCGGTTCCAAATCCCGTCTAGATTCCAATTGCATCCTTAAAGCAGCAGCGACAAGCGTGCGTCTGTCTGTTAAAGGGTGGTGTAACCCCCAAAGTGCTCCAAAAAATAAAAAATTATTTTTTCCTGTCTTTGTGACTTGTGTGCGATGTAGCCGCATGTGCATCAACACAGTAGCAGCGCTAAGCGTGCGCCTGTGTCATAAGTCAAGGGCCGGTTTGGACATCTGGTCGGACTGAAGGACGTGCCAACAATTTCAGACAAGTCTACTGTCACTGCATATGATACTGTCCTCAAAGCAGCAGCGACAAGCGTGCGTCTGTCTGTTAAAGGGTGGTGTAACCATCAAAGTGCGCTCCACAAACAATAAAAATATTCTTCTTTTTTTTTCTGTCTTTGTGAATTGTGTGGGCTGTAGCCGCACTTGCATCCTCAAAGCAGCAGCGACAAGCGTGCGTCTGTCTGTTAAAGGATTACATTGGTGACAGCATCCAAGTAGGCATGTCAGACAGTCCGTACATGTACTGGCAGGAAAAAGAGGCAATTTGGAGGTCCCTGTACAAACTGGCTCTATTTTACCTGAGTTGCCCCCCCTCCAGTGTGTACTCCGAAAGAGTGTTTAGTGCAGCCGGGAACCTTGTCAGCGAAAGGCATATGAGGTTGCTTCCACAAAATGTGGAGAAGATGATGTTCATCAAATGAATTATCAACTTTTCCAGGGAGACCAGCCTCCAGAACGTACAGAGAGACCTGTGGTGGTGGATTCCAGCGGGGACGAATTAATACTCTGTGAGGATGAGGATGTACACAACACTGAAGAGGGTGAGGAATCGGTGGATGAGGAGGATGAGGATGACATCTTGCCTCCGTAGAGCCAGTTTGTGCAGGGACAGATTAATTGCCAGCTTGTTTTGTGGGGGCCCAAACGAACCAATCATTTCAGCCACAGTCGTGTGGTAGACCCTGGCGCTGAAATGATTGGTTTGTTAAAGTGTGCATGTCCTGTTTATACAACATAAGGGTGGGTGGGGGGGCCCAAGGACAATTCCATCTTGCACCTCTTTTTTTTCTTTGCATTATGTACAGTTTGGGGCCTAGTTTTTCAAACTGCCATCTTGTCTGCCACTGCAGTGCCACTCCTAGATGGGTCACGTGTTTGTGCCGCCCACTCGTGTCGCTTAGCATAGTCATCCAGCTACCTCGGTGCAACCTTTTGGACATAAAATCACTATTGTGAGGTGTGAGGTGTTCAGAATAGACTGGAAATTAGTGGAAATTAAGGTTATTGAGGTTAATAATAGCATAGGAGCAGAAAAACCTACAAATTCTGTGATTTTAGCTGTTTTTATGCTTTTTAAAAAAAAAATACAGATCCAAAACACAAAACCCAGAACCCAAAACACGGAAGGGTGGTTTTGGCAAAACCAATCCAGATCCAAAACACGAAGAAAGATCCAGATCCAAAACCAAAACACAAAACACGAAAAGTGGCCGGTGCACACCCCTAGTTTTGATAGAAGTGTTGTCACTTTCAGAGGCCTCTGACCTGTGACCTATGGGCTGAAAAACTAGAGGACTCTACAGCCCTGGGGTGAGGGGACGCCATCGAACCGCAAGTTTCTGAAGCACAGAACCGAGGGCCTGATTCATTACGGATCGCAAATGCGTTTGCAATAGGAATTACGCACGCAGTCTCACTGCGATAGTATGCTAATCCATTGCGATCGCTATGCCACCGCTGCACTACATAAGGACGCCCACCTTACCTTACACACACCCATAATACTTAGCAAGACTGCCAAACCATCAGTAACATGGCGTAACATCGGTACCATCGCAGCCTCACGCACACTTACACAAGCTCTGACCTTACTCCGGAAATTGCTAACTTCCACGCACGCAGTGACTACACAAGTGGGCTGGGTATGAGAAACCGGAAGTCTGGATGCCGCTGGTCAGAATACCAAATGCACCATCCCAACAGTGCCCACCTCCCCGTACCCTAAACCTAACTCTCCCTCCCCCTAGTGCCTGACCCTAGCCTCTAACCTTAAACCTAACCCTCCCCTAACCCCCGATACTTACCTTCAGGATGCCAGCGGTCAGGATACTGGTGCCGGGATCCAGACGCTGTCGGCATACCAGTGCCGTTATTTAGATCGTCGGCATACTGGAATGCTGACTACATCCCTACTTAAGCTGCGTATGGCATCGCATTGGATAATTTATGCACTGGCACACGTGCGTTTCTCTGACCACCCCCCTTCCTGTCAATCACTCTGCATGGGGTCTGTGTGGTCACTGGTCGCAGTCCCAATCACAGTGGTCCATATGCGTGCACAGAACGCAACAAGCAGCCGATTGCTGAGTAATCACTGTTGCGATCCGTAATGAATCAGGTCCACAGTCGGTACTAAGACCTGGCTGATTGACAAACAGGGGGAGGCTGGCTGATTGGCACAAAAGGGGGAGGCTGGCTGATTGGCACACAGGGAGAGACTGGCTGATTGACAAACAGGGAGAGGCTGGCTGATTGACCTACACAAGGAGGCTTTGAAACAGAGGGGGAGGTTGAGGGACACAGGGGAGGGATTGAAGCTGAGAGACACAGGGGGCAGGAGGTTTGAGTGACGGGGCAGGGGGCAGGAAGGGGAAGAGACTGGGCAGGTTGGAAAGACACAAGGAGGTTGGAGAGACACAGGGGGAAGGAGGCTGTAAAGGAAGGAGGTTGGAGAGACACAAGGGGCAGGAGGCTGGAGGGGATACAGGGGCAGTAGGTGACATAGGGCACGTCTGGTTGAACCTCTGTTGTATGATAATGATATTGGTTATATTTCTACAGCATCTTCTGGACCATGTGATCTCCTACATAATTAGTGAATACGGACTGAAGACACAGGACCTGATTCAGACCCGCTCCCTAGATGCGGACGCTCGCTCCCAGCGTATGGAAATTCAGCTAAGTGACATCAAGGCAGGCGCTCGCACGGCAAGGCATAAGCACGCCCACTATGTACTGGCGAGCGATCACTCTGTGTTTCCAGATGCCCACTAGCGTACATCATCTCCAGGAAGTATATACAACCATCGGTACATCGGATCTAACCGCAGCGTTTGTGGTTGACTGTACCCTACCGCAAGCACTGCGAGCACTTCAGTGTATAATTCAACCAGGTGATGTGTACTATGACGCAGCCTGTTAATTATGCAAGCCTCAGAAAGGGCATGGAAACACTCAGGCACGCCTGCGTCCGCAACTCCACTCCCCCATTACTACTGCCCTGCCCCTGTTGCCACCCACAAACGGCCTCTCCTGTCACTCACTCCACTGGGCTTTCTTTGTAGAGCGAGCGAGCGCACCCCGATCGCTCGTACTCGGTCCGCACGCGCACTGTGAACTATATGCATGAGCACATTTGTAAACATCGCCAGCAACGAGCGATCGCTTGCTAGCGAGCAGGTCTGAATGAGCTCCACCATCTGCCCAGGGAGGATCAGTTTCTTCAGAGGTATGATTATATGAAAGCCACAGCCAGGTGTGGTTTATTATATAATAATAACTGAGGGCTGGCCATAGGAACACTGGGGGCTGGCTGAAGCCTGGAGGGACACTGGGGGCTGACTAGAGGCAGAGCCTGTATTTCCCACAAGGCCACGCCCCCTGCTGTGAGGCCACGCCCTCTAGTTTATAAAAAATATTGATAATCTTGTAAATTCCGGCGGTGGCGGTGGGTTGGGGGGGCATTTTGACTATTTGCACTGGGAGCCAGATTGTCTAGAAATAGCCCTAGGTGTGTGTGTGGCTATTACAAAGCCAGGTGCTGTACAATAATCTCTGTCTACTGTAACACTATATACTATAGACTGGACATGTGTATACAGTAATGTATACAGCCAGCATAGCGTGTAGGTAAAGTGACAGATTGGGAAATAGGTACGTACCCATCAGTGTGGTAAATAACATGGTAAAATCCAGCTCTGTCAGATATATACATGTATCCCCCCCCTGTAAGGAATGGTTTACCCCATCATAAGCTCCTCATCAGTTACCCAGGTCATCTGCCCCAGAACACCCAACATTAACCTCTCCAGTGCCTCCTTATTGCCTCATCTACACCAAAATACATCAAACTTCAGCAGGTTATATCCTTCATATTAGGGGATGATGGGATCCCTGTATATTCTGTTACCTCCAGCGAGGGGCAGTCTCACCCCATGTTCTCTCGTCTTCCCCACCTGTCTCTGTATATTCTGTAACCTCCAGCGAGGGGCAGTCTCGCCCCATGTTCTCTCGCCTTCCCCACCTGTCTCTGTAGATTCTGTATCCTCCAGCGAGGGGCAGTCTCGCACCACGTTCTCTCGCTTCCCCACCTGTCTCTGTATATTCTGTAACATCCAGCGAGGGGCAGTCTCGCACCACGTTCTCTCGCCTTCCCCACCTGTCTCTGTATATTCTGTAACCTCCAGCGAGGAGGAGTCTCACACCACGTTCTCTCGCCTTCCCCACCTGTCTCTGTATATTCTGTTACCTCCAGAGAGGGGCAGTCTCACCCCATGTTCTTTCGTCTTCCCCAACTGTCTCTGTATATTCTGTTACCTCCAGCGAGGGGCAGTCTCACCCCATGTTCTTTCGTCTTCCCCACCTGTCTCTGTATATTCTGTAACCTCCAGCGAGGGGCAGTCTCGCCCCATGTTCTCTCATCTTCCCCACCTGTCTCTGTATATTCTGTAACCTCCAGCAAGGGGCAGTCTCGCCCCATGTTCTCTCGCCTTCCCCACCTGTCTCTGTAGATTCTGTATCCTCCAGCGAGGGGCAGTCTCGCACCACGTTCTCTCGCCTTCCCCACCTGTCTCTGTATATTCTGTAACATCCATTGAGGGGCAGTCTCGCACCACGTTCTCTCGCCTTCCCCACCTGTCTCTGTATATTCTGTAACCTCCAGCGATGGGGAGTCTCACACCACGTTCTCTCGTCTTCCTCATCTGTCTCTGTATATTCTGTAACCTCCAGCGAGGGGCAGTATCGCACCACGTTCTGTCTCCTTCCCCACCTGTCTCTGTATATTCTGTAACCTCCAGCAAGGGGGAGTCTCGCACCACGTTCTCTCGTCTTCCTCATCTATCTCTGTATATTCTGTAACCTCCAGTGAGGGGCAGTCTCTCATCACGTTCTCTCGCCTTCCCCACCTGTCTCTGTATATTCTGTAACCTCCAGCGAGGGGCAGTCTCGCACCACGTTCTCTCGCCTTCCCAAACTGTCTCTGTATATTCTGTTACCTCCAGCGAGGGGCAGTCTCGCACCACGTTCTCTCACCTTCCCCACCTGTCTATGTATATTCTGTAACCTCCAGCGAGGGGCAGTCTCTCACCACGTTCTCTCGCCTTCCCCACCTGTCTCTGTATATTCTGTAACCTCCAGTGAGGGGCAGTCTCACACCACGTTCTCTCGCCTTCCCCACCTGTCTCTGTATATTCTGTAATCTCTAGCGATGGGCAGTCTCATACAGCGTTCTCTCGCCTTCCTCACCTGTCTCTGTATATTCTGTAACATCCAGCGAGGGGCAGTCTCGCAGCGCGTTCTCTCTCCTTCCCCACCTGTCTCTTTATATTCTGTAATCTCCAGTGAGGGGAAGTCTCGCACCACGTTCTCTCGCCTTCCCCACCTGTCTCTATATATTCTGTAACCTCCAGTGAGGGGCAGTCTCGCACCACGTTCTCTCTCCTTCCCCACCTGTCTCTATATATTCTGTAACCTCCAGTGAGGGGAGTCTCGCACCACGTTCTCTCTCCTTCCCCACCTGTCTCTTTATATTCTGTTACCTCCAGCGAGGGGCAGTCTCACACCACGTTCTCTCTCCTTCCCCACCTGTCTCTATATATTCTGTAACCTCCAGTGAGGGGCAGTCTCAAACCATGTTCTCTCTCCTTCCCCACCTGTCTCTCTATATGCTGTAACCTCCAGCGAGGGGCAGTCTCGCACCACGTTCTCTCTCCTTCCCCACCTGTCTCTGTATATTCTGTAACCTCCAGTGAGGGGCAGTCTCTAACCATGTTCTCTCTCCTTCCCCACCTGTCTCTCTATATGCTGTAACCTCCAACGAGGGGAAGTCTCGCACCACATTCTCTCATCTTCCCCACCTGTCTCTATATATTCTGTAACATCCAGCGAGGGGCAGTCTCGCACCACGTTCTCTCTCCTTCCCCACCTGTCTCTGTATATTGTGTTACCTCCAGTGAGGGGCAGTCTCGCACCACGTTCTCTCGTCTTCCCCACCTGTCTCTGTATATTCTGTTACCTCCAGCGAGGGGCAGTCTCGCACCACGTTCTCTCATCTTCCCCACCTGTCTCTATATATTCTGTAACATCCAGCGAGGGGCAGTCTCGCACCACGTTCTCTCTCCTTCCCCACCTGTCTCTGTATATTGTGTTACCTCCAGTGAGGGGCAGTCTCGCACCACGTTCTCTCGTCTTCCCCACCTGTCTCTGTATATTCTGTAACCTCCAGCGAGGGGCAGTCTCGCACCACGTTCTCTCTTCTTCCCCACCTGTCTCTATATATTCTGTAACATCCAGAGAGGGGCAGTCTCGCACCACGTTCTCTCGTCTTCCTCACCTGTCTCTGTAGATTCTGTAACCTCCAGCGAGGGGCAGTCTCGCACCACGTTCTCTCTTCTTCCCCACCTGTCTCTATATATTCTGTAACATCCAGAGAGGGGCAGTCTCGCACCACCTTCTCTCGTCTTCCCCACCTGTCTCTGTATATTCTGTAACCTCCAGCGGGGGGCAGTCTCGCACCACGTTCTTTCGCCTTCCCCACCTGTCTCTGTATATTCTGTAACCTCCAGCGAGGGGCAGTCTCGCACCATGTTCTCTCGCCTTCTCCACCTGTCTCTGTATATTCTGTAACCTCCAGCGAGGGGCAGTCTCGCACCACGTTCTCTCGTCTTCCCCACCTGTCTCTTTATGTTCTGTAATCTCCAGCGAGGGGCAGTCTCGCACCATGTTCTCTCATCTTCCCCACCTGTCTCTGTATATTCTGTAACCTCCAGCGAGGGGCAGTCTCGCACCACGTTCTCTCGTCTTCCCCACCTGTCTCTGTATATTCTGTAACCTCCAACGAGGGGCAGTCTCGCACCACGTTCTCTCGCCTTCCTCACCCGTCTCTGTATATTCTGTAACATCCAGCGAGGGGCAGTCTCGCACCACGTTCTCTCACCTTCCTCAACCGTCTCTGTATATTCTGTTACCTCCAGCGAGGGGCAGTCTCGCACCACGTTCTCTCACCTTCCCCACCTGTCTCTGTATATTCTGTTACCTCCAGTGAGGGGCAGTCTCGCACCACGTTCTCTCGTCTTTCCCACCTGTCTCTTTATGTTCTGTAACTTCCAGTAAGGGGCAGTCTCGCACCATGATCTCTCGTCTTCCCCACCTGTCTCTGTATATTCTGTTACCTCTAGCGAGGGGCAGTCTCGCACCACGTTCTCTCATCTTCCCCACCTCTCTTTGTATATTCTGTTACCTCCAGCGAGGGGCAGTCTCGCACCACGTTCTCTCACCTTCCCCACCTGTCTCTGTATATTCTGTAACCTCCAGCGAGGGGCAGTCTCGCACCATGTTCTCTCGCCTTCTCCACCTGTCTCTGTATATTCTGTTACCTCCAGCGAGGGGCAGTCTTGCATTACGTTCTCTCGCCTTGCTCACCTGTCTCTGTATATTCTGTAACCTCCAACGAGGGGCAGTCTCGCACCACGTTCTCTCGCCTTCCCCACCTGTCTCTGTATATTCTGTAACCTCCAGCGAGGGGCAGTCTCGCACCACGTTCTCTCGTCTTCCCCACCTGTCTCTTTATGTTCTGTAATCTCCAGCGAGGGGCAGTCTCGCACCATGTTCTCTCATCTTCCCCACCTGTCTCTGTATATTCTGTAACCTCCAGCGAGGGGCAGTCTCGCACCACGTTCTCTCGTCTTCCCCACCTGTCTCTGTATATTCTGTAACCTCCAACGAGGGGCAGTCTCGCACCACGTTCTCTCGCCTTCCTCACCCGTCTCTGTATATTCTGTAACATCCAGCGAGGGGCAGTCTCGCACCACGTTCTCTCACCTTCCTCAACCGTCTCTGTATATTCTGTTACCTCCAGCGAGGGGCAGTCTCGCACCACGTTCTCTCACCTTCCCCACCTGTCTCTGTATATTCTGTTACCTCCAGTGAGGGGCAGTCTCGCACCACGTTCTCTCGTCTTTCCCACCTGTCTCTTTATGTTCTGTAACTTCCAGTAAGGGGCAGTCTCGCACCATGATCTCTCGTCTTCCCCACCTGTCTCTGTATATTCTGTTACCTCTAGCGAGGGGCAGTCTCGCACCACGTTCTCTCATCTTCCCCACCTCTCTTTGTATATTCTGTTACCTCCAGCGAGGGGCAGTCTCGCACCACGTTCTCTCACCTTCCCCACCTGTCTCTGTATATTCTGTAACCTCCAGCGAGGGGCAGTCTCGCACCATGTTCTCTCGCCTTCTCCACCTGTCTCTGTATATTCTGTTACCTCCAGCGAGGGGCAGTCTTGCATTACGTTCTCTCGCCTTCCTCACCTGTCTCTGTATATTCTGTAACCTCCAACGAGGGGCAGTCTCGCACCACGTTCTCTCGCCTTCCTCACCCGTCTCTGTATATTCTGTAACCTCCAACGAGGGGCAGTCTCGCACCACGTTCTCTCACCTTCTCCAGCTGTTTCTGTATATTCTGTAACATCCTGCGAGGCGCAGTCTCGCACCACGTTCTCTCGCCTTCCTCAACCGTCTCTGTATATTCTGTTACCTCCAGCGAGGGGCAGTCTCGCACCACGTTCTCTCACCTTCCCCACCTGTCTCTGTAGATTCTGTAACCTCCAGCAAGGGGCAGTCTCGCACCACGATCTCTCGCCTTCCCCACCTGTCTCTTTATGTTCTGTAACCTCCAGCGAGGGGCAGTCTCGCACCACGTTCTCTCATCTTCCCCACCTGTCTCTGTATATTCTGTTACCTCCAGTGAGGGGCAGTCTCGCACCACGTTCTCTCGTCTTCCCCACCTGTCTCTTTATGTTCTGAAACTTCCAGTAAGGGGCAGTCTCGCACCACGTTCTCTCGTCTTCCCCACCTGTCTCTGTATATTCTGTTACCTCCAGCGAGGGGCAGTCTCGCATTACGTTCTCTCACCTTCCTCACCTGTCTATGTATATTCTCTAACCTCCAACGAGGGGCAGTCTCGCACTACGTTCACTCGCCTTCCTCACCCATCTCTGTATATTCAGTTACCTCCAGCGAGGGGCAGTCTCGCATTACGTTCTCTCACCTTCCTCACCTGTCTATGTATATTCTCTAACCTCCAACGAGGGGCAGTCTCGCACCACGTTCTCTCGTCTTTCCCACCTGTCTCTTTATGTTCTGTAACTTCCAGTAAGGGGCAGTCTCGCACCATGATCTCTCGTCTTCCCCACCTGTCTCTGTATATTCTGTTACCTCTAGCGAGGGGCAGTCTCGCACCACGTTCTCTCATCTTCCCCACCTCTCTTTGTATATTCTGTTACCTCCAGCGAGGGGCAGTCTCGCACCACGTTCTCTCACCTTCCCCACCTGTCTCTGTATATTCTGTAACCTCCAGCGAGGGGCAGTCTCGCACCATGTTCTCTCGCCTTCTCCACCTGTCTCTGTATATTCTGTTACCTCCAGCGAGGGGCAGTCTTGCATTACGTTCTCTCGCCTTCCTCACCTGTCTCTGTATATTCTGTAACCTCCAACGAGGGGCAGTCTCGCACCACGTTCTCTCGCCTTCCTCACCCGTCTCTGTATATTCTGTAACCTCCAACGAGGGGCAGTCTCGCACCACGTTCTCTCACCTTCTCCAGCTGTTTCTGTATATTCTGTAACATCCTGCGAGGCGCAGTCTCGCACCACGTTCTCTCGCCTTCCTCAACCGTCTCTGTATATTCTGTTACCTCCAGCGAGGGGCAGTCTCGCACCACGTTCTCTCACCTTCCCCACCTGTCTCTGTAGATTCTGTAACCTCCAGCAAGGGGCAGTCTCGCACCACGATCTCTCGCCTTCCCCACCTGTCTCTTTATGTTCTGTAACCTCCAGCGAGGGGCAGTCTCGCACCACGTTCTCTCATCTTCCCCACCTGTCTCTGTATATTCTGTTACCTCCAGTGAGGGGCAGTCTCGCACCACGTTCTCTCGTCTTCCCCACCTGTCTCTTTATGTTCTGAAACTTCCAGTAAGGGGCAGTCTCGCACCACGTTCTCTCGTCTTCCCCACCTGTCTCTGTATATTCTGTTACCTCCAGCGAGGGGCAGTCTCGCATTACGTTCTCTCACCTTCCTCACCTGTCTATGTATATTCTCTAACCTCCAACGAGGGGCAGTCTCGCACTACGTTCACTCGCCTTCCTCACCCATCTCTGTATATTCAGTTACCTCCAGCGAGGGGCAGTCTCGCATTACGTTCTCTCACCTTCCTCACCTGTCTATGTATATTCTCTAACCTCCAACGAGGGGCAGTCTCGCACCACGTTCTCTCACCTTCTCCACCTGTCTCTGTATATTCTGTAACATCCAGCGAGGGGCAGTCTCGCACCACGTTCTCTCGTCTTCTCCACCTGTCTCTGTATATTCTGTAACATCCAGCGAGGGGCAGTCTCGCATTACGTTCTCTCGCCTTCCTCTCCTGTCTCTGTATATTCTCTAACCTCCAACGAGGGGCAGTCTCGCACCACGTTCTCTCGCCTTAATCACCCGTCTCTGTATATTCTGTTACCTCCAGCGAGGGGCAGTCTCGCACCACGTTCTCTCTCCTTCCCCACCTGTCTCAGTATATTCTTTAACATCCAGTGAGGGGCAGTCTCGCACCACGTTCTCTCATCTTCCCCACCTGTCTCTGTATATTCTGTTACCTCCAGCGAGGGGCAGTCTCGCACCACGTTCTCTCGCCTTCCCCAGCTCTCTCTGTATATTCTTTAAGATCCAGCGAGGGGCAGTCTCGCACCACGTTCTCTCGTCTTCCCCACCTGTCTCTATATATTCTGTTACCTCCAGCGAGGGGCAGTCTCGCACCACGTTCTCTCGCCTTCCCCACATGTCTCTGTATATTCTGTAACCTCCAGCGAGGGGCAGTCTCGCACCACGTTCTCTCGCCTTCCCCACCTGTCTTTGTATATTCTATAACCTCCAGCGAGGGGCAGTCTCGCACCACGTTCTCTCGTCTTCCCCAGCTGTCTCTGTATATTCTGTTACCTCCAGCGAGGGGCAGTCTCGCACCACGTTCTCTCGCCTTCCCCACCTGTCTCTGTATATTCTGTAACCTCCAGCGAGGGGCAGTCTCGCACCACGTTCTCTCGTCTTCCCCACCTGTCTCTGTATATTCTGTAATCTCTAGCGAGGGGCAGTCTCGCACCACGTTCTCTCGCCTTCCTCACCTTTCTCTGTATGTTCTGTAACCTCCAGCGAGGGGCAGTCTCGCACCACGTTCTCTCTCCTTCCCCACCTGTCTCAGTATATTCTTTAACATCCATCGAGGGGCAGTCTCGCACCACGTTCTCTCATCTTCCCCACCTGTCTCTGTATATTCTGTTACCTCCAGCGAGGGGCAGTCTCGCACCACGTTCTCTCGCCTTCCCCAGCTGTCTCTGTATATTCTTTAAGATCCAGCGAGGGGCAGTCTCGAACCACGTTCTCTCGTCTTCCCCACCTGTCTCTGTATATTCTTTAACATCCAGTGAGGGGCAGTCTCGCACCACGTTCTCTCGTCTTCCCCTCCTGCCTCTTTATGTTCTGTAACCTCCAGCGAGGGGCAGTCTCATACCACGTTCTCTCGTCTTCCCCACCTGTCTCTGTATATTCTGTTACCTCCAGTGAGGGGCAGTCTCGCACCACGTTCTCTCATCTTCCCCACCTGTCTCTTTATGTTCTGTAACTTCCAGTAAGGGGCAGTCTCGCACCACGTTCTCTCGTCTTCCCCACCTGTTTCTGTATATTCTGTTACCTCCAGCGAGGGGCAGTCTCGCACCACGTTCTCTCGTCTTCCCCACCTGTCTCTGTATATTCTGTTACCTCCAGAGAGGGGCAGTCTCGCATTACGTTCTCTCGCCTTCCTCACCTGTCTCTGTATATTCTGTAACCTCCAACGAGGGGCAGTCTTGCAACACGTTCTCTCGCCTTCCTCACCCGTCTCTGTATAGTCTGTTACCTCCAGCGAGGGGCTGTCTTGCACCACGTTCTCTCACCTTCGCCACCTGTCTCTGTAGATTCTGTTACCTCCAGCGAGGGGCAGTCTCGCACCACGTTCTCTCGCCTTCCCCACCTGTCTCTTTATGTTCTGTAACCTCCAGCGAGGGGCAGTCTCGCACCACGTTCTCTCATCTTCCCCACCTGTCTCTGTATATTCTGTTACTTCCAGTGAGGGGCAGTCTCGCACCACGTTCTCTCGTCTTCCCCACCTTTCTCTTTATGTTCTGTAACTTCCAGTAAGGGGCAGTCTCGCACCACGTTCTCTCGTCTTTCTCACCTGTCTCTGTATATTCTGTTACCTCCAGCGAGGGGCAGTCTCGCACCACGTTCTCTCGTCTTCCCCACCTGTCTCTGTATATTCTGTTACCTCCAGCGAAGGGCAGTCTCGCACCACATTCTCTCCCCTTCCCCACCTGTCTCTGTATATTCTGTTACCTCCAGCGAGGGGCAGTCTCGCACCACGTTGTCTCATCTTCCCCACCTGTCTCTGTATATTCTGTAACCTCCAGCGAGGGGCAGTCTCGCACCACGTTCTCTCTCCTTCCCCACCTGTCTCAGTATATTCTTTAACATCAAGCGAGGGGCAGTCTCGCACCACGTTCTCTCATCTTCCCCACCTGTCTCTGTATATTCTGTTACCTCCAGCGAGGGGCAGTCTCGCACCTCGTTCTCTCGCCTTCCCCACCTGTCTCTGTATATTCTTTAACATCCAGCGAGGGGCAGTCTCGCACCACGTTCTCTCGTCTTCCCCACCTGTCTCTGTGTATTCTGTTACCTCCAGCGAGGGGCAGTCTCGCACCACGTTCTCTCGCCTTCCCCACCTGTCTCTGTATATTCCTTAACCTCCAGCGAGGGGCAGTCTCGCACCACGTTCTCTCGCCTTCCCCACCTGTCTCTGTATATTCTGTAACCTCCAGCGAGGGGCAGTCTCGCACCACGTTCTCTCGCCTTCCCCACCTGTCTCTTTATGTTCTGTAACCTCCAGCGAGGGGCAGTCTCGCATCATGTTCTCTCATCTTCCCCACCTGTCTCTGTATATTCTGTTACCTCCAGTGAGGGGCAGTCTCGCACCACGTTCTCTCGTCTTCCCCACCTGTCTCTTTTTGTTCTGTAACTTCCAGTAAGGGGCAGTCTCGCACCACGTTCTCTCGTCTTCCCCACCTGTCTCTGTATATTCTGTTACCTCCAGCGAGGCGCAGTCTCGCACCACGTTCTCTCACCTTCCCCACCTATCTCTGTATATTCTGTAACCTCCAGCGAGGGGCAGTCTCGCACCATGTTCTCTCGCCTTCTCCACCTGTCTCTGTATATTCTGTTACCTCCAGCGAGGGGCAGTCTCGCATTACGTTCTCTCGCCTTCCTCACCTGTCTCTGTATATTCTGTAACCTCCAACGAGGGGCAGTCTCGCACCACGTTCTCTCGCCTTCCTCACCCGTCTCTGTATATTCTGTAACATCCAGCGAGGGGCAGTCTCGCACCACGTTCTCTCACCTTCCTCAACCGTCTCTGTATATTCTGTTACCTCCAGCGAGGGGCAGTCTCGCACCACGTTCTCTCACCTTCCCCACCTGTCTCTGTAGATTCTGTTACCTCCAGCGAGAGGCAGTCTCGCACCACGTTCTCTCGCCTTCCCCACCTGTCTCTGTATATTCTGTAACCTCCAGCGAGGGGCAGTCTCGCACCACGTTCTCTCGTCTTCCCCACCTGTCTCTTTATGTTCTGAAACTTCCAGTAAGGGGCAGTCTCGCACCACGTTCTCTCGTCTTCCCCACCTGTCTCTGTATATTCTGTTACCTCCAGCGAGGGGCAGTCTCGCATTACGTTCTCTCGCCTTCCTCACCTGTCTCTGTATATTCTCTAACCTCCAACGAGGGGCAGTCTCGCACCACGTTCTCTCGCCTTCCTCACCGATCTCTGTATATTCTGTTACCTCCAGCGAGGGGCAGTCTCGCACCACGTTCTCTCACCTTCTCCACCTGTCTCTGTATATTCTGTTACCTCCAGCGAGGGGCAGTCTCGCACCACGTTCTCTCGTCTTCCCCACCTGTCTCTGTATATTCTGTAATCTCTAGCGAGGGGCAGTCTCGCACCACGTTCTCTCGCCTTCCTCACCTTTCTCTGTATGTTCTGTAAACTCCAGCGAGGGGCAGTCTCGCACCACGTTCTCTCTCCTTCCCCACCTGTCTCAGTTTATTCTTTAACATCCAGCGAGGGGCAGTCTCGCACCACGTTCTCTCATCTTCCCCACCTGTCTCTGTATATTCTGTTACCTCCAGTGAGGGGCAGTCTCGCACCACGTTCTCTCGCCTTCCCCACCTGTCTCTGTATATTCTGTAACCTCCAGCGAGGGGCAGTCTCGCACCACGTTCTCTCGTCTTCCCCAGCTGTCTCTGTATACTCTGTAACCTCCAGCGAGGGGCAGTCTCGCACCACGTTCTCTCGCCTTCCCCAGCTGTCTCTGTATATTCTGTTACCTCCAGCGAGGGGCAGTATCGCACCACGTTCTCTCGCCTTCCCCACATGTCTTTGTATATTCTGTAACCTCCAGCGAGGGGCAGTCTCGTACCACGTTCTCTCGCCTTCCCCACCTGTCTCTGTATATTCTTTAACATCCAGCGAGGGGCAGTCTCGCACCACGTTCTCTCGTCTTCCCCACCTGTCTCTGTATATTCTGTTACCTCCAGCGAGGGGCAGTCTCGCACCACGTTCTCTCGCCTTCCCCACATGTCTCTGTATATTCTGTAACCTCCAGCGAGGGGCAGTCTCGCACCACGTTCTCTCGCCTTCCCCACCTGTCTCTGTATATTCTTTAACATCCAGCGAGGGGCAGTCTCGCACCAGGTTCTCTCGTCTTCCCCACCTGTCTCTGTATATTCTGTTACCTCCAGCGAGGGGCAGTCTCGCACCACGTTCTCTCGCCTTCCCCACATGTCTCTGTATATTCTGTTACCTCCAGCGAGGGGCAGTCTCGCACCACGTTCTCTTGCCTTCCCCACCTGTCTCTGTATATTCTGTAACCTCCAGTGAGGGGCAGTCTCGCACCACGTTCTCTCGTCTTCCCCAGCTGTCTCTGTATATTCTGTTACCTCCAGCGAGGGGCAGTCTCGCACCACATTCTCTCGCCTTCCCCACATGTCTTTGTATATTCTGTAACCTCCAGCGAGGGGCAGGCTCGCACCACGTTCTCTCGCCTTCCCCACCTGTCTCTGTATAATCTGTAACCTCCAGCGAGGGGCAGTCTCGCACCACGTTCTCTCGTCTTCCCCACCTGTCTCTGTATATTCTGTCATCTCTAGCGAGGGGCAGTCTCGCACCACGTTCTCTAGCCTTCCTCACCTTTCTCTGTATGTTCTGTAACCTCCAGCGAGGGGCAGTCTCGCACCACGTTCTCTCTCCTTCCCCACCTGTCTCAGTATGTTCTTTAACATCCAGCAAGGGGCAGTCTCGCACCACGTTCTCTCATCTTCCCTACCTGTCTCTGTATATTCTGTTACCTCCAGCGAGGGGCAGTCTCGCACCACGTTCTCTCGCCTTCCCCAGCTGTCTCTGTATATTCTGTAACCTCCAGCGAGGGGCAGTCTCGCACCACGTTCTCTCGCCTTCCCCACCTGTCTCTGTATATTCTGTAACCTCCAGCGAGGGGCAGTCTCGCACCACGTTCTCTCGTCTTTCCCAGCTGTCTCTGTATATTCTGTTACCTCCAGCGAGGGGCAGTCTCGCACCACGTTCTCTTGCCTTCCCCACCTGTCTCTGTATATTCTGTAACCTCCAGCGAGGGGCAGTCTCGCACCACGTTCTCTCGTCTTCCCCACCTGTCTCTGTATATTCTGTTACCTCCAGCGAGGGGCAGTCTCGCACCACGTTCTCTCGCCTTCCCCACATGTCTCTGTATATTCTGTAACCTCCAGCGAGGGGCAGTCTCGCACCACGTTCTCTCGTCTTCCCCACCTGTCTCTGTATATTCTTTAACATCCAGCGAGGGGCAGTCTCGCACCACGTTCTCTCGTCTTCCCCACCTGTCTCTGTATATTCTGTTACCTCCAGCGAGGGGCAGTCTCGCACCACGTTCTCTCGCCTTCCCCACATGTCTCTGTATATTCTGTAACCTCCAGCGAGGGGCAGTCTCGCACCACGTTCTCTTGCCTTCCCCACCTGTCTCTGTATATTCTGTAACCTCCAGCGTTGGGCAGTCTCGCACCACGTTCTCTCGTCTTCCCCAGCTGTCTCTGTATATTCTGTTACCTCCAGCGAGGGGCAGTCTCGCACCAAGTTCTCTCTCCTTCCTCACATGTCTTTGTATATTCTGTAACCTCCAGCGAGGGGCAGTCTCGCACCACGTTCTCTCGCCTTCCCCACCTGTCTCTGTATATTCTGTAACCTCCAGCGAGGGGCAGTCTCGCACCATGTTCTCTCGCCTTCTCCACCTGTCTCTGTATATTCTGTTACCTCCAGCGAGGGGCAGTCTCGCATTACGTTCTCTCGCCTTCCTCACCTGTCTCTGTATATTCTGTTACCTCCAGTGAGGTGCAGTCTCGCACCACGTTCTCTCGTCTTCCCCACCTGTCTCTTTTTGTTCTGTAACTTCCAGTAAGGGGCAGTCTCGCACCACGTTCTCTCGTCTTCCCCACCTGTCTCTGTATATTCTGTTACCTCCAGCGAGGGGCAGTCTCGCACCACGTTCTCTCACCTTCCCCACCTGTCTCTGTATATTCTGTAACCTCCAGCGAGGGGCAGTCTCGCACCATGTTCTCTCGCCTTCTCCACCTGTCTCTGTATATTCTGTTACCTCCAGCCAGGGGCAGTCTCGCATTATGTTCTCTCGCCTTCCTCACCTGTCTCTGTATATTCTGTAACCTCCAACGAGGGGCAGTCTCGCACCACGTTCTCTCGCCTTCCTCACCCGTCTCTGTATATTCTGTAACATCCAGCGAGGGGCAGTCTCGCACCACGTTCTCTCACCTTCCTCAACCGTCTCTGTATATTCTGTTACCTCCAGCAAGGGGCAGTCTCGCACCACGTTCTCTCGCCTTCCCCAGCTGTCTCTGTATATTCTGTTACCTCCAGCGAGGGGCAGTATCGCACCACGTTCTCTCGCCTTCCCCACATGTCTTTGTATATTCTGTAACCTCCAGCGAGGGGCAGTCTCGTACCACGTTCTCTCGCCTTCCCCACCTGTCTCTGTATATTCTTTAACATCCAGCGAGGGGCAGTCTCGCACCACGTTCTCTCGTCTTCCCCACCTGTCTCTGTATATTCTGTTACCTCCAGCGAGGGGCAGTCTCGCACCACGTTCTCTCGCCTTCCCCACATGTCTCTGTATATTCTGTAACCTCCAGCGAGGGGCAGTCTCGCACCACGTTCTCTCGCCTTCCCCACCTGTCTCTGTATATTCTTTAACATCCAGCGAGGGGCAGTCTCGCACCACGTTCTCTCGTCTTCCCCACCTGTCTCTGTATATTCTGTTACCTCCAGCGAGGGGCAGTCTCGCACCACGTTCTGTCGCCTTCCCCACATGTCTCTGTATATTCTGTTACCTCCAGCGAGGGGCAGTCTCGCACCACGTTCTCTTGCCTTCCCCACCTGTCTCTGTATACTCTGTAACCTCCAGTGAGGGGCAGTCTCGCACCACGTTCTCTCGTCTTCCCCAGCTGTCTCTGTATATTCTGTTACCTCCAGCGAGGGGCAGTCTCGCACCACATTCTCTCGCCTTCCCCACATGTCTTTGTATATTCTGTAACCTCCAGCGAGGGGCAGTCTCGCACCACGTTCTCTCGCCTTCCCCACCTGTCTCTGTATAATCTGTAACCTCCAGCGAGGGGCAGTCTCGCACCACGTTCTCTCGTCTTCCCCACCTGTCTCTGTATATTCTGTAATCTCTAGCGAGGGGCAGTCTCGCACCACGTTCTCTAGCCTTCCTCACCTTTCTCTGTATGTTCTGTAACCTCCAGCGAGGGGCAGTCTCGCACCACGTTCTCTCTCCTTCCCCACCTGTCTCAGTATGTTCTTTAACATCCAGCAAGGGGCAGTCTCGCACCACGTTCTCTCATCTTCCCTACCTGTCTCTGTATATTCTGTTACCTCCAGCGAGGGGCAGTCTCGCACCACGTTCTCTCGCCTTCCCCAGCTGTCTCTGTATATTCTGTAACCTCCAGCGAGGGGCAGTCTCGCACCACGTTCTCTCGCCTTCCCCACCTGTCTCTGTATATTCTGTAACCTCCAGCGAGGGGCAGTCTCGCACCACGTTCTCTCGTCTTTCCCAGCTGTCTCTGTATATTCTGTTACCTCCAGCGAGGGGCAGTCTCGCACCACGTTCTCTTGCCTTCCCCACCTGTCTCTGTATATTCTGTAACCTCCAGCGAGGGGCAGTCTCGCACCACGTTCTCTCGTCTTCCCCACCTGTCTCTGTATATTCTGTTACCTCCAGCGAGGGGCAGTCTCGCACCACGTTCTCTCGCCTTCCCCACATGTCTCTGTATATTCTGTAACCTCCAGCGAGGGGCAGTCTCGCACCACGTTCTCTCGTCTTCCCCACCTGTCTCTGTATATTCTTTAACATCCAGCGAGGGGCAGTCTCGCACCACGTTCTCTCGTCTTCCCCACCTGTCTCTGTATATTCTGTTACCTCCAGCGAGGGGCAGTCTCGCACCACGTTCTCTCGCCTTCCCCACATGTCTCTGTATATTCTGTAACCTCCAGCGAGGGGCAGTCTCGCACCACGTTCTCTTGCCTTCCCCACCTGTCTCTGTATATTCTGTAACCTCCAGCGTTGGGCAGTCTCGCACCACGTTCTCTCGTCTTCCCCAGCTGTCTCTGTATATTCTGTTACCTCCAGCGAGGGGCAGTCTCGCACCAAGTTCTCTCTCCTTCCTCACATGTCTTTGTATATTCTGTAACCTCCAGCGAGGGGCAGTCTCGCACCACGTTCTCTCGCCTTCCCCACCTGTCTCTGTATATTCTGTAACCTCCAGCGAGGGGCAGTCTCGCACCATGTTCTCTCGCCTTCTCCACCTGTCTCTGTATATTCTGTTACCTCCAGCGAGGGGCAGTCTCGCATTACGTTCTCTCGCCTTCCTCACCTGTCTCTGTATATTCTGTTACCTCCAGTGAGGTGCAGTCTCGCACCACGTTCTCTCGTCTTCCCCACCTGTCTCTTTTTGTTCTGTAACTTCCAGTAAGGGGCAGTCTCGCACCACGTTCTCTCGTCTTCCCCACCTGTCTCTGTATATTCTGTTACCTCCAGCGAGGGGCAGTCTCGCACCACGTTCTCTCACCTTCCCCACCTGTCTCTGTATATTCTGTAACCTCCAGCGAGGGGCAGTCTCGCACCATGTTCTCTCGCCTTCTCCACCTGTCTCTGTATATTCTGTTACCTCCAGCCAGGGGCAGTCTCGCATTATGTTCTCTCGCCTTCCTCACCTGTCTCTGTATATTCTGTAACCTCCAACGAGGGGCAGTCTCGCACCACGTTCTCTCGCCTTCCTCACCCGTCTCTGTATATTCTGTAACATCCAGCGAGGGGCAGTCTCGCACCACGTTCTCTCACCTTCCTCAACCGTCTCTGTATATTCTGTTACCTCCAGCAAGGGGCAGTCTCGCACCACGTTCTCTCACCTTCCCCACCTGTCTCTGTAGATTCTGTTACCTCCAGCGAGGGGCAGTCTCGCACCACGTTCTCTCATCTTCCCCACCTGTCTCTGTATATTCTGTTACCTCCAGCGAGGGGCAGTCTCGCACCACGTTCTCTCATCTTCCCCACCTGTCTCTTTATGTTCTGAAACTTCCAGTAAGGGGCAGTCTCGCACCACGTTCTCTCGTCTTCCCCACCTGTCTCTGTATATTCTGTTACCTCCAGCGAGGGGCAGTGTCGCACCACGTTCTCTCGTCTTCCCCACCTGTCTCTGTATATTCTGTTACCTCCAGTGAGGGGCAGTCTCGCACCACGTTCTCTCACCTTCCCCACCTGTCTCTGTATATTCTGTAACCTCCAGCGAGGGGCAGTCTCGCACCATGTTCTCTCGCCTTCTCCACCTGTCTCTGTATATTCTGTTACCTCCAGCGAGGGGCAGTCTCGCATTACGTTCTCTCGCCTTCCTCACCTGTCTCTGTATATTCTGTAACCTCCAATGAGGGGCAGTCTCGCACCACGTTCTCTCGCCTTCCTCACCCGTCTCTGTATATTCTGTAACATCCAGCGAGGGGCAGTCTCGCACCACGTTCTCTCACCTTCCTCAACCGTCTCTGTATATTCTGTTACCTCCAGCGAGGGGCAGTCTCGCACCACGTTCTCTCACCTTCCCCACCTGTCTCTGTAGATTCTGTTACCTCCAGCGAGGGGCAGTCTCGCACCACGTTCTCTCGCCTTCCCCACCTGTCTCTGTATATTCTGTAACCTCCAGCGAGGGGCAGTCTCGCACCACGTTCTCTCATCTTCCCCACCTGTCTCTTTATGTTCTGAAACTTCCAGTAAGGGGCAGTCTCGCACCACGTTCTCTCGTCTTCCCCACCTGTCTCTGTATATTCTGTTACCTCCAGCGAGGGGCAGGGTCGCTCCACGTTCTCTCATCTTCCCCACCTGTCTCTGTATATTCTGTTACCTCCAGCGAGGGGCAGTCTCGCATTACGTTCTCTCGCCTTCCTCACCTGTCTCTGTATATTCTCTAACCTCCAACGAGGGGCAGTCTCGCACCTCGTTCTCTCGCCTTCCTCACCCATCTCTGTATATTCTGTTACCTCCAGCGAGGGGCAGTCTCGCACCACGTTCTCTCACCTTCTCCACCTGTCTCTGTATATTCTGTTACCTCCAGCGAGGGGCAGTCTCGCACCACATTCTCTCGCCTTCCCCACCAGTGTCTGTATATTCTGTAATCTCTAGCGAGGGGCAGTCTCGCACCACGTTCTCTCGCCTTCCCCACATGTCTTTGTATATTCTGTAACCTCCAGCGAGGGGCAGTCTCGCACCACGTTCTCTCGTCTTCCCCACCTGTCTCTTTTTGTTCTTTAACTTCCAGTAAGGGGCAGTCTCGCACCACGTTCTCTCGTCTTCCCCACCTGTCTCTGTATATTCTGTAACCTCCAGCGAGGGGCAGTCTCGCACCACGTTCTCTCGCCTTCCCCACCTGTCTCTGTATATTCTTTAACATCCAGCGAGGGGCAGTCTCGCACCACGTTCTCTCGTCTTCCCCACCTGTCTCTGTATATTCTGTTACCTCCAGCGAGGGGCAGTCTCGCACCACGTTCTCTCGCCTTCCCCACCTGTCTCTGTATATTCTGTAACCTCCAGCGAGGGGCAGTCTCGCACCATGTTCTCTCGCCTTCTCCACCTGTCTCTGTATATTCTGTTACCTCCAGCGAGGGGCAGTCTCGCATTACGTTCTCTCGCCTTCCTCACCTGTCTCTGTATATTCTGTTACCTCCAGTGAGGTGCAGTCTCGCACCACGTTCTCTCGTCTTCCCCACCTGTCTCTTTTTGTTCTTTAACTTCCAGTAAGGGGCAGTCTCGCACCACGTTCTCTCGTCTTCCCCACCTGTCTCTGTATATTCTGTTACCTCCAGCGAGGGGCAGTCTCGCACCATGTTCTCTCGCCTTCTCCACCTGTCTCTGTATATTCTGTTACCTCCAGCCAGGGGCAGTCTCGCATTACGTTCTCTCGCCTTCCTCACCTGTCTCTGTATATTCTGTAACCTCCAACGAGGGGCAGTCTCGCACCACGTTCTCTCGCCTTCCTCACCCGTCTCTGTATATTCTGTAACATCCAGCGAGGGGCAGTCTCGCACCACGTTCTCTCACCTTCCTCAACCGTCTCTGTATATTCTGTTACCTCCAGCAAGGGGCAGTCTCGCACCACGTTCTCTCACCTTCCCCACCTGTCTCTGTAGATTCTGTTACCTCCAGCGAGGGGCAGTCTCGCACCACGTTCTCTTGCCTTCCCCACCTGTCTCTGTATATTCTGTAACCTCCAGCGAGGGGCAGTCTCGCACCACGTTCTCTCATCTTCCCCACCTGTCTCTTTATGTTCTGAAACTTCCAGTAAGGGGCAGTCTCGCACCACGTTCTCTCGTCTTCCCCACCTGTCTCTGTATATTCTGTTACCTCCAGCGAGGGGCAGTGTCGCACCACGTTCTCTCATCTTCCCCACCTGTCTCTGTATATTCTGTTACCTCCAGCGAGGGGCAGTCTCGCACCACGTTCTCTCATCTTCCCCACCTGTCTCTTTATGTTCTGAAACTTCCAGTAAGGGGCAGTCTCGCACCACGTTCTCTCGTCTTCCCCACCTGTCTCTGTATATTCTGTTACCTCCAGCGAGGGGCAGTGTCGCACCACGTTCTCTCGTCTTCCCCACCTGTCTCTGTATATTCTGTTACCTCCAGCGAGGGGCAGTCTTGCACCACGTTCTCTCACCTTCCCCACCTGTCTCTGTATATTCTGTAACCTCCAGCGAGGGGCAGTCTCGCATTACGTTCTCTCGCCTTCCTCACCTGTCTCTGTATATTCTGTAACCTCCAACGAGGGGCAGTCTCGCACCACGTTCTCTCGCCTTCCTCACCCGTCTCTGTATATTCTGTAACATCCAGCGAGGGGCAGTCTCGCACCACGTTCTCTCACCTTCCTCAACCGTCTCTGTATATTCTGTTACCTCCAGCGAGGGGCAGTCTCGCACCACGTTCTCTCACCTTCCCCACCTGTCTCTGTAGATTCTGTTACCTCCAGCGAGGGGCAGTCTCGCACCACGTTCTCTCGCCTTCCCCACCTGTCTCTGTATATTCTGTAACCTCCAGCGAGGGGCAGTCTCGCACCACGTTCTCTCATCTTCCCCACCTGTCTCTTTATGTTCTGAAACTTCCAGTAAGGGGCAGTCTCGCACCACGTTCTCTCGTCTTCCCCACCTGTCTCTGTATATTCTGTTACCTCCAGCGAGGGGCAGTGTCGCTCCACGTTCTCTCATCTTCCCCACCTGTCTCTGTATATTCTGTTACCTCCAGCGAGGGGCAGTCTCGCATTACGTTCTCTCGCCTTCCTCACCTGTCTCTGTATATTCTCTAACCTCCAACGAGGGGCAGTCTCGCACCTCGTTCTCTCGCCTTCCTCACCCATCTCTGTATATTCTGTTACCTCCAGCGAGGGGCAGTCTCGCACCACGTTCTCTCACCTTCTCCACCTGTCTCTGTATATTCTGTTACCTCCAGCGAGGGGCAGTCTCGCACCACATTCTCTCGCCTTCCCCACCAGTGTCTGTATATTCTGTAATCTCTAGCGAGAGGCAGTCTCGCACCACGTTCTCTCGTCTTCACCACCTGTCTCTGTATATTCTGTAATCTCTAGCGGGGGGCAGTCTCGCACCACGTTCTCTCGCCTTCCTTACCTTTCTCTGTATGTTCTGTAAACTCCAGCAAGGGGCAGTCTCGCACCACGTTCTCTCTCCTTCCCCACCTGTCTCAGTATATTCTTTAACATCCAGCGAGGGGCAGTCTCGCACCACGTTCTCTCATCTTCCCCACCTGTCTCTGTATATTCTGTTACCTCCAGCGAGGGGCAGTCTCGCACCACGTTCTCTCGCCTTCCCCACCTGTCTCTGTATATTCTGTAACCTCCAGCGAGGGGCAGTCTCGCATCACGTTCTCTCGTCTTCCCCAGCTGTCTCTGTATATTCTGTTACCTCCAGCGAGGGGCAGTCTCGCACCACGGTCTCTCGCCTTCCCCACATGTCTTTGTATATTCTGTAACCTCCAGCGAGGGGCAGTCTCGCACCACGTTCTCTCGCCTTCCCCACCTGTCTCTGTATATTCTTTAACATCCAGCGAGGGGCAGTCTCGCACCACGTTCTCTCGTCTTCCTCACCTGTCTCTGTATATTCTGTTACCTCCAGCGAGGGGCAGTCTCGCACCACGTTCTTTCGCCTTCCCCACATGTCTCTGTATATTCTGTAACCTCCAGCGAGGGGCAGTCTCGCACCACGTTCTCTCGTCTTCCCCACCTGTCTCTGTATATTCTTTAACATCCAGCGAGGGGCAGTCTCGCACCACGTTCTCTCGTCTTCCCCACCTGTCTCTGTATATTCTGTTACCTCCAGCGAGGGGCAGTCTCGCACCACGTTCTCTCGCCTTCCCCACATGTCTCTGTATATTCTGTAACCTCCAGCGAGGGGCAGTCTCGCACCACGTTCTCTTGCCTTCCCCACCTGTCTCTGTATATTCTGTAACCTCCAGCGAGGGGCAGTCTCGCACCACGTTCTCTCGTCTTCCCCAGCTGTCTCTCTATATTCTGTTACCTCCAGCGAGGGGCAGTCTCGCACCACGTTCTCTTGCCTTCCTCACATGTCTTTGTATATTCTGTAACCTCCAGCGAGGGGCAGTCTCGCACCACGTTCTCTCGCCTTCCCCGCCTGTCTCTGTATATTCTGTAACCTCCAGCAAGGGGCAGTCTCGCACCACGTTCTCTCGTCTTCCCCACCTGTCTCTGTATATTCTGTTACCTCCAGCAAGGTGCAGTCTCGCACCACGTTCTCTCGCCTTCCCCAGCTGTCTCTGTATATTCTGTAACGTCCAGCGAGGGGCAGTCTCGCACCACGTTCTCTCGCCTTCCCCACCTGTCTCTGTATATTCTGTAACCTCCAGCGAGGGGCAGTCTCGCAGCACGTTCTCTCATCTTCCCCAGCTGTCTCTGTATATTCTGTTACCTCCAGCGAGGGGCAGTCTCGCACCACGTTCTCTTGCCTTCCCCACCTGTCTCTGTATATTCTGTTACCTCCAGCGAGGGGCAGTGTCGCACCACGTTCTCTCATCTTCCCCACCTGTCTCTGTATATTCTGTTACCTCCAGCGAGGGGCAGTCTCGCACCACGTTCTCTCATCTTCCCCACCTGTCTCTTTATGTTCTGAAACTTCCAGTAAGGGGCAGTCTCGCACCACGTTCTCTCGTCTTCCCCACCTGTCTCTGTATATTCTGTTACCTCCAGCGAGGGGCAGTGTCGCACCACGTTCTCTCGTCTTCCCCACCTGTCTCTGTATATTCTGTTACCTCCAGCGAGGGGCAGTCTTGCACCACGTTCTCTCACCTTCCCCACCTGTCTCTGTATATTCTGTAACCTCCAGCGAGGGGCAGTCTCGCATTACGTTCTCTCGCCTTCCTCACCTGTCTCTGTATATTCTGTAACCTCCAACGAGGGGCAGTCTCGCACCACGTTCTCTCGCCTTCCTCACCCGTCTCTGTATATTCTGTAACATCCAGCGAGGGGCAGTCTCGCACCACGTTCTCTCACCTTCCTCAACCGTCTCTGTATATTCTGTTACCTCCAGCGAGGGGCAGTCTCGCACCACGTTCTCTCACCTTCCCCACCTGTCTCTGTAGATTCTGTTACCTCCAGCGAGGGGCAGTCTCGCACCACGTTCTCTCGCCTTCCCCACCTGTCTCTGTATATTCTGTAACCTCCAGCGAGGGGCAGTCTCGCACCACGTTCTCTCATCTTCCCCACCTGTCTCTTTATGTTCTGAAACTTCCAGTAAGGGGCAGTCTCGCACCACGTTCTCTCGTCTTCCCCACCTGTCTCTGTATATTCTGTTACCTCCAGCGAGGGGCAGTGTCGCTCCACGTTCTCTCATCTTCCCCACCTGTCTCTGTATATTCTGTTACCTCCAGCGAGGGGCAGTCTCGCATTACGTTCTCTCGCCTTCCTCACCTGTCTCTGTATATTCTCTAACCTCCAACGAGGGGCAGTCTCGCACCTCGTTCTCTCGCCTTCCTCACCCATCTCTGTATATTCTGTTACCTCCAGCGAGGGGCAGTCTCGCACCACGTTCTCTCACCTTCTCCACCTGTCTCTGTATATTCTGTTACCTCCAGCGAGGGGCAGTCTCGCACCACATTCTCTCGCCTTCCCCACCAGTGTCTGTATATTCTGTAATCTCTAGCGAGAGGCAGTCTCGCACCACGTTCTCTCGTCTTCACCACCTGTCTCTGTATATTCTGTAATCTCTAGCGGGGGGCAGTCTCGCACCACGTTCTCTCGCCTTCCTTACCTTTCTCTGTATGTTCTGTAAACTCCAGCAAGGGGCAGTCTCGCACCACGTTCTCTCTCCTTCCCCACCTGTCTCAGTATATTCTTTAACATCCAGCGAGGGGCAGTCTCGCACCACGTTCTCTCATCTTCCCCACCTGTCTCTGTATATTCTGTTACCTCCAGCGAGGGGCAGTCTCGCACCACGTTCTCTCGCCTTCCCCACCTGTCTCTGTATATTCTGTAACCTCCAGCGAGGGGCAGTCTCGCATCACGTTCTCTCGTCTTCCCCAGCTGTCTCTGTATATTCTGTTACCTCCAGCGAGGGGCAGTCTCGCACCACGGTCTCTCGCCTTCCCCACATGTCTTTGTATATTCTGTAACCTCCAGCGAGGGGCAGTCTCGCACCACGTTCTCTCGCCTTCCCCACCTGTCTCTGTATATTCTTTAACATCCAGCGAGGGGCAGTCTCGCACCACGTTCTCTCGTCTTCCTCACCTGTCTCTGTATATTCTGTTACCTCCAGCGAGGGGCAGTCTCGCACCACGTTCTTTCGCCTTCCCCACATGTCTCTGTATATTCTGTAACCTCCAGCGAGGGGCAGTCTCGCACCACGTTCTCTCGTCTTCCCCACCTGTCTCTGTATATTCTTTAACATCCAGCGAGGGGCAGTCTCGCACCACGTTCTCTCGTCTTCCCCACCTGTCTCTGTATATTCTGTTACCTCCAGCGAGGGGCAGTCTCGCACCACGTTCTCTCGCCTTCCCCACATGTCTCTGTATATTCTGTAACCTCCAGCGAGGGGCAGTCTCGCACCACGTTCTCTTGCCTTCCCCACCTGTCTCTGTATATTCTGTAACCTCCAGCGAGGGGCAGTCTCGCACCACGTTCTCTCGTCTTCCCCAGCTGTCTCTCTATATTCTGTTACCTCCAGCGAGGGGCAGTCTCGCACCACGTTCTCTTGCCTTCCTCACATGTCTTTGTATATTCTGTAACCTCCAGCGAGGGGCAGTCTCGCACCACGTTCTCTCGCCTTCCCCGCCTGTCTCTGTATATTCTGTAACCTCCAGCAAGGGGCAGTCTCGCACCACGTTCTCTCGTCTTCCCCACCTGTCTCTGTATATTCTGTTACCTCCAGCAAGGTGCAGTCTCGCACCACGTTCTCTCGCCTTCCCCAGCTGTCTCTGTATATTCTGTAACGTCCAGCGAGGGGCAGTCTCGCACCACGTTCTCTCGCCTTCCCCACCTGTCTCTGTATATTCTGTAACCTCCAGCGAGGGGCAGTCTCGCAGCACGTTCTCTCATCTTCCCCAGCTGTCTCTGTATATTCTGTTACCTCCAGCGAGGGGCAGTCTCGCACCACGTTCTCTTGCCTTCCCCACCTGTCTCTGTATATTCTGTTACCTCCAGCGAGGGGCAGTCTCGCACCACGTTCTCTCGCCTTCCCCACCTGTCTCTGTATATTCTGTAACCTCCAGCGAGGGGCAGTCTCGCACCACGTTCTCTCGTCTTCCCCACCTGTCTCTGTATATTCTGTAATCTCTAGCGAGGGGCAGTCTCGCACCACGTTCTCTCGCCTTCCTCACCTTTCTCTGTATGTTCTGTAACCTCCAGCGAGGGGCAGTCTCGCACCACGTTCTCTCTCCTTCCCCACCTGTCTCAGTATATTCTTTAACATCCAGCGAGGGGCAGTCTCGCACCACGTTCTCTCATCTTCCCCACCTGTCTCTGTATATTCTGTTACCTCCAGCGAGGGGCAGTCTCGCACCACGTTCTCTCGCCTTCCCCAGCTGTCTCTGTATATTCTTTAAGATCCAGCGAGGGGCAGTCTCGCACCACGTTCTCTCGTCTTCCCCACATGCCTCTTTATGTTCTGTAACCTCCAGCGAGGTGCAGTCTCGTACCACGTTCTCTCATCTTCCCCACCTGTCTCTGTATATTCTGTTACCTCCAGCGATGGGCAGTCTCGTACCACGTTCTCTCATCTTCCCCACCTGTCTCTGTATATTCTGTTACCTCCAGTGAGGGGCAGTCTCGCACCACGTTCTCTCGTCTTCCCCACCTGTCTCGTTATGTTCTGTAACTTCCAGTAAGGGGCAGTCTCGCACCACGTTCTCTCGTCTTCCCCACCTGTCTCTGTATATTCTGTTACCTCCAGCGAGGGGCAGTCTCGCATTACGTTCTCTCGCCTTCCTCACCTGTCTCTGTATATTCTGTAACCTCCAACGAGGGGCAGTCTTGCACCACGTTCTCTCGCCTTCCTCACCCGTCTCTGTATAGTCTGTTACCTCCAGCGAGGGGCTGTCTCGCACCACGTTCTCTCACCTTCGCCACCTGTCTCTGTAGATTCTGTTACCTCCAGCAAGGGGCAGTCTCGCACCACGTTCTCTCGCCTTCCCCACCTGTCTCTGTATATCCTGTAACCTCCAGCGAGGGGCAGTCTCGCACCACGTTCTCTCGTCTTCCCCACCTGTCTCTTTATGTTCTGTAACCTCCAGCGAGGGGCAGTCTCGCACCATGTTCTCTCATCTTCCCCACCTGTCTCTGTATATTCTGTTACTTCCAGTGAGGGGCAGTCTCGCACCACGTTCTCTCGTCTTCCCCACCTGTCTCTTTATGTTCTGTAACTTCCAGTAAGGGGCAGTCTCGCACCACGTTCTCTCGTCTTTCCCACCTGTCTCTGTATATTCTGTTACCTCCAGCGATCTCTAACTTCCCCACCTGTCTCTGTATATTCTGTTACCTCCAGCGAGGGGCAGTCTCGCACCACGTTTTCTCATCTTCCCCACCTGTCTCTGTATATTCTGTAACCTCCAACGAGGGGCAGTCTCGCACCACGTTCTCTCTCCTTCCCCACCTGTCTCAGTATATTCTTTAACATCCAGCGAGGGGCAGTCTCGCACCAGGTTCTCTCATCTTCCCCACCTGTCTCTGTATATTCTGTTACCTCCAGCGAGGGGCAGTCTCGCACCACGTTCTCTCGCCTTCCCCACCTGTCTCTGTATATTCTTTAACATCCAGCGAGGGGCAGTCTCGCACCACGTTCTCTCGTCTTCCCCACCTGTATCTGTGTATTCTGTTACCTCCAGCGAGGGGCAGTCTCGCACCACGTTCTCTCGCCTTCCCCACCTGTCTCTGTATATTCTGTAACTTCCAGCGAGGGGCAGTCTCGCACCACGTTCTCTCGTCTTCCCCACCTGTCTCTTTATGTTCTGTAACCTCCAGCGAGGGGCAGTCTCGCATCATGTTCTCTCATCTTCCCCACCTGTCTCTGTATATTCTGTTACCTCCAGTGAGGGGCAGTCTCGCACCACGTTCTCTCGTCTTCCCCACCTGTCTCTTTTTGTTCTGTAACTTCCAGTAAGGGGCAGTCTCGCACCACGTTCTCTCGTCTTCCCCACCTGTCTCTGTATATTCTGTTACCTCCAGCGAGGGGCAGTCTCGCACCACGTTCTCTCACCTTCCCCACCTGTCTCTGTATATTCTGTAACCTCCAGCGAGGGGCATTCTCGCACCATGTTCTCTCGCCTTCTCCACCTGTCTCTGTATATTCTGTTACCTCCAGCGAGGGGCAGTCTCGCATTACGTTCTCTAGCCTTCCTCACCTGTCTCTGTATATTCTGTAACCTCCAACGAGGGGCAGTCTCGCACCACGTTCTCTCGCCTTCCTCACCCGTCTCTGTATATTTTGTAACATCCAGCGAGGGGCAGTCTCGCACCACGTTCTCTCACCTTCCTCAACCGTCTCTGTATATTCTGTTACCTCCAGCGAGGGGCAGTCTCGCACCACGTTCTCTCACCTTCCCCACCTGTCTCTGTAGATTCTGTTAACTCCAGCGAGGGGCAGTCTCGCACCACGTTCTCTCGCCTTCCCCACCTGTCTCTGTATATTCTGTAACCTCCAGCGAGGGGCAGTCTCGCACCACGTTCTCTCGTCTTCCCCACCTGTCTCTTTATGTTCTGAAACTTCCAGTAAGGGGCAGTCTCGCACCACGTTGTCTCATCTTCCCCACCTGTCTCTGTATATTCTGTAACCTCCAGCGAGGGGCAGTCTCGCACCACGTTCTCTCTCCTTCCCCACCTGTCTCAGTATATTCTTTAACATCCAGCGAGGGGCAGTCTCGCACCAGGTTCTCTCATCTTCCCCACCTGTCTCTGTATATTCTGTTACCTCCAGCGAGGGGCAGTCTCGCACCACGTTCTCTCGCCTTCCCCACCTGTCTCTGTATATTCTTTAACATCCAGCGAGGGGCAGTCTCGCACCACGTTCTCTCGTCTTCCCCACCTGTCTCTGTGTATTCTGTTACCTCCAGCGAGGGGCAGTCTCGCACCACGTTCTCTCGCCTTCCCCACCTGTCTCTGTATATTCTGTGACCTCCAGCGAGGGGCAGTCTCGCACCACGTTCTCTCGCCTTCCCCACCTGTCTCTATATATTCTGTAACCTCCAGCGAGGGGCAGTCTCGCACCACGTTCTCTCGTCTTCCCCACCTGTCTCTTTATGTTCTGTAACCTCCAGCGAGGGGCAGTCTCGCATCATTTTCTCTCATCTTCCCCACCTGTCTCTGTATATTCTGTTACCTCCAGTGAGGGGCAGTCTCGTACCACGTTCTCTCGTCTTCCCCACCTGTCTCTGTATATTCTGTTACCTCCAGCGAGGGGCAGTCTCGCACCACGTTCTCTCACCTTCCCCACCTGTCTCTGTATATTCTGTAACCTCCAGCGAGGGGCAGTCTCGCACCATGTTCTCTCGCCTTCTCCACCTGTCTCTGTATATTCTGTTACCTCCAGCGAGGGGCAGTCTCGCATTACGTTCTCTCGCCTTCCTCACCTGTCTCTGTATATTCTGTAACCTCCAACGAGGGGCAGTCTCGCACCACGTTCTCTCGTCTTCCCCACCTGTCTCTTTATGTTCTGAAACTTCCAGTAAGGGGCAGTCTCGCACCACGTTCTCTCATCTTCCCCACCTGTCTCTGTATATTCTGTTACCTCCAGCGAGGGGCAGTCTCGCATTACGTTCTCTCGCCTTCCTCATCTGTCTCTGTATATTCTCTAACCTCCAACGAGGGGCAGTCTCGCACCACGTTCTCTCGCCTTCCTCACCCATCTCTGTATATTCTGTTACCTCCAGCGAGGGGCAGTCTCGCACCACGTTCTCTCACCTTCTCCACTTGTCTCTGTATATTCTGTTACCTCCAGCGAGGGGCAGTCTCGCACCACGTTCTCTCGCCTTCCCCACCTGTGTCTGTATATTCTGTAATCTCTAGCGAGGGGCAGTCTCGCACCACGTTCTCTCGCCTTCCTCACCTTTCTCTGTATGTTCTGTAAACTCCAGCGAGGGGCAGTCTCACACCACGTTCTCTCTCCTTCCCCACCTGTCTCTGTATATTCTGTTACCTCCAGCGATGGGCAGTCTCGCACCACGTTCTCTCGCCTTCCCCACATGTCTTTGTATATTCTGTAACCTCCAGCGAGGGGCAGTCTCGCACCACGTTCTCTCGTCTTCCCCACCTGTCTCTGTATATTCTTTAACATCCAGCGAGGGGCAGTCTCGCACCACGTTCTCTCGTCTTCCCCACCTGTCTCTGTATATTCTGTTACCTCCAGCGAGGGGCAGTCTCGCACCACGTTCTCTCGCCTTCCCCACATGTCTCTGTATATTCTGTAACCTCCAGCAAGGGGCAGTCTCGCACCACGTTCTCTTGCCTTCCCCACCTGTCTCTGTATATTCTGTAACCTCCAGCGAGGGGCAGTCTCGCACCACGTTCTCTCGTCTTCCCCAGCTGTCTCTGTATATTCTGTTACCTCCAGCGAGGGGCAGTCTCGCACCACGTTCTCTCTCCTTCCCCACCTGTCTCAGTATGTTCTTTAATATCCAGCGAGGGGCAGTCTCGCACCACGTTCTCTCATCTTCCCCACCTGTCTCTGTATATTCTGTTACCTCCAGCGAGGGGCAGTCTCGCACCACGTTCTCTCGCTTTCCCCAGCTGTCTCTGTATATTCTTTAAGATCCAGCGAGGGGCAGTCTCGCACCACGTTCTCTCGTCTTCCCCACCTGTCTCTGTATATTCTTTAACATCCAGTGAGGGGCAGTCTCGCACCACGTTCTCTCGTCTTCCCCACCTGTCTCTGTATATTCTGTTACCTCCAGCTAGGGGCAGTCTCGCACCACGTTCTCTCGCCTTCCCCACATGTCTCTGTATATTCTGTAACCTCCAGCGAGGGGCAGTCTCGCACCACGTTCTCTCGCCTTCCCCACCTGTCTCTGTATATTCTGTTACCTCCAGCGATGGACAGTCTCGCACCACGTTCTCTCGTCTTCCCCACCTCTCTTTATGTTCTGTAACCTCCAGCGAGGGGCAGTCTCGCACCACGTTCTCTCGCCTTCCCCACCTGTCTCTGTATATTCTGTAACCTCCAGCGAGGGGCAGTCTCGCACCACGTTCTCTCGTCTTCCTCAGCTGTCTCTGTATATTCTGTTACCTCCAGCGAGGGGCAGTCTCGCACCACGTTCTCTCGCCTTCCCCACATGTCTTTGTATATTCTGTAACCTCCAGCGAGGGGCAGTCTCGCACCACGTTCTCTCGTCTTCCCCACCTGTCTCTGTATATTCTTTAACATCCAGCGAGGGGCAGTCTCGCACCACGTTCTCTCGTCTTCCCCACCTGTCTCTGTATATTCTGTTACCTCCAGCGAGGGGCAGTCTCGCACCACGTTCTCTCGCCTTCCCTACATGTCTCTGTATATTCTGTAACCTCCAGCGAGGGGCAGTCTCGCACCACGTTCTCTTGCCTTCCCCACCTGTCTCTGTATATTCTGTAACCTCCAGCGAGGGGCAGTCTCGCACCACGTTCTCTCGTCTTCCCCAGCTGTCTCTGTATATTCTGTTACCTCCAGCGAGGGGCAGTCTCGCACCACGTTCTCTCGCCTTCCCCACATGTCTTTGTATATTCTGTAACCTCCAGCGAGGGGCAGTCTCGCACCACGTTCTCTCGTCTTCCCCACCTGTCTCTGTATATTCTGTAATCTCTAGCGAGGGGCAGTCTCGCACCACGTTCTCTAGCCTTCCTCACCTTTCTCTGTATGTTCTGTAACCTCCAGCGAGGGGCAGTCTCGCACCACGTTCTCTCTCCTTCCCCACCTGTCTCAGTATGTTCTTTAATATCCAGCGAGGGGCAGTCTCGCACCACGTTCTCTCATCTTCCCCACCTGTCTCTGTATATTCTGTTACCTCCAGCGAGGGGCAGTCTCGCACCACGTTCTCTCGCTTTCCCCAGCTGTCTCTGTATATTCTTTAAGATCCAGCGAGGGGCAGTCTCGCACCACGTTCTCTCGTCTTCCCCACCTGTCTCTGTATATTCTTTAACATCCAGTGAGGGGCAGTCTCGCACCACGTTCTCTCGTCTTCCCCACCTGTCTCTGTATATTCTGTTACCTCCAGCTAGGGGCAGTCTCGCACCACGTTCTCTCGCCTTCCCCACATGTCTCTGTATATTCTGTAACCTCCAGCGAGGGGCAGTCTCGCACCACGTTCTCTCGCCTTCCCCACCTGTCTCTGTATATTCTGTTACCTCCAGCGATGGACAGTCTCGCACCACGTTCTCTCGTCTTCCCCACCTCTCTTTATGTTCTGTAACCTCCAGCGAGGGGCAGTCTCGCACCACGTTCTCTCATCTTCCCCACCTGTCTCTGTATATTCTGTTACCTCCAGTGAGGGGTAGTCTCGCACCACATTCTCTCATCTTCCCCACCTGTCTCTTTATGTTCTGTAACTTCCAGTAAGGGGCAGTCTCGCACCACATTCTCTCGTCTTCCCCACCTGTCTCTGTATATTCTGTTACCTCCAGCAAGGGGCAGTCTCGCACCACGTTCTCTCATCTTCCCCACCTGTCTCTGTATATTCTGGAACCTCCAGTGAGAGGCAGTCTCGCACCACGTTCTCTCGTCTTCCCCACCTGTCTCTGTATATTCTGTTACCTCCAGCGAGGGAAAGTCTCGCACCACGTTCTCTCATCTTCCCCACCTGTCTCTGTATAGTCTGTTACCTCCAGCGAGGGGCAGTCTCACTCCACGTTCTCTCGCCTTCCCCACTTGTCTCTGCATATTCTGTAACCTCTAGCGAGGGGCAGTCTCGCACCACGTTCTCTCGCCTTCCCCACCTGTCCCAGTATATTCTTTAACATCCAGCGAGGGGCAGTCTCGCACCACGTTCTCTCGTCTTTCCCACCTGTCTCTGTATATTCTGTAACCTCCAGCGAGGGGCAGTCTTGCACCACGTTCTCTCGCCTTTCCCACCTGTCTCTGTATATTCTTTAACATCCAGCGAAGGCAGTCTCGCACCACGTTCTCTCGCCTTCCCCACCTGTCTCTGTATATTCTGTAACCTCCAGCGAGGGGCAGTCTCGCACCACGTTCTCTCGTCTTCCCCACCTGTCTCTGTATATTCTGTAATCTCTAGCGAGGGGCAGTCTCGCACCACGTTCTCTCGCCTTCCTCACCTTTCTCTGTATGTTCTGTAACCTCCAGCAAGGGGCAGTCTCGCACCACGTTCTCTCTCCTTCCCCACCTGTCTCAGTATATTCTTTAACATCCAGCGAGGGGCAGTCTCGCACCACGTTCTCTCATCTTCCCCACCTGTCTCTGTATATTCTGTTACCTCCAGCGAGGGGCAGTCTCGCACCACGTTCTCTCGCCTTCCCCAGCTGTCTCTGTATATTCTTTAAGATCCAGCGAGGGGCAGTCTCGCACCACGTTCTCTCGTCTTCCCCACATGCCTCTTTATGTTCTGTAACCTCCAGCGAGGTGCAGTCTCGTACCACGTTCTCTCATCTTCCCCACCTGTCTCTGTATATTCTGTTACCTCCAGCGAGGGGCAGTTTCGTACCACGTTCTCTCATCTTCCCCACCTGTCTCTGTATATTCTGTTACCTCCAGTGAGGGGCAGTCTCGCACCACGTTCTCTCGTCTTCCCCACCTGTCTCGTTATGTTCTGTAACTTCCAGTAAGGGGCAGTCTCGCACCACGTTCTCTCGTCTTCCCCACCTGTCTCTGTATATTCTGTTACCTCCAGCGAGGGGCAGTCTCGCACCACGTTCTCTCGTCTTCCCCAGCTGTCTCTGTATATTCTGTTACCTCCAGCGAGGGGCAGTCTCGCACCACGTTCTCTCGCCTTCCCCACATGTCTTTGTATATTCTGTAACCTCCAGCGAGGGGCAGTCTCGCACCACGTTCTCTCGTCTTCCCCACCTGTCTCTGTATATTCTGTAATCTCTAGCGAGGGGCAGTCTCGCACCACGTTCTCTAGCCTTCCTCACCTTTCTCTGTATGTTCTGTAACCTCCAGCGAGGGGCAGTCTCGCACCACGTTCTCTCTCCTTCCCCACCTGTCTCAGTATGTTCTTTAATATCCAGCGAGGGGCAGTCTCGCACCACGTTCTCTCATCTTCCCCACCTGTCTCTGTATATTCTGTTACCTCCAGCGAGGGGCAGTCTCGCACCACGTTCTCTCGCTTTCCCCAGCTGTCTCTGTATATTCTTTAAGATCCAGCGAGGGGCAGTCTCGCACCACGTTCTCTCGTCTTCCCCACCTGTCTCTGTATATTCTTTAACATCCAGTGAGGGGCAGTCTCGCACCACGTTCTCTCGTCTTCCCCACCTGTCTCTGTATATTCTGTTACCTCCAGCTAGGGGCAGTCTCGCACCACGTTCTCTCGCCTTCCCCACATGTCTCTGTATATTCTTAACCTCCAGCGAGGGGCAGTCTCGCACCACGTTCTCTCGCCTTCCCCACCTGTCTCTGTATATTCTGTTACCTCCAGCGATGGACAGTCTCGCACCACGTTCTCTCGTCTTCCCCACCTCTCTTTATGTTCTGTAACCTCCAGCGAGGGGCAGTCTCGCACCACGTTCTCTCATCTTCCCCACCTGTCTCTGTATATTCTGTTACCTCCAGTGAGGGGTAGTCTCGCACCACATTCTCTCATCTTCCCCACCTGTCTCTTTATGTTCTGTAACTTCCAGTAAGGGGCAGTCTCGCACCACATTCTCTCGTCTTCCCCACCTGTCTCTGTATATTCTGTTACCTCCAGCAAGGGGCAGTCTCGCACCACGTTCTCTCATCTTCCCCACCTGTCTCTGTATATTCTGGAACCTCCAGTGAGAGGCAGTCTCGCACCACGTTCTCTCGTCTTCCCCACCTGTCTCTGTATATTCTGTTACCTCCAGCGAGGGAAAGTCTCGCACCACGTTCTCTCATCTTCCCCACCTGTCTCTGTATAGTCTGTTACCTCCAGCGAGGGGCAGTCTCACTCCACGTTCTCTCGCCTTCCCCACTTGTCTCTGCATATTCTGTAACCTCTAGCGAGGGGCAGTCTCGCACCACGTTCTCTCGCCTTCCCCACCTGTCCCAGTATATTCTTTAACATCCAGCGAGGGGCAGTCTCGCACCACGTTCTCTCGTCTTTCCCACCTGTCTCTGTATATTCTGTAACCTCCAGCGAGGGGCAGTCTTGCACCACGTTCTCTCGCCTTTCCCACCTGTCTCTGTATATTCTTTAACATCCAGCGAAGGCAGTCTCGCACCACGTTCTCTCGCCTTCCCCACCTGTCTCTGTATATTCTGTAACCTCCAGCGAGGGGCAGTCTCGCACCACGTTCTCTCGTCTTCCCCACCTGTCTCTGTATATTCTGTAATCTCTAGCGAGGGGCAGTCTCGCACCACGTTCTCTCGCCTTCCTCACCTTTCTCTGTATGTTCTGTAACCTCCAGCAAGGGGCAGTCTCGCACCACGTTCTCTCTCCTTCCCCACCTGTCTCAGTATATTCTTTAACATCCAGCGAGGGGCAGTCTCGCACCACGTTCTCTCATCTTCCCCACCTGTCTCTGTATATTCTGTTACCTCCAGCGAGGGGCAGTCTCGCACCACGTTCTCTCGCCTTCCCCAGCTGTCTCTGTATATTCTTTAAGATCCAGCGAGGGGCAGTCTCGCACCACGTTCTCTCGTCTTCCCCACATGCCTCTTTATGTTCTGTAACCTCCAGCGAGGTGCAGTCTCGTACCACGTTCTCTCATCTTCCCCACCTGTCTCTGTATATTCTGTTACCTCCAGCGAGGGGCAGTTTCGTACCACGTTCTCTCATCTTCCCCACCTGTCTCTGTATATTCTGTTACCTCCAGTGAGGGGCAGTCTCGCACCACGTTCTCTCGTCTTCCCCACCTGTCTCGTTATGTTCTGTAACTTCCAGTAAGGGGCAGTCTCGCACCACGTTCTCTCGTCTTCCCCACCTGTCTCTGTATATTCTGTTACCTCCAGCGAGGGGCAGGCTCGCACCACGTTCTCTCGTCTTCCCCTCCTGTCTCTGTATATTCTGTTACCTCCAGCGAGGGGCAGTCTCGCATTACGTTCTCTCGCCTTCCTCACCTGTCTCTGTATATTCTGTAACCTCCAACGAGGGGCTGTCTCGTACCACGTTCTCTCATCTTCCCCACCTGTCTCTGTATATTCTGTTACCTCCAGCGAGGGGCAGTTTCGTACCACGTTCTCTCATCTTCCCCACCTGTCTCTGTATATTCTGTTACCTCCAGTGAGGGGCAGTCTCGCACCACGTTCTCTCGTCTTCCCCACCTGTCTCGTTATGTTCTGTAACTTCCAGTAAGGGGCAGTCTCGCACCACGTTCTCTCGTCTTCCCCACCTGTCTCTGTATATTCTGTTACCTCCAGCGAGGGGCAGGCTCGCACCACGTTCTCTCGTCTTCCCCTCCTGTCTCTGTATATTCTGTTACCTCCAGCGAGGGGCAGTCTCGCATTACGTTCTCTCGCCTTCCTCACCTGTCTCTGTATATTCTGTAACCTCCAACGAGGGGCTGTCTCGCACCACGTTCTCTCACCTTCCTCACCCGTCTCTGTATAGTCTGTTACCTCCAGCGAGGGGCTGTCTCGCACCACGTTCTCTCACCTTCCTCACCCGTCTCTGTATAGTCTGTTACCTCCAGCGAGGGGCTGTCTCGCACCACGTTCTGTCACCTTCGCCACCTGTCTCTGTAGATTCTGTTACCTCCAGAAAGGGGCAGTCTCGCACCACATTCTCTCGCCTTCCCCACCTGTCTCTGTATATCCTGTAACCTCCTGCGAGGGGCAGTCTCGCACCACGTTCTCTCGTCTTCCCCACCTGTCTCTTTATGTTCTGTAACCTCCAGCGAGGGGCAGTCTCGCACCATGTTCTCTCATCTTCCCCACCTGTCTCTGTATATTCTGTTACTTCCAGTGAGGGGCAGTCTCGCACCACGTTCTCTCGTCTTCCCCACCTGTCTCTTTATGTTCTGTAACTTCCAGTAAGGGGCAGTCTCGCACCACGTTCTCTCGTCTTTCCCACCTGTCTCTGTATATTCTGTTACCTCCAGCGAGGGGCAGTCTCGCACCACGTTCTCTCGTCTTCCCCACCTGTCTCTGTATATTCTGTTACCTCCAGCGAAGGGCAGTCTCGCACCACATTCTCTCCCCTTCCCCACCTGTCTCTGTATATTCTGTTACCTCCAGCGAGGGGCAGTCTCGCACCACGTTGTCTCATCTTCCCCACCTGTCTCAGTATATTCTTTAACATCCAGCGAGGGGCACTCTCGCACCAGGTTCTCTCATCTTCCCCACCTGTCTCTGTATATTCTGTTACCTCCAGCGAGGGGCAGTCTCGCACCACGTTCTCTCGCCTTCCCCACCTGTCTCTGTATATTCTTTAACATCCAGCGAGGGGCAGTCTCGCACCACGTTCTCTCGTCTTCCCCACCTGTCTCTGTGTATTCTGTTACCTTCAGCGAGGGGCAGTCTCGCACCACGTTCTCTCGCCTTCCCCACCTGTCTCTGTATATTCTGTAACTTCCAGCGAGGGGCAGTCTCGCACCACGTTCTCTCGTCTTCCCCACCTGTCTCTTTATGTTCTGTAACCTCCAGCGAGGGGCAGTCTCGCATCATGTTCTCTCATCTTCCCCACCTGTCTCTGTATATTCTGTTACCTCCAGTGAGGGGCAGTCTCGCACCACGTTCTCTCGTCTTCCCCACCTGTCTCTTTTTGTTCTGTAACTTCCAGTAAGGGGCAGTCTCGCACCACGTTCTCTCGTCTTCCCCACCTGTCTCTGTATATTCTGTTACCTCCAGCGAGGGGCAGTCTCGCACCATGTTCTCTCACCTTCCCCACCTGTCTCTGTATATTCTGTAACCTCCAGCGAGGGGCAGTCTCGCACCATGTTCTCTCGCCTTCCTCACCCGTCTCTGTATATTCTGTAACATCCAGCGAGGGGCAGTCTCGCACCACGTTCTCTCGCCTTCCTCACCCGTCTCTGTATATTCTGTAACATCCAGCGAGGGGCAGTCTCGCACCACGTTCTCTCGCCTTCCTCACCCGTCTCTGTATATTCTGTAACATCCAGCGAGGGGCAGTCTCGCACCACGTTCTCTCACCTTCCTCAACCGTCTCTGTATATTCTGTTACCTCCAGCGAGGGGCAGTCTCGCACCACGTTCTCTCACCTTCCCCACCTGTCTCTGTAGATTCTGTTACCTCCAGCGAGGGGCAGTCTCGCACCACGTTCTCTCGCCTTCCCCACCTGTCTCTGTATATTCTGTAACCTCCAGCGAGGGGCAGTCTCGCACCACGTTTTCTCGTCTTCCCCACCTGTCTCTTTATGTTCTGAAACTTCCAGTAAGGGGCAGTCTCGCACCACGTTGTCTCATCTTCCCCACCTGTCTCTGTATATTCTGTAACCTCCAGCGAGGGGCAGTCTCGCACCACGTTCTCTCTCCTTCCCCACCTGTCTAAGTATATTCTTTAACATCCAGCGAGGGGCAGTCTCGCACCAGGTTCTCTCATCTTCCCCACCTGTCTCTGTATATTCTGTTACCTCCAGCGAGGGGCAGTCTCGCACCACGTTCTCTCGCCTTCCCCACCTGTCTCTGTATATTCTTTAACATCCAGCGAGGGGCAGTCTCGCACCACGTTCTCTCGTCTTCCCCACCTGTCTCTGTGTATTCTGTTACCTCCAGCGAGGGGCAGTCTCGCACCACGTTCTCTCGCCTTCCCCACCTGTCTCTGTATATTCTGTAACCTCCAGCGAGGGGCAGTCTCGCACCACGTTCTCTCGCCTTCCCCACCTGTCTCTATATATTCTGTAACCTCCAGCGAGGGGCAGTCTCGCACCACGTTCTCTCGTCTTCCCCACCTGTCTCTTTATGTTCTGTAACCTCCAGCGAGGGGCAGTCTCGCATCATGTTCTCTCATCTTCCCCACCTGTCTCTGTATATTCTGTTACCTCCAGTGAGGGGCAGTCTCGTACCACGTTCTCTCGTCTTCCCCACCTGTCTCTGTATATTCTGTTACCTCCAGCGAGGGGCAGTCTCGCACCACGTTCTCTCACCTTCCCCACCTGTCTCTGTATATTCTGTAACCTCCAGCGAGGGGCAGTCTCGCACCATGTTCTCTCGCCTTCTCCACCTGTCTCTGTATATTCTGTTACCTCCAGCGAGGGGCAGTCTCGCATTACGTTCTCTCGCCTTCCTCACCTGTCTCTGTATATTCTGTAACCTCCAACGAGGGGCAGTCTCGCACCACGCTCTCTCGCCTTCCTCACCCGTCTCTGTATATTCTGTAACATCCAGCGAGGGGCAGTCTCGCACCACGTTCTCTCACCTTCCTCAACCGTCTCTGTATATTCTGTTACCTCCAGCGAGGGGCAGTCTCGCACCACGTTCTCTCACCTTCCCCACCTGTCTCTGTAGATTCTGTTACCTCCAGCGAGGGGCAGTCTCGCACCACGTTCTCTCGCCTTCCCCACCTGTCTCTGTATATTCTGTAACCTCCAGCGAGGGGCAGTCTCGCACCACGTTCTCTCGTCTTCCCCACCTGTCTCTTTATGTTCTGAAACTTCCAGTAAGGGGCAGTCTCGCACCACGTTCTCTCATCTTCCCCACCTGTCTCTGTATATTCTGTTACCTCCAGCGAGGGGCAGTCTCGCATTACGTTCTCTCGCCTTCCTCATCTGTCTCTGTATATTCTCTAACCTGCAACGAGGGGCAGTCTCGCACCACGTTCTCTCGCCTTCCTCACCCATCTCTGTATATTCTGTTACCTTCAGCGAGGGGCAGTCTCGCACCACGTTCTCTCACCTTCTCCACTTGTCTCTGTATATTCTGTTACCTCCAGCGAGGGGCAGTCTCGCACCACGTTCTCTCGCCTTCCCCACCTGTGTCTGTATATTCTGTAATCTCTAGCGAGGGGCAGTCTCGCACCACGTTCTCTCGTCTTCCCCACCTGTCTCTGTATATTCTGTAATCTCTAGCGAGGGGCAGTCTCACACCACGTTCTCTCGCCTTCCTCACCTTTCTCTGTATGTTCTGTAAACTCCAGCGAGGGGCAGTCTCACACCACGTTCTCTCTCCTTCCCCACCTGTCTCAGTATATTCTTTAACATCCAGCGAGGGGCAGTCTCGCACCAGGTTCTCTCATCTTCCCCACCTGTCTCTGTATATTCTGTTACCTCCAGCGAGGGGCAGTCTCGCACCACGTTCTCTCGCCTTCCCCACCTGTCTCTGTATATTCTTTAACATCCAGCGAGGGGCAGTCTCGCACCACGTTCTCTCGTCTTCCCCACCTGTCTCTGTGTATTCTGTTACCTTCAGCGAGGGGCAGTCTCGCACCACGTTCTCTCGCCTTCCCCACCTGTCTCTGTATATTCTGTAACTTCCAGCGAGGGGCAGTCTCGCACCACGTTCTCTCGTCTTCCCCACCTGTCTCTTTATGTTCTGTAACCTCCAGCGAGGGGCAGTCTCGCATCATGTTCTCTCATCTTCCCCACCTGTCTCTGTATATTCTGTTACCTCCAGTGAGGGGCAGTCTCGCACCACGTTCTCTCGTCTTCCCCACCTGTCTCTTTTTGTTCTGTAACTTCCAGTAAGGGGCAGTCTCGCACCACGTTCTCTCGTCTTCCCCACCTGTCTCTGTATATTCTGTTACCTCCAGCGAGGGGCAGTCTCGCACCACGTTCTCTCACCTTCCCCACCTGTCTCTGTATATTCTGTAACCTCCAGCGAGGGGCAGTCTCGCACCATGTTCTCTCGCCTTCCTCACCCGTCTCTGTATATTCTGTAACATCCAGCGAGGGGCAGTCTCGCACCACGTTCTCTCGCCTTCCTCACCCGTCTCTGTATATTCTGTAACATCCAGCGAGGGGCAGTCTCGCACCACGTTCTCTCGCCTTCCTCACCCGTCTCTGTATATTCTGTAACATCCAGCGAGGGGCAGTCTCGCACCACGTTCTCTCACCTTCCTCAACCGTCTCTGTATATTCTGTTACCTCCAGCGAGGGGCAGTCTCGCACCACGTTCTCTCACCTTCCCCACCTGTCTCTGTAGATTCTGTTACCTCCAGCGAGGGGCAGTCTCGCACCACGTTCTCTCGCCTTCCCCACCTGTCTCTGTATATTCTGTAACCTCCAGCGAGGGGCAGTCTCGCACCACATTTTCTCATCTTCCCCACCTGTCTCTTTATGTTCTGAAACTTCCAGTAAGGGGCAGTCTCGCACCACGTTGTCTCATCTTCCCCACCTGTCTCTGTATATTCTGTAACCTCCAGCGAGGGGCAGTCTCGCACCACGTTCTCTCTCCTTCCCCACCTGTCTCAGTATATTCTTTAACATCCAGCGAGGGGCAGTCTCGCACCAGGTTCTCTCATCTTCCCCACCTGTCTCTGTATATTCTGTTACCTCCAGCGAGGGGCAGTCTCGCACCACGTTCTCTCGCCTTCCCCACCTGTCTCTGTATATTCTTTAACATCCAGCGAGGGGCAGTCTCGCACCACGTTCTCTCGTCTTCCCCACCTGTCTCTGTGTATTCTGTTACCTCCAGCGAGGGGCAGTCTCGCACCACGTTCTCTCGCCTTCCCCACCTGTCTCTGTATATTCTGTAACCTCCAGCGAGGGGCAGTCTCGCACCACGTTCTCTCACCTTCCCCACCTGTCTCTGTATATTCTGTAACCTCCAGCGAGGGGCAGTCTCGCACCATGTTCTCTCGCCTTCTCCACCTGTCTCTGTATATTCTGTTACCTCCAGCGAGGGGCAGTCTCGCATTACGTTCTCTCGCCTTCCTCACCTGTCTCTGTATATTCTGTAACCTCCAACGAGGGGCAGTCTCGCACCACGTTCTCTCGCCTTCCTCACCCGTCTCTGTATATTCTGTAACATCCAGCGAGGGGCAGTCTCGCACCACGTTCTCTCACCTTCCTCAACCGTCTCTGTATATTCTGTTACCTCCAGCGAGGGGCAGTCTCGCACCACGTTCTCTCACCTTCCCCACCTGTCTCTGTAGATTCTGTTACCTCCAGCGAGGGGCAGTCTCGCACCACGTTCTCTCGCCTTCCCCACCTGTCTCTGTATATTCTGTAACCTCCAGCGAGGGGCAGTCTCGCACCACGTTCTCTCGTCTTCCCCACCTGTCTCTTTATGTTCTGAAACTTCCAGTAAGGGGCAGTCTCGCACCACGTTCTCTCATCTTCCCCACCTGTCTCTGTATATTCTGTTACCTCCAGCGAGGGGCAGTCTCGCATTACGTTCTCTCGCCTTCCTCATCTGTCTCTGTATATTCTCTAACCTGCAACGAGGGGCAGTCTCGCACCACGTTCTCTCGCCTTCCTCACCCATCTCTGTATATTCTGTTACCTCCAGCGAGGGGCAGTCTCGCACCACGTTCTCTCACCTTCTCCACTTGTCTCTGTATATTCTGTTACCTCCAGCGAGGGGCAGTCTCGCACCACGTTCTCTCGCCTTCCCCACCTGTGTCTGTATATTCTGTAATCTCTAGCAAGGGGCAGTCTCGCACCACGTTCTCTCGTCTTCCCCACCTGTCTCTGTATATTCTGTAATCTCTAGCGAGGGGCAGTCTCACACCACGTTCTCTCGCCTTCCTCACCTTTCTCTGTATGTTCTGTAAACTCCAGCGAGGGGCAGTCTCACACCACGTTCTCTCTCCTTCCCCACCTGTCTCAGTATATTCTTTAACATCCAGCGAGGGGCAGTCTCGCACCACGTTCTCTCATCTTCCCCACCTGTCTCTGTATATTCTGTTACCTCCTGCGAGGGGCAGTCTCGCACCACGTTCTCTCGCCTTCCCCACCTGTCTCTGTATATTCTGTAACCTCCAGCGAGGGGCAGTCTCGCACCACGTTCTCTCGTCTTCCTCAGCTGTCTCTGTATATTCTGTTACCTCCAGCGAGGGGCAGTCTCGCACCACGTTCTCTCGCCTTCCCCACATGTCTTTGTATATTCTGTAACCTCCAGCGAGGGGCAGTCTCGCACCACGTTCTCTCGTCTTCCCCACCTGTCTCTGTATATTCTGTTACCTCCAGCGAGGGGCAGTCTCGCACCACGTTCTCTCGCCTTCCCCACATGTCTCTGTATATTCTGTAACCTCCAGCGAGGGGCAGTCTCGCACCACGTTCTCTCGTCTTCCCCACCTGTCTCTGTATATTCTTTAACATCCAGCGAGGGGCAGTCTCGCACCACGTTCTCTCGTTTTCCCCACCTGTCTCTGTATATTCTGTTACCTCCAGCGAGGGGCAGTCTCGCACCACGTTCTCTCGCCTTCCCCACATGTCTCTGTATATTCTGTAACCTCCAGCGAGAGGCAGTCTCGCACCACGTTCTCTTGCCTTCCCCACCTGTCTCTGTATATTCTGTAACCTCCAGCGAGGGGCAGTCTCGCACCACGTTCTCTCGTCTTCCCCAGATGTCTCTGTATATTCTGTTACCTCCAGCGAGGGGCTGTCTCGCACCATGTTCTCTAGCCTTCCTCATCTTTCTCTGTATGTTCTGTAACCTCCAGCGAGGGGCAGTCTCGCACCACGTTCTCTCGCTTTCCTCAGCTGTCTCTGTATATTCTTTAAGATCCAGCGAGGGGCAGTCTCGCACCACGTTCTCTCGTCTTCCCCACCTGTCTCTGTATATTCTTTAACATCCAGTGAGGGGCAGTCTCGCACCACGTTCTCTCGTCTTCCCCACCTGTCTCTGTATATTCTGTTACCTCCAGCGAGGGGCAGTCTCGCACCACGTTCTCTCGCCTTCCCCACATGTCTCTGTATATTCTGTAACCTCCAGCGAGGGGCAGTCTCGCACCACGTTCTCTCGCCTTCCCCACCTGTCTCTGTATATTCTGTTACCTCCAGCGAGGGACAGTCTCGCACCACGTTCTCTCGTCTTCCCCACCTGTGTCTGTATATTCTGTAATCTCTAGCGAGGGGCAGTCTCGCACCACGTTCTCTCGTCTTCCCCACCTGTCTCTGTATATTCTGTAATCTCTAGCGAGGGGCAGTCTCGCACCACGTTCTCTCGCCTTCCTCACCTTTCTCTGTATGTTCTGTAAACTCCAGCGAGGGGCAGTCTCACACCACGTTCTCTCTCCTTCCCCACCTGTCTCAGTATATTCTTTAACATCCAGCGAGGGGCAGTCTCGCACCACGTTCTCTCATCTTCCCCACCTGTCTCTGTATATTCTGTTACCTCCTGCGAGGGGCAGTCTCGCACCACGTTCTCTCGCCTTCCCCACCTGTCTCTGTATATTCTGTAACCTCCAGCGAGGGGCAGTCTCGCACCACGTTCTCTCGTCTTCCTCAGCTGTCTCTGTATATTCTGTTACCTCCAGCGAGGGGCAGTCTCGCACCACGTTCTCTCGCCTTCCCCACATGTCTTTGTATATTCTGTAACCTCCAGCGAGGGGCAGTCTCGCACCACGTTCTCTCGTCTTCCCCACCTGTCTCTGTATATTCTTTAACATCCAGCGAGGGGCAGTCTCGCACCACGTTCTCTCGTCTTCCCCACCTGTCTCTGTATATTCTGTTACCTCCAGCGAGGGGCAGTCTCGCACCACGTTCTCTCGCCTTCCCCACATGTCTCTGTATATTCTGTAACCTCCAGCAAGGGGCAGTCTCGCACCACGTTCTCTTGCCTTCCCCACCTGTCTCTGTATATTCTGTAACCTCCAGCGAGGGGCAGTCTCGCACCACGTTCTCTCGTCTTCCCCAGCTGTCTCTGTATATTCTGTTACCTCCAGCGAGGGGCAGTCTCGCACCACGTTCTCTCGCCTTCCCCACATGTCTTTGTATATTCTGTAACCTCCAGCGAGGGGCAGTCTCGCACCACGTTCTCTCGTCTTCCCCACCTGTCTCTGTATATTCTGTAATCTCTAGCGAGGGGCAGTCTCGCACCACGTTCTCTAGCCTTCCTCACCTTTCTCTGTATGTTCTGTAACCTCCAGCGAGGGGCAGTCTCGCACCACGTTCTCTCTCCTTCCCCACCTGTCTCAGTATGTTCTTTAATATCCAGCGAGGGGCAGTCTCGCACCACGTTCTCTCATCTTCCCCACCTGTCTCTGTATATTCTGTTACCTCCAGCGAGGGGCAGTCTCGCACCACGTTCTCTCGCTTTCCCCAGCTGTCTCTGTATATTCTTTAAGATCCAGCGAGGGGCAGTCTCGCACCACGTTCTCTCGTCTTCCCCACCTGTCTCTGTATATTCTTTAACATCCAGTGAGGGGCAGTCTCGCACCACGTTCTCTCGTCTTCCCCACCTGTCTCTGTATATTCTGTTACCTCCAGCTAGGGGCAGTCTCGCACCACGTTCTCTCGCCTTCCCCACATGTCTCTGTATATTCTGTAACCTCCAGCGAGGGGCAGTCTCGCACCACGTTCTCTTGCCTTCCCCACCTGTCTCTGTATATTCTGTTACCTCCAGCGATGGACAGTCTCGCACCACGTTCTCTCGTCTTCCCCACCTCTCTTTATGTTCTGTAACCTCCAGCGAGGGGCAGTCTCGCACCACGTTCTCTCGCCTTCCCCACCTGTCTCTGTATATTCTGTAACCTCCAGCGAGGGGCAGTCTCGCACCACGTTCTCTCGTCTTCCTCAGCTGTCTCTGTATATTCTGTTACCTCCAGCGAGGGGCAGTCTCGCACCACGTTCTCTCGCCTTCCCCACATGTCTTTGTATATTCTGTAACCTCCAGCGAGGGGCAGTCTCGCACCACGTTCTCTCGTCTTCCCCACCTGTCTCTGTATATTCTTTAACATCCAGCGAGGGGCAGTCTCGCACCACGTTCTCTCGTCTTCCCCAGCTGTCTCTGTATATTCTGTTACCTCCAGCGAGGGGCAGTCTCGCACCACGTTCTCTCGCCTTCCCCACATGTCTTTGTATATTCTGTAACCTCCAGCGAGGGGCAGTCTCGCACCACGTTCTCTCGTCTTCCCCACCTGTCTCTGTATATTCTGTAATCTCTAGCGAGGGGCAGTCTCGCACCACGTTCTCTAGCCTTCCTCACCTTTCTCTGTATGTTCTGTAACCTCCAGCGAGGGGCAGTCTCGCACCACGTTCTCTCTCCTTCCCCACCTGTCTCAGTATGTTCTTTAATATCCAGCGAGGGGCAGTCTCGCACCACGTTCTCTCATCTTCCCCACCTGTCTCTGTATATTCTGTTACCTCCAGCGAGGGGCAGTCTCGCACCACGTTCTCTCGCTTTCCCCAGCTGTCTCTGTATATTCTTTAAGATCCAGCGAGGGGCAGTCTCGCACCACGTTCTCTCGTCTTCCCCACCTGTCTCTGTATATTCTTTAACATCCAGTGAGGGGCAGTCTCGCACCACGTTCTCTCGTCTTCCCCACCTGTCTCTGTATATTCTGTTACCTCCAGCTAGGGGCAGTCTCGCACCACGTTCTCTCGCCTTCCCCACATGTCTCTGTATATTCTGTAACCTCCAGCGAGGGGCAGTCTCGCACCACGTTCTCTCGCCTTCCCCACCTGTCTCTGTATATTCTGTTACCTCCAGCGATGGACAGTCTCGCACCACGTTCTCTCGTCTTCCCCACCTCTCTTTATGTTCTGTAACCTCCAGCGAGGGGCAGTCTCGCACCACGTTCTCTCATCTTCCCCACCTGTCTCTGTATATTCTGTTACCTCCAGTGAGGGGTAGTCTCGCACCACATTCTCTCATCTTCCCCACCTGTCTCTTTATGTTCTGTAACTTCCAGTAAGGGGCAGTCTCGCACCACATTCTCTCGTCTTCCCCACCTGTCTCTGTATATTCTGTTACCTCCAGCAAGGGGCAGTCTCGCACCACGTTCTCTCATCTTCCCCACCTGTCTCTGTATATTCTGTAACCTCCAGTGAGAGGCAGTCTCGCACCACGTTCTCTCGTCTTCCCCACCTGTCTCTGTATATTCTGTTACCTCCAGCGAGGGAAAGTCTCGCACCACGTTCTCTCATCTTCCCCACCTGTCTCTGTATAGTCTGTTACCTCCAGCGAGGGGCAGTCTCACTCCACGTTCTCTCGCCTTCCCCACTTGTCTCTGCATATTCTGTAACCTCCAGCGAGGGGCAGTCTCGCACCACGTTCTCTCGCCTTCCCCACCTGTCTCAGTATATTCTTTAACATCCAGCGAGGGGCAGTCTCGCACCACGTTCTCTCGTCTTTCCCACCTGTCTCTGTATATTCTGTAACCTCCAGCGAGGGGCAGTCTCGCACCACGTTCTCTCGCCTTTCCCACCTGTCTCTGTATATTCTTTAACATCCAGCGAAGGCAGTCTCGCACCACGTTCTCTCGCCTTCCCCACCTGTCTCTGTATATTCTGTAACCTCCAGCGAGGGGCAGTCTCGCACCACGTTCTCTCGTCTTCCCCACCTGTCTCTGTATATTCTGTAATCTCTAGCGAGGGGCAGTCTCGCACCACATTCTCTCGCCTTCCTCACCTTTCTCTGTATGTTCTGTAACCTCCAGCAAGGGGCAGTCTCGCACCACGTTCTCTCTCCTTCCCCACCTGTCTCAGTATATTCTTTAACATCCAGCGAGGGTCAGTCTCGCACCACGTTCTCTCATCTTCCCCACCTGTCTCTGTATATTCTGTTACCTCCAGCGAGGGGCAGTCTCGCACCACGTTCTCTCGCCTTCCCCAGCTGTCTCTGTATATTCTTTAAGATCCAGCGAGGGGCAGTCTCGCACCACGTTCTCTCGTCTTCCCCACATGCCTCTTTATGTTCTGTAACCTCCAGCGAGGTGCAGTCTCGTACCACGTTCTCTCATCTTCCCCACCTGTCTCTGTATATTCTGTTACCTCCAGCGAGGGGCAGTTTCGTACCACGTTCTCTCATCTTCCCCACCTGTCTCTGTATATTCTGTTACCTCCAGTGAGGGGCAGTCTCGCACCACGTTCTCTCGTCTTCCCCACCTGTCTCGTTATGTTCTGTAACTTCCAGTAAGGGGCAGTCTCGCACCACGTTCTCTCGTCTTCCCCACCTGTCTCTGTATATTCTGTTACCTCCAGCGAGGGGCAGGCTCGCACCACGTTCTCTCGTCTTCCCCTCCTGTCTCTGTATATTCTGTTACCTCCAGCGAGGGGCAGTCTCGCATTACGTTCTCTCGCCTTCCTCACCTGTCTCTGTATATTCTGTAACCTCCAACGAGGGGCTGTCTCGCACCACGTTCTCTCACCTTCCTCACCCGTCTCTGTATAGTCTGTTACCTCCAGCGGGGGCTGTCTCGCACCACGTTCTCTCACCTTCCTCACCCGTCTCTGTATAGTCTGTTACCTCCAGCGAGGGGCTGTCTCGCACCACGTTCTCTCACCTTCGCCACCTGTCTCTGTAGATTCTGTTACCTCCAGAAAGGGGCAGTCTCGCACCACATTCTCTCGCCTTCCCCACCTGTCTCTGTATATCCTGTAACCTCCTGCGAGGGGCAGTCTCGCACCACGTTCTCTCGTCTTCCCCACCTGTCTCTTTATGTTCTGTAACCTCCAGCGAGGGGCAGTCTCGCACCATGTTCTCTCATCTTCCCCACCTGTCTCTGTATATTCTGTTACTTCCAGTGAGGGGCAGTCTCGCACCACGTTCTCTCGTCTTCCCCACCTGTCTCTTTATGTTCTGTAACTTCCAGTAAGGGGCAGTCTCGCACCACGTTCTCTCGTCTTTCCCACCTGTCTCTGTATATTCTGTTACCTCCAGCGAGGGGCAGTCTCGCACCACGTTCTCTCGTCTTCCCCACCTGTCTCTGTATATTCTGTTACCTCCAGCGAAGGGCAGTCTCGCACCACATTCTCTCCCCTTCCCCACCTGTCTCTGTATATTCTGTTACCTCCAGCGAGGGGCAGTCTCGCACCACGTTGTCTCATCTTCCCCACCTGTCTCTGTATATTCTGTAACCTCCAGCGAGGGGCAGTCTCGCACCACGTTCTCTCTCCTTCCCCACCTGTCTCAGTATATTCTTTAACATCCAGCGAGGGGCAGTCTCGCACCAGGTTCTCTCATCTTCCCCACCTGTCTCTGTATATTCTGTTACCTCCAGCGAGGGGCAGTCTCGCACCACGTTCTCTCGCCTTCCCCACCTGTCTCTGTATATTCTTTAACATCCAGCGAGGGGCAGTCTCGCACCACGTTCTCTCGTCTTCCCCACCTGTCTCTGTGTATTCTGTTACCTTCAGCGAGGGGCAGTCTCGCACCACGTTCTCTCGCCTTCCCCACCTGTCTCTGTATATTCTGTAACTTCCAGTGAGGGGCAGTCTCGCACCACGTTCTCTCGTCTTCCCCACCTGTCTCTTTATGTTCTGTAACCTCCAGCGAGGGGCAGTCTCGCATCATGTTCTCTCATCTTCCCCACCTGTCTCTGTATATTCTGTTACCTCCAGTGAGGGGCAGTCTCGCACCACGTTCTCTCGTCTTCCCCACCTGTCTCTTTTTGTTCTGTAACTTCCAGTAAGGGGCAGTCTCGCACCACGTTCTCTCGTCTTCCCCACCTGTCTCTGTATATTCTGTTACCTCCAGCGAGGGGCAGTCTCGCACCACGTTCTCTCACCTTCCCCACCTGTCTCTGTATATTCTGTAACCTCCAGCGAGGGGCAGTCTCGCACCATGTTCTCTCGCCTTCCTCACCCGTCTCTGTATATTCTGTAACATCCAGCGAGGGGCAGTCTCGCACCACGTTCTCTCGCCTTCCTCACCCGTCTCTGTATATTCTGTAACATCCAGCGAGGGGCAGTCTCGCACCACGTTCTCTCGCCTTCCTCACCCGTCTCTGTATATTCTGTAACATCCAGCGAGGGGCAGTCTCGCACCACGTTCTCTCACCTTCCCCACCTGTCTCTGTAGATTCTGTTACCTCCAGCGAGGGGCAGTCTCGCACCACGTTCTCTCACCTTCCCCACCTGTCTCTGTAGATTCTGTTACCTCCAGCGAGGGGCAGTCTCGCACCACGTTCTCTCACCTTCCCCACCTGTCTCTGTATATTCTGTAACCTCCAGCGAGGGGCAGTCTCGCACCACGTTTTCTCGTCTTCCCCACCTGTCTCTTTATGTTCTGAAACTTCCAGTAAGGGGCAGTCTCGCACCACGTTGTCTCATCTTCCCCACCTGTCTCTGTATATTCTGTAACCTCCAGCGAGGGGCAGTCTCACACCACGTTCTCTCTCCTTCCCCACCTGTCTCAGTATATTCTTTAACATCCAGCGAGGGGCAGTCTCGCACCAGGTTCTCTCATCTTCCCCACCTGTCTCTGTATATTCTGTTACCTCCAGCGAGGGGCAGTCTCGCACCACGTTCTCTCGCCTTCCCCACCTGTCTCTGTATATTCTTTAACATCCAGCGAGGGGCAGTCTCGCACCACGTTCTCTCGTCTTCCCCACCTGTCTCTGTGTATTCTGTTACCTCCAGCGAGGGGCAGTCTCGCACCACGTTCTCTCGCCTTCCCCACCTTTCTCTGTATATTCTGTAACCTCCAGCGAGGGGCAGTCTCGCACCACGTTCTCTCGCCTTCCCCACCTGTCTCTATATATTCTGTAACCTCCAGCGAGGGGCAGTCTCGCACCACGTTCTCTCGTCTTCCCCACCTGTCTCTTTATGTTCTGTAACCTCCAGCGAGGGGCAGTCTCGCATCATGTTCTCTCATCTTCCCCACCTGTCTCTGTATATTCTGTTACCTCCAGTGAGGGGCAGTCTCGTACCACGTTCTCTCGTCTTCCCCACCTGTCTCTGTATATTCTGTTACCTCCAGCGAGGGGCAGTCTCGCACCACGTTCTCTCACCTTCCCCACCTGTCTCTGTATATTCTGTAACCTCCAGCGAGGGGCAGTCTCGCACCATGTTCTCTCGCCTTCTCCACCTGTCTCTGTATATTCTGTTACCTCCAGCGAGGGGCAGTCTCGCACCACGTTCTCTCACCTTCCCCACCTGTCTCTGTATATTCTGTAACCTCCAGCGAGGGGCAGTCTCGCACCATGTTCTCTCGCCTTCTCCACCTGTCTCTGTATATTCTGTAACCTCCAACGAGGGGCAGTCTCGCACCACGTTCTCTCGCCTTCCTCACCCGTCTCTGTATATTCTGTAACATCCAGCGAGGGGCAGTCTCGCACCACGTTCTCTCACCTTCCTCAACCGTCTCTGTATATTCTGTTACCTCCAGCGAGGGGCAGTCTCGCACCACGTTCTCTCACCTTCCCCACCTGTCTCTGTAGATTCTGTTACCTCCAGCGAGGGGCAGTCTCGCACCACGTTCTCTCGCCTTCCCCACCTGTCTCTGTATATTCTGTAACCTCCAGCGAGGGGCAGTCTCGCACCACGTTCTCTCGTCTTCCCCACCTGTCTCTTTATGTTCTGAAACTTCCAGTAAGGGGCAGTCTCGCACCACGTTCTCTCATCTTCCCCACCTGTCTCTGTATATTCTGTTACCTCCAGCGAGGGGCAGTCTCGCATTACGTTCTCTCGCCTTCCTCATCTGTCTCTGTATATTCTCTAACCTGCAACGAGGGGCAGTCTCGCACCACGTTCTCTCGCCTTCCTCACCCATCTCTGTATATTCTGTTACCTCCAGCGAGGGGCAGTCTCGCACCACGTTCTCTCACCTTCTCCACTTGTCTCTGTATATTCTGTTACCTCCAGCGAGGGGCAGTCTCGCACCACGTTCTCTCGCCTTCCCCACCTGTGTCTGTATATTCTGTAATCTCTAGCGAGGGGCAGTCTCGCACCACGTTCTCTCGTCTTCCCCACCTCTCTCTGTATATTCTGTAATCTCTAGCGAGGGGCAGTCTCACACCACGTTCTCTCGCCTTCCTCACCTTTCTCTGTATGTTCTGTAAACTCCAGCGAGGGGCAGTCTCACACCACGTTCTCTCTCCTTCCCCACCTGTCTCAGTATATTCTTTAACATCCAGCGAGGGGCAGTCTCGCACCACGTTCTCTCATCTTCCCCACCTGTCTCTGTATATTCTGTTACCTCCTGCGAGGGGCAGTCTCGCACCACGTTCTCTCGCCTTCCCCACCTGTCTCTGTATATTCTGTAACCTCCAGCGAGGGGCAGTCTCACACCACGTTCTCTCGTCTTCCTCAGCTGTCTCTGTATATTCTGTTACCTCCAGCGAGGGGCAGTCTCGCACCACGTTCTCTCGCCTTCCCCACATGTCTTTGTATATTCTGTAACCTCCAGCGAGGGGCAGTCTCGCACCACGTTCTCTCGCCTTCCCCAACTGTCTCTGTATATTCTTTAACATCCAGCGAGGGGCAGTCTCGCACCACGTTCTCTCGTCTTCCCCACCTGTCTCTGTATATTCTGTTACCTCCAGCGAGGGGCAGTCTCGCACCACGTTCTCTTGCCTTCCCCACATGTCTCTGTATATTCTGTAACCTCCAGCGAGGGGCAGTCTCGCACCACGTTCTCTCGTCTTCCCCACCTGTCTCTGTATATTCTTTAACATCCAGCGAGGGGCAGTCTCGCACCACGTTCTCTCGTTTTCCCCACCTGTCTCTGTATATTCTGTTACCTCCAGCGAGGGGCAGTCTCGCACCACGTTCTCTCGCCTTCCCCACATGTCTCTGTATATTCTGTAACCTCCAGCGAGGGGCAGTCTCGCACCACGTTCTCTTGCCTTCCCCACCTGTCTCTGTATATTCTGTAACCTCCAGCGAGGGGCAGTCTCGCACCACGTTCTCTCGTCTTCCCCAGATGTCTCTGTATATTCTGTTACCTCCAGCGAGGGGCTGTCTCGCACCACGTTCTCTCGCCTTCCCCACATGTCTTTGTATATTCTGTAACCTCCAGCGAGGGGCAGTCTCGCACCACGTTCTCTCGTCTTCCCCACCTGTCTCTGTATATTCTGTAATCTCTAGCGAGGGGCAGTCTCGCACCACGTTCTCTAGCCTTCCTCACCTTTCTCTGTATGTTCTGTAACCTCCAGCGAGGGGCAGTCTCGCACCACGTTCTCTCGTCTTCCCCACCTGTCTCTGTATATTCTTTAACATCCAGTGAGGGGCAGTCTCGCACCACGTTCTCTCGTCTTCCCCACCTGTCTCTGTATATTCTGTTACCTCCAGCGAGGGGCAGTCTCGCACCACGTTCTCTCGCCTTCCCCACATGTCTCTGTATATTCTGTAACCTCCAGCGAGGGGCAGTCTCGCACCACGTTCTCTCGCCTTCCCCACCTGTCTCTGTATATTCTGTTACCTCCAGCGAGGGACAGTCTCGCACCACGTTCTCTCGTCTTCCCCACCTCTCTTTATGTTCTGTAACCTCCAGCGAGGGGCAGTCTCGCACCACGTTCTCTCATCTTCCCCACCTGTCTCTGTATATTCTGTTACCTCCAGTGAGGGGTAGTCTCGCACCACATTCTCTCGTCTTCCCCACCTGTCTCTTTATGTTCTGTAACTTCCAGTAAGGGGCAGTCTCGCACCACATTCTCTCGTCTTCCCCACCTGTCTCTGTATATTCTGTTACCTCCAGCAAGGGGCAGTCTCGCACCACGTTCTCTCATCTTCCCCACCTGTCTCTGTATATTTTGTAACCTCCAGTGAGAGACAGTCTCGCACCACGTTCTCTCGTCTTCCCCACCTGTCTCTGTATATTCTGTTACCTCCAGCGAGGGAAAGTCTCGCACCACGTTCTCTCATCTTCCCCACCTGTCTCTGTATAGTCTGTTACCTCCAGCGAGGGGCAGTCTCACTCCACGTTCTCTCGCCTTCCCCACTTGTCTCTGCATATTCTGTAACCTCCAGCGAGGGGCAGTCTCGCACCACGTTCTCTCGCCTTCCCCACCTGTCTCAGTATATTCTTTAACATCCAGCGAGGGGCAGTCTCGCACCACGTTCTCTCGTCTTTCCCACCTGTCTCTGTATATTCTGTAACCTCCAGCGAGGGGCAGTCTCGCACCACGTTCTCTCGCCTTTCCCACCTGTCTCTGTATATTCTTTAACATCCAGCGAAGGCAGTCTCGCACCACGTTCTCTCGTCTTCCCCACCTGTCTCTGTATATTCTTTAACATCCAGCGAGGGGCAGTCTCGCACCACGTTCTCTCGTCTTCCCCACTTGTCTCTGTATATTCTGTAACATCCAGCGAGGGGCAGTCTCGTACCACGTTCTCTCATCTTCCCCACCTGTCTCTGTATACTCTGTAACATCCAGCAAGGGGCAGTCTCACACCATATTCTCTCGCCTTCCCCACCTGTCTCTGTATACTCTGTAACCTCCAGCGAGGGGCAGTCTCGCACCTCGTTCTCTCGCCTTCCCCACCTCTCTCTGTATAATCTTTAACATCCAGCGAGGGGCAGTCTCGCACCACGTTCTCTCGCCTTCCCCACCTGTCTCTGTATATTCTGTTACCTCCAGCGAGGGGCAGTCTCGCTCCACGTTCTCTCACCTTCCCCACCTGTGTTTGTATATTCTGTTACCTCCAGCGAGGGGCAGTCTCGCAGCACGTTCTCTCATCTTCCCCACCTGTCTCTGTATATTCTGTAACATCCAGCGAGGGGCAGTCTCACACCACGTTCTCTCGCCTTCCCCACATGTCTCTGTATATTCTGTAACCTCCAGTGAGGGGCAGTCTCGCCCCATGTTCTCTCGCCTTCCCCACCTGTCTCTTTATGTTCTGTAACCTCCAGCGAGGGGCAGTCTCACACCACGTTCTCTCATCTTCCCCACCTGTCTCTGTATATTCTGTAACATCCAGCGAAGGGCAGTCTCGCACCACGTTCTCTCGCATACCACACCTGTCTCTGTATATTCTGTTACCTCCAGCGAGGGGCAGTCACGCACCACGTTCTCTCGCCTTCCCCACCTGTGTCTGTATATTCTGTAATCTCTAATGAGGGGCAGTCTCGCACCACGTTTTCTTGCCTTCCTCACCTGTCTCTGTATAGTCTGTTACCTCCAGCGAGGGGCAGTCTCGCTCCACGTTCTCTCGCCTTCCCCACTTGTCTCTGCATATTCTGTAACCTCCAGCGAGGGGCAGTCTCGCACCACGTTCTCTCGCCTTCCCCACCTGTCTCTGTATATTCTGTTACCTCCAGCAAGGGGCAGTCTCGCACCACATTCTCTCATCTTCCCCACCTGTCTCTGTATATTTTGTAACCTCCAGTGAGAGGCAGTCTCGCACCACGTTCTCTCGTCTTCCCCACCTGTCTCTGTATATTCTGTTACCTCCAGCAAGGGAAAGTCTCGCACCACGTTCTCTCATCTTCCCCACCTGTCTCTGTATAGTCTGTTACCTCCAGCGAGGGGCAGTCTCACTCCACGTTCTCTCGCCTTCCCCACTTGTCTCTGCATATTCTGTAACCTCCAGCGAGGGGCAGTCTCGCACCACGTTCTCTCGCCTTCCCCACCTGTCTCAGTATATTCTTTAACATCCAGCGAGGGGCAGTCTCGCACCACGTTCTCTCGTCTTTCCCACCTGTCTCTGTATATTCTGTAACCTCCAGCGAGGGGCAGTCTCGCACCACGTTCTCTCGCCTTTCCCACCTGTCTCTGTATATTCTTTAACATCCAGCGAGGGGCAGTCTCGCACCACGTTCTCTCGTCTTCCCCACTTGTCTCTGTATATTCTGTAACATCCAGCGAGGGGCAGTCTCGTACCACGTTCTCTCATCTTCCCCACCTGTCTCTGTATATTCTGTAACATCCAGCAAGGGGCAGTCTCACACCATATTCTCTCGCCTTCCCCACCTGTCTCTGTATACTCTGTAACCTCCAGCGAGGGGCAGTCTCGCACCTCGTTCTCTCGCCTTCCCCACCTGTCTCTGTATATTCTTTAACATCCAGCGAGGGGCAGTCTCGCACCACGTTCTCTCGCCTTCCCCACCTGTCTCTGTATATTCTGTTACCTCCAGCGAGGGGCAGTCTCGCTCCACGTTCTCTCACCTTCCCCACCTGTGTTTGTATATTCTGTTACCTCCAGCGAGGGGCAGTCTCGCAGCACGTTCTCTCATCTTCCCCACCTGTCTCTGTATATTCTGTAACATCCAGCGAGGGGCAGTCTCACACCACGTTCTCTCGCCTTCCCCACATGTCTCTGTATATTCTGTAACCTCCAGTGAGGGGCAGTCTCGCCCCATGTTCTCTCGCCTTCCCCACCTGTCTCTTTATGTTCTGTAACCTCCAGCGAGGGGCAGTCTCACACCACGTTCTCTCATCTTCCCCACCTGTCTCTGTATATTCTGTAACATCCAGCGAGGGGCAGTCTCGCACCACGTTCTCTCGCATACCACACCTGTCTCTGTATATTCTGTTACCTCCAGCGAGGGGCAGTCACGCACCACGTTCTCTCGCCTTCCCCACCTGTGTCTGTATATTCTGTAATCTCTAACGAGGGGCAGTCTCGCACCACGTTTTCTTGCCTTCCTCACCTGTCTCTGTATAGTCTGTTACCTCCAGCGAGGGGCAGTCTCGCTCCACGTTCTCTCGCCTTCCCCACTTGTCTCTGCATATTCTGTAACCTCCAGCGAGGGGCAGTCTCGCACCACGTTCTCTCGCCTTCCCCACCTGTCTCAGTATATTCTTTAACATCCAGCGAGGGGCAGTCTCGCACCACGTTCTCTCGTCTTTCCCACCTGTCTCTGTATATTCTGTAACCTCCAGCGAGGGGCAGTCTCGCACCACGTTCTCTCGCCTTTCCCACCTGTCTCTGTATATTCTTTAACATCCAGCGAGGGCAGTCTCGCACCACGTTCTCTCGTCTTCCCCACCTGTCTCTGTATATTCTTTAACATCCAGCGAGGGGCAGTCTCGCACCACGTTCTCTCGTCTTCCCCACTTGTCTCTGTATATTCTGTAACATCCAGCGAGGGGCAGTCTCGTACCACGTTCTCTCATCTTCCCCACCTGTCTCTGTATATTCTGTAACATCCAGCAAGGGGCAGTCTCACACCATATTCTCTCGCCTTCCCCACCTGTCTCTGTATACTCTGTAACCTCCAGCGAGGGGCAGTCTCGCACCTCGTTCTCTCGCCTTCCCCACCTGTCTCTGTATATTCTTTAACATCCAGCGAGGGGCAGTCTCGCACCACGTTCTCTCGCCTTCCCCACCTGTCTCTGTATATTCTGTTACCTCCAGCGAGGGGCAGTCTCGCTCCACGTTCTCTCACCTTCCCCACCTGTCTTTGTATATTCTGTTACCTCCAGCGAGGGGCAGTCTCGCAGCACGTTCTCTCATCTTCCCCACCTGTCTCTGTATATTCTGTAACATCCAGCGAGGGGCAGTCTCACACCACGTTCTCTCGCCTTCCCCACATGTCTCTGTATATTCTGTAACCTCCAGTGAGGGGCAGTCTCGCCCCATGTTCTCTCGCCTTCCCCACCTGTCTCTTTATGTTCTGTAACCTCCAGCGAGGGGCAGTCTCACACCACGTTCTCTCATCTTCCCCACCTGTCTCTGTATATTCTGTAACATCCAGCGAGGGGCAGTCTCGCACCACGTTCTCTCGCATACCACACCTGTCTCTGTATATTCTGTTACCTCCAGCGAGGGGCAGTCTCGCACCACGTTCTCTCGCCTTCCCCACCTGTGTCTGTATATTCTGTAATCTCTAACGAGGGGCAGTCTCGCACCACGTTTTCTTGCCTTCCTCACCTGTCTCTGTATATTCTGTTACCTCCAGCGAGGGGCAGTCTCGCACCACGTTTTCTCATCTTCCCCACCTGTCTCTGTATATTCTGTAATCTCTAGCGAGGGGCAGTCTCGCACCACGTTCTCTCGCATTCCTCACCTTTCTCTGTATATTCTGTTACCTCCAGCGAGGGGCAGTCTCGCACCACGTTCTCTCGCCTTCCCCACCTGTCTCTGTATATTCTGTTACCTCCAACGAGGGGCAGTCTCGCACCACGCTCTCTCGCCTTCCCCACCTGTCTCTTTATATTCTGTTACCTCCAGCGAGGGGCAGTCTCGCACCACATTCTCTCACCTTCCCCACCTGTCTCTGTATATTCTGTAACCTCCAGCGAGGGGCAGTCTCGCACCACGTTCTCTCGCCTTCCCCACCTGTGTCTGTATATTCTGTAATCTCTAGCGAGGGGCAGTCTCGTACAACGTTCTCTCGCCTTCCCCACCTGTCTCTGTATATTCTGTTACCTCCTGCGAGGGGCAGACTCGCACCACGTTTTCTTGCCTTCCCCACCTGTCTCTGTATATTCTGTTACCTCCAGCGAGGGGCAGTCTCGCACCACGTTCTCTCGCCTTCCCCACCTGTGTCTGTATATTCTGTAATCTCTAGCGAGGGGCAGTCTCGTACAACGTTCTCTCGCCTTCCCCACCTGTCTCTGTAAATTCTGTAACATCCAGCAAGGGGCAGTCTCGCACCACGTTCTCTCGCCTTCCCCACCTGTCTCTGTATATTCTGTAATCTCCAGCGAGGGGCAGTCTCGCACCGCATTCTCTCTCCTTCCCTACCTGTCTCTATATATTCTGTAACCTCCATCGAGGGGCAGTCTCGCACCGTATTCTCTCTCCTTCCCCACCTGTCTCTGTATATTCTGTTACCTCCTGCGAGGGGCAGTCTCGCACCACGTTCTGTCTCCTTCCCCACCTGTCTCTGTATATTCTGTAACCTCCAGCGAGGGGCAGTCTCGTACAACGTTCTCTCGCCTTCCTCACCTTTCTCTGTATATTCTGTAATCTCTAGCAAGGGGCAGTCTCGCACAACGTTCTCTCGCCTTCCCCACCTGTCTCTGTAAATTCTGTAACATCCAGCAAGGGGTAGTCTCGCACCACGTTCTCTCGCCTTCCCCACCTGTCTCTGTATATTCTGTAATCTCCAGCGAGGGGCAGTCTCGCACCGCATTCTCTCTCCTTCCCCACCTGTCTCTATATATTCTGTAACCTCCATCGAGGGGCAGTCTCGCACCGCATTCTCTCTCCTTCCCCACCTGTCTCTGTATATTCTGTAATCTCCAGCGAGGGGCAGTCTCGCACCACGTTCTCTCGCCTTCCCCACCTGTCTCTGTATATTCTGTAATCTCCAGCGTGGGGCAGTCTCGCACCACGTTCTCTCTCCTTCTCCACCTGTCTCTGTATATTCTGTAATCTCCAGCGAGGGGCAGTCTCGCACCACGTTCTCTTTCCTTCCCCACCTGTCTCTATATTTCTGGTGGTATTAGAGTGTTCGGATCTGCAGGAGATCTCTGGACTGATGGAATGAAAATCTTGAATGGGAAAAGGAAAAACATTATTTATATTTAAAAATCCAGCATGTATCAATCTTTGTGTTACAGTGTAAATGGTGACATAGAGGTGGTTTATACATCGCAGAAACATTGTATCACATGAAACTTTTCAAGTAATTTTCTCTTTTATTTATTCAAACTGTCCGTTATCTAAATAATAATTTCCCATCACATGTAAATTCTCTTTGCGCTGTTTCTCCGGCTGTTTGCTTCTGACTCAATGTTTAATTGAAATAAATATCAAATACTGGTAAAGTGATGAATAAATAATGCAATTTACATTAGATTAGGAGAGTGGGGAGATCCCAAACATAGCGTATTCCAGGGAAGATGACAGAATATTAAACAGGTTTCATCACAAATCAAAGCTGATCAGAAAATGTAGAAATATGGTCCTGATATATACGGATCGCTATTGAGATCGCTGCTGTGATGACTGCAATAGCGTAGCCAGTATAGCGACGGCCAGTGCCGCTATCTCACATCCGTAACACCTCCCGGTCCTGTGTATACATCTGTAACATCAGCCACAGCTCAGCCAGCATAGAGACACCCACTACTGCTATCTCACATCTGTAATACCTCACAGTCCTGTGTATACATCTGTAACATCAGCCACAGCACAGCCAGCATAGAGACACCCACTACTGCTATCTCACATCTGTAATACCTCACAGTCCTGTGTATACATCTGTAACATCAGCCACAGCTCAGCCAGCATAGAGACACCCACTACTGCTATCTCACATCTGTAATACCTCACAGTCCTCTGTATACATCAGTAACATCAGCCACAGCACAGCCATCATAGAGACACCCACTACTGCTATCTCACATCTGCAATACCTCACAGTCCTGTGTATACATCTGTAACATCAGCCACAGCACAGCCAGCATAGAGACACCCACTACTGCTATCTCACATCTGTAATACCTCACTGTCCTGTGTGTACATCTGTAACATCAGACACAGCACAGCCAGCATAGAGACACCCACTACTGCTATCTCACATCTGTAATACCTCACAGTCCTGTGTATACATCTGTAACATCAGCCACAGCTCAGCCAGCATAGAGACACCCACTACTGCTATCTCACATCTGTAATACCTCACTGTCCTGTGTGTACATCTGTAACATCAGCCACAGCACAGCCAGCATAGAGACACCCACTACTGCTATCTCACATCTGTAATACCTCACAGTCCTGTGTATACATCTGTAACATCAGCCACAGCTCAGCCAGCATAGAGACACCACTACTGCTATCTCACATCTGTAATACCTTACAGTCCTGTGTATACATCTGTAACATCAGCCACAGCACAGCCAGCATAGAGACACCCACTACTGCTATCTCACATCTGTAATACCTCACAGTCCTGTGTATACATCAGTAACATCAGCCACAGCACAGCCAGCATAGAGACAACACTACTGCTATCTCCCATCTGTAATACCTCACAGTCCTGTGTATACATCTGTAACATCAGCCACAGCACAGCCAGCATAGAGACACCCACTACTGCTATCTCACATCTGTAATACCTCACAGTCCTGTGTATACATCTGTAACATCAGCCACAGCTCAGCCAGCATAGAGACACCACTACTGCTATCTCACATCTGTAATTCCTTACAGTCCTGTGTATACATCTGTAACATCAGCCACAGCACAGCCAGCATAGAGACACCCACTACTGCTATCTCACATCTGTAATACCTCACAGTCCTGTGTATACATCTGTAACATCAGCCACAGCTCAGCCAGCATAGAGACACCCACTACTGCTATCTCACATCTGTAATACCTCACAGTCCTGTGTATACATCTGTAACATCAGCCACAGCTCAGCCAGCATAGAGACACCCACTACTGCTATCTCACATCTGTAATACCTCACAGTCCTGTGTATACATCTGTAACATCAGCCACAGCACAGCCAGCATAGAGACACCCACTACTGCTATCTCACATCTGTAATACCTCACAGTCCTGTGTATACATCTGTAACATCAGCCACAGCTCAGCCAGCATACAGACACCCACTACTACTATTTCACATCTGTAATACCTCAGTCCTGTGTATACATCTGTAACATCAACCACAGCTCAACCAGCATAGAGACGCCCACTACTGCTATCTCACATCTGTAATACCTCACAGTCCTGTGTATACATCTGTAACATCAGCCACAGCTCAGCCAGCATAGAGTCACCCACTACTGCTATCTCACATCTGTAATACCTCACAGTCCTGTGTATACATCTGTAACATCAGTCACAGCTCAGCCAGCATAGAGACACCCACTACTACTATCTCACATCTGTAATACCTCACAGTCCTGTGTATACATCTGTAACATCAGCCACAGCACAGCCAGCATAGAGACACCCACTACTGTTATCTCACATCTGTAATACCTCAGAGTCCTGTGTATACATCTGTAACATCAGCCACAGCACAGCCAGCATAGAAACCCACTACTGCTATCTCACATCTGTAATACCTCACAGTCCTGTGTATACATCTGTAACATCAGCCACAGCTCAGCCAGCATAGAGACGCCCCCTACTGTTATCTCACATCTGTAATACCTCACAGTCCTGTGTATACATCTGTAACATCAGCCACAGCTCAGCCAGCATAGAGACGCCCACTACTGCTTTCTCACATCTGTAATACCTCACAGTCCTGTGTATACATCTGTAACATCAGCCACAGCACAGCCAGCAAAGAGACACCCACTACTGCTATCTCATATCTGTAATACCTCACAGTCCTGTGTATACATCTGTAACATCAGCCACAGCTCAGCCAGCATAGAGACACCCACTACTGCTATCAAACATCTGTAATACATCACAGTCCTGTGTATACATCAGTAACATCAGCCACAGCACAGCCAGCATAGAGACACCCAATACTGCTATCTCACATCTGTAATACCTCACAGTCCTGTGTATACATCTGTAACATCAGGCACAGCTCAGCCAGCATAGAGACGCACACTACTACTTTCTCACATCTGTAATACCTCATAGTCCTGTGTATACATCTGTAACATCAGCCACAGCTCAGTCAGCATAGATACTCCCACTACAGCTATCTCACATCTTTAATACCTCACAGTCCTGTGTATACATCTGTAACATCAGCCACAGCACAGCCAGCATAGAGACACCCACTACTGCTATCTCACATCTGTAACACCTCACAGTCCTGTGTATACATCTGTAACATCAGCCACAGCTCAGCCAGCATAGAGACGCCCACTACTGCTATCTCACATCTGTAATACCTCACATTCCTGTGTATACATCTGTAACATCAGCCACAGCACAGCCAGCATAGAGACACCCACTACTGCTATCTCACATCTGTAATACCTCACAGTCCTGTATATACATCTGTAACATCAGCCACAGCTCAGCCAGCATAGAGACACCCACTACTGCTATCTCACATCTGTAATACCTCACAGTCCAGTGTATACATCTGTAACATCAGCCACAGCACAGCCAGCATAGAGACACCCACTACTGCTATCTCCCATCTGTAATACCTCACAGTCCTGTGTATACATCTGTAACATCAGCCACAGCACAGCCAGCATAGAGACACCCACTACTGCTATCTCACATCTGTAGTACCTCACAGTCCTGTGTATACATCTGTAACATCAGCCACAGCTCAGCTAGCATAGAGACACCACTACTGCTATCTCACATCTGTAATACCTTACAGTCCTGTGTATACATCTGTAACATCAGCCACAGCACAGCCAGCATAGAGACACCCACAACTGCTATCTCACATCTGTAATACCTCACAGTCCTGTGTATACATCAGTAACATCAGCCACAGCACAGCCAGCATAGAGACAACACTACTGCTATCTCCCATCTGTAATACCTCACAGTCCTGTGTATACATCTGTAACATCAGCCACAGCACAGCCAGCATAGAGACACCCACTACTGCTATCTCACATCTGTAATACCTCACAGTCCTGTGTATACATCTGTAACATCAGCCACAGCTCAGCCAGCATAGAGACACCACTACTGCTATCTCACATCTGTAATTCCTTACAGTCCTGTGTATACATCTGTAACATCAGCCACAGCACAGCCAGCATAGAGACACCCACTACTGCTATCTCACATCTGTAATACCTCACAGTCCTGTGTATACATCTGTAACATCAGCCACAGCTCAGCCAGCATAGAGACACCCACTACTGCTATCTCACATCTGTAATACCTCACAGTCCTGTGTATACATCTGTAACATCAGCCACAGCTCAGCCAGCATAGAGACACCCACTACTGCTATCTCACATCTGTAATACCTCACAGTCCTGTGTATACATCTGTAACATCAGCCACAGGACAGCCAGCATAGAGACACCCACTACTGCTATCTCACATCTGTAATACCTCACAGTCCTGTGTATACATCTGTAACATCAGCCACAGCTCAGCCAGCATAGAGACACCCACTACTGCTATCTCACATCTGTAATACCTCACAGCCTGTGTATACATCTGTAACATCAGCCACAGATCAGCCAGCATAGAGACACCCACTACTGCTATCTCACATCTGTAATACCTCACAGTCCTGTGTATACATCTGTAACATCAGCCACAGCACAGCCAGCATAGAGACACCCACTACTGCTATCTCACATCTGTAATACCTCACAGTCCTGTGTATACATCTGTAACATCAGCCACAGCTCAGCCAGCATAGAGACACCCACTACTGCTATCTCACATCTGTACTACCTCACATTCCTGTGTATACATCTGTAACATCAGCCACAGCTCAGCCAGCATAGAGACACCCACTACTGCTATCTCACATCTGCAATACCTCACAGTCCTGTGTATACATCTGTAACATCAGCCACAGCTCAGCCAGCATACAGACACCCACTACTACTATTTCACATCTGTAATACCTCAGTCCTGTGTATACATCTGTAACATCAACCACAGCTCAACCAGCATAGAGACGCCCACTACTGCTATCTCACATCTGTAATACCTCACAGTCCTGTGTATACATCTGTAACATCAGCCACAGCTCAGCCAGCATAGAGTCACCCACTACTGCTATCTCACATCTGTAATACCTCACAGTCCTGTGTATACATCTGTAACATCAGTCACAGCTCAGCCAGCATAGAGACACCCACTACTGCTATCTCACATCTGTAATACCTCACAGTCCTGTGTATACATCTGTAACATCAGCCACAGCACAGCCAGCATAGAGACACCCACTACTGTTATCTCACATCTGTAATACCTCAGAGTCCTGTGTATACATCTGTAACATCAGCCACAGCACAGCCAGCATAGAAACCCACTACTGCTATCTCACATCTGTAATACCTCACAGTCCTGTGTATACATCTGTAACATCAGCCACAGCTCAGCCAGCATAGAGACGCCCCCTACTGTTATCTCACATCTGTAATACCTCACAGTCCTGTGTATACATCTGTAACATCAGCCACAGCTCAGCCAGCATAGAGACGCCCACTACTGCTATCTCACATCTGTAATACATCACAGTCCTGTGTATACATCAGTAACATCAGCCACAGCACAGCCAGCATAGAGACACCCAATACTGCTATCTCACATCTGTAATACCTCACAGTCCTGTGTATACATCTGTAACATCAGGCACAGCTCAGCCAGCATAGAGACGCACACTACTACTTTCTCACATCTGTAATACCTCATAGTCCTGTGTATACATCTGTAACATCAGCCACAGCTCAGTCAGCATAGATACTCCCACTACAGCTATCTCACATCTTTAATACCTCACAGTCCTGTGTATACATCTTTACATCAGCCACAGCACAGCCAGCATAGAGACACCCACTACTGCTATCTCACATCTGTAACACCTCACAGTCCTGTGTATACATCTGTAACATCAGCCACAGCTCAGCCAGCATAGAGACGCCCACTACTGCTATCTCACATCTGTAATACCTCACATTCCTGTGTATACATCTGTAACATCAGCCACAGCACAGCCAGCATAGAGACACCCACTACTGCTATCTCACATCTGTAATACCTCACAGTCCTGTATATACATCTGTAACATCAGCCACAGCTCAGCCAGCATAGAGACACCCACTACTGCTATCTCACATCTGTAATACCTCACAGTCCAGTGTATACATCTGTAACATCAGCCACAGCACAGCCAGCATAGAGACACCCACTACTGCTATCTCCCATCTGTAATACCTCACAGTCCTGTGTATACATCTGTAACATCAGCCACAGCACAGCCAGCATAGAGACACCCACTACTGCTATCTCACATCTGTAATACCTCACAGTCCTGTGTATACATCTGTAACATCAGCCACAGCTCAGCTAGCATAGAGACACCACTACTGCTATCTCACATCTGTAATACCTTACAGTCCTGTGTATACATCTGTAACATCAGCCACAGCACAGCCAGCATAGAGACACCCACTACTGCTATCTCACATCTGTAATACCTCACAGTCCTGTGTATACATCTGTAACATCAGCCACAGCACAGCCAGCATAGAGACAACACTACTGCTATCTCCCATCTGTAATACCTCACAGTCCTGTGTATACATCTGTAACATCAGCCACAGCACAGCCAGCATAGAGACACCCACTACTGCTATCTCACATCTGTAATACCTCACAGTCCTGTGTATACATCTGTAACATCAGCCACAGCTCAGCCAGCATAGAGACACCACTACTGCTATCTCACATCTGTAATTTCTTACAGTCCTGTGTATACATCTGTAACATCAGCCACAGCACAGCCAGCATAGAGACACCCACTACTGCTATCTCACATCTGTAATACCTCACAGTCCTGTGTATACATCTGTAACATCAGCCACAGCTCAGCCAGCATAGAGACACCCACTACTGCTATCTCACATCTGTAATACCTCACAGTCCTGTGTATACATCTGTAACATCAGCCACAGCACAGCCAGCATAGAGACACCCACTACTGTTATCTCACATCTGTAATACCTCAGAGTCCTGTGTATACATCTGTAACATCAGCCACAGCACAGCCAGCATAGAAACCCACTACTGCTATCTCACATCTGTAATACCTCACAGTCCTGTGTATACATCTGTAACATCAGCCACAGCTCAGCCAGCATAGAGACGCCCCCTACTGTTATCTCACATCTGTAATACCTCACAGTCCTGTGTATACATCTGTAACATCAGCCACAGCTCAGCCAGCATAGAGACGCCCACTACTGCTTTCTCACATCTGTAATACCTCACAGTCCTGTGTATACATCTGTAACATCAGCCACAGCACAGCCAGCAAAGAGACACCCACTACTGCTATCTCATATCTGTAATACCTCACAGTCCTGTGTATACATCTGTAACATCAGCCACAGCTCAGCCAGCATAGAGACACCCACTACTGCTATCTCACATCTGTAATACATCACAGTCCTGTGTATACATCAGTAACATCAGCCACAGCACAGCCAGCATAGAGACACCCAATACTGCTATCTCACATCTGTAATACCTCACAGTCCTGTGTATACATCTGTAACATCAGGCACAGCTCAGCCAGCATAGAGACGCACACTACTACTTTCTCACATCTGTAATACCTCATAGTCCTGTGTATACATCTGTAACATCAGCCACAGCTCAGTCAGCATAGATACTCCCACTACAGCTATCTCACATCTTTAATACCTCACAGTCCTGTGTATACATCTGTAACATCAGCCACAGCACAGCCAGCATAGAGACACCCACTACTGCTATCTCACATCTGTAACACCTCACAGTCCTGTGTATACATCTGTAACATCAGCCACAGCTCAGCCAGCATAGAGACGCCCACTACTGCTATCTCACATCTGTAATACCTCACATTCCTGTGTATACATCTGTAACATCAGCCACAGCACAGCCAGCATAGAGACACCCACTACTGCTATCTCACATCTGTAATACCTCACAGTCCTGTATATACATCTGTAACATCAGCCACAGCTCAGCCAGCATAGAGACACCCACTACTGCTATCTCACATCTGTAATACCTCACAGTCCAGTGTATACATCTGTAACATCAGCCACAGCACAGCCAGCATAGAGACACCCACTACTGCTATCTCCCATCTGTAATACCTCACAGTCCTGTGTATACATCTGTAACATCAGCCACAGCACAGCCAGCATAGAGACACCCACTACTGCTATCTCACATCTGTAATACCTCACAGTCCTGTGTATACATCTGTAACATCAGCCACAGCTCAGCTAGCATAGAGACACCACTACTGCTATCTCACATCTGTAATACCTTACAGTCCTGTGTATACATCTGTAACATCAGCCACAGCACAGCCAGCATAGAGACACCCACTACTGCTATCTCACATCTGTAATACCTCACAGTCCTGTGTATACATCAGTAACATCAGCCACAGCACAGCCAGCATAGAGACAACACTACTGCTATCTCCCATCTGTAATACCTCACAGTCCTGTGTATACATCTGTAACATCAGCCACAGCACAGCCAGCATAGAGACACCCACTACTGCTATCTCACATCTGTAATACCTCACAGTCCTGTGTATACATCTGTAACATCAGCCACAGCTCAGCCAGCATAGAGACACCACTACTGCTATCTCACATCTGTAATTTCTTACAGTCCTGTGTATACATCTGTAACATCAGCCACAGCACAGCCAGCATAGAGACACCCACTACTGCTATCTCACATCTGTAATACCTCACAGTCCTGTGTATACATCTGTAACATCAGCCACAGCTCAGCCAGCATAGAGACACCCACTACTGCTATCTCACATCTGTAATACCTCACAGTCCTGTGTATACATCTGTAACATCAGCCACAGCTCAGCCAGCATAGAGACACCCACTACTGCTATCTCACATCTGTAATACCTCACAGTCCTGTGTATACATCTGTAACATCAGCCACAGCACAGCCAGCATAGAGACACCCACTACTGCTATCTCACATCTGTAATACCTCACAGTCCTGTGTATACATCTGTAACATCAGCCACAGCTCAGCCAGCATAGAGACACCCACTACTGCTATCTCACATCTGTAATACCTCACAGTCCTGTGTATACATCTGTAACATCAGCCACAGATCAGCCAGCATAGAGACACCCACTACTGCTATCTCACATCTGTAATACCTCACAGTCCTGTGTATATATCTGTAACATCAGCCACAGCACAGCCAGCATAGAGACACCCACTACTGCTATCTCACATCTGTAATACCTCACAGTCCTGTGTATACATCTGTAACATCAGCCACAGCTCAGCCAGCATAGAGACACCCACTACTGCTATCTCACATCTGTACTACCTCACAGTCCTGTGTATACATCTGTAACATCAGCCACAGCTCAGCCAGCATAGAGACACCCACTACTGCTATCTCACATCTGCAATACCTCACAGTCCTGTGTATATATCTGTAACATCAGCCACAGCTCAGCCAGCATACAGACACCCACTACTACTATTTCACATCTGTAATACCTCAGTCCTGTGTATACATCTGTAACATCAACCACAGCTCAACCAGCATAGAGACGCCCACTACTGCTATCTCACATCTGTAATACCTCACAGTCCTGTGTATACATCTGTAACATCAGCCACAGCTCAGCCAGCATAGAGTCACCCACTACTGCTATCTCACATCTGTAATACCTCACAGTCCTGTGTATACATCTGTAACATCAGTCACAGCTCAGCCAGCATAGAGACACCCACTACTGCTATCTCACATCTGTAATACCTCACAGTCCTGTGTATACATCTGTAACATCAGCCACAGCACAGCCAGCATAGAGACACCCACTACTGTTATCTCACATCTGTAATACCTCAGAGTCCTGTGTATACATCTGTAACATCAGCCACAGCACAGCCAGCATAGAAACCCACTACTGCTATCTCACATCTGTAATACCTCACAGTCCTGTGTATACATCTGTAACATCAGCCACAGCTCAGCCAGCATAGAGACGCCCCCTACTGTTATCTCACATCTGTAATACCGCACAGTCCTGTGTATACATCTGTAACATCAGCCACAGCTCAGCCTGCATAGAGACGCCCACTACTGCTTTCTCACATCTGTAATACCTCACAGTCCTGTGTATACATCTGTAACATCAGCCACAGCACAGCCAGCAAAGAGACACCCACTACTGCTATCTCATATCTGTAATACCTCACAGTCCTGTGTATACATCTGTAACATCAGCCACAGCTCAGCCAGCATAGAGACACCCACTACTGCTATCTCACATCTGTAATACATCACAGTCCTGTGTATACATCAGTAACATCAGCCACAGCACAGCCAGCATAGAGACACCCAATACTGCTATCTCACATCTGTAATACCTCACAGTCCTGTGTATACATCTGTAACATCAGGCACAGCTCAGCCAGCATAGAGACGCCCACTACTACTTTCTCACATCTGTAATACCTCATAGTCCTGTGTATACATCTGTAACATCAGCCACAGCTGAGTCAGCATAGATACTCCCACTACAGCTATCTCACATCTTTAATACCTCACAGTCCTGTGTATACATCTGTAACATCAGCCACAGCACAGCCAGCATAGAGACACCCACTACTGCTATCTCACATCTGTAACACCTCACAGTCCTGTGTATACATCTGTAACATCAGCCACAGCTCAGCCAGCATAGAGACGCCCACTACTGCTATCTCACATCTGTAATACCTCAGAGTCCTCTTTGTATACATCTGTAACATCAGCCACAGCACAGCCAGCATAGAAACCCACTACTGCTATCTCACATCTGTAATACCTCACAGTCCTGTGTATACATCTGTAACATCAGCCACAGCTCAGCCAGCATAGAGACGCCCCCTACTGTTATCTCACATCTGTAATACCTCACAGTCCTGTGTATACATCTGTAACATCAGCCACAGCTCAGCCAGCATAGAGACGCCCACTACTGCTTTCTCACATCTGTAATACCTCACAGTCCTGTGTATACATCTGTAACATCAGCCACAGCACAGCCAGCAAAGAGACACCCACTACTGCTATCTCATATCTGTAATACCTCACAGTCCTGTGTATACATCTGTAACATCAGCCACAGCTCAGCCAGCATAGAGACACCCACTACTGCTATCTCACATCTGTAATACATCACAGTCCTGTGTATACATCAGTAACATCAGCCACAGCACAGCCAGCATAGAGACACCCAATACTGCTATCTCACATCTGTAATACCTCACAGTCCTGTGTATACATCTGTAACATCAGGCACAGCTCAGCCAGCATAGAGACGCCCACTACTACTTTCTCACATCTGTAATACCTCATAGTCCTGTGTATACATCTGTAACATCAGCCACAGCTCAGTCAGCATACATACTCCCACTACAGCTATCTCACATCTGTAATACATCACAGTCCTGTGTATACATCTGTAACATCAGCCACAGCTCAGCCAGCATAGAGACACCCACTGCTGCTATCTCACATCTTTAATACCTCACAGTCCTGTGTATACATCTGTAACATCACCCACAACTCAGCCAGCATAGACACCCACTACTGCTATCTCACATCTGTAATAACTCACAGTCCTGTGTATATATCTGTAACATCAGCCACAGCAAAGCCAGCATTTAGACATCCACTACTGCTATCTCACATCTGTAATACCTCACAGTCCTGTGTATACATCTGTAACATCAGCCACAGCACAGCCTGCATAGAGACACCCACTACTGCTATCTCACATCTGTAATACCTCACAGTCCTGTGTATACATCTGTAACATCAGCCACAGCACAGCCAGCGTAGAGACACCCACTACAGCTATCTCACATCTGTAATACCTCACAGTCCTGTGTTTACATCTGTAACATCAGCCACAGCTCAGCCAGCATAGAGACACCCACTACTGCTATTTCACATCTGTAATGCCTCACAGTCCTGTGTATATCTCTGTAACATCAGCCACAGCTCAGCCAGCATAGAGACACCCAGTACTGGTATCTCATATCTGTAACACCTCACAGTCCTGTGTGTACATCTGTAACATCAGCCACAGCTCAGCCAGCATAGAGACACCCACTACTGCCAACACACATCTGTATTACCTCACAGTCCTGTGTATACATCTCTAACATCAGCCACAGCACAGCTAGCATAGAAACACCCACTACTGCTATCTCACATCTGTAATACCTCATAGTCCTGTGTATACATCTGTAAGGTCAGCCACTGCTCAGCCAGCATAGAGACGCACACTACTGCTATCTCACATTTGTAATACCTCACAGTCCTGTGAATACATCTGTAATATCAGCCACAGCACAGCCAGCTTAGAGATGCCCACTACTGCAATCTCACATCTGTAATACCTCACAGTCCTGTGTATACATCTGTAACATCAGCCACAGCACAGCCAGCATAGAGACACCCACTACTGCTATCTCACATCTGTAATACCTCACAGTCCTGTGTATACATCTGTAACATCAGCCACAGCACAGCCAGCATAGAGACACTCACTACTGTTATCTCACATCTGTAATACCTCACAATCCTGTGTATACATTTGTAACATCAGCAACAGCACAGCCAGCATAGAGACACCCACTACTGCTATCTCACATCTGTAATACCTCACAGTCCTGTGTATACATCTGAAACATCAGCCACAGCACAGCCAGCATAGAGACACCCACTACTGCTATATCACATCTGTAATACCTCACAGTCCTGTGTATATATCTGTAACATCAGCCACAGCACAGCCAGCATAGAGACGCCCACTACTGCTATCTCACATCTGTAATACCTCACAGTCCTGTGTATACATCTGTAACATCAGCCACAGCTCAGCCAGCATAGAGACACCCACTACTGCTATATCACATCTGTAATACCTCACAGTCCTGTGTATACATCTGTAACATCAGCCACAGCTCAGCCAGCATAGAGACGCCCACTACTGCTATCTCACATCTGTAATACCTCACAGTCCTGTGTATACATCTGTAACATCAGTCACAGCTCAGCCAGCATAGAGACACCCACTACTGCTATCACACATCTGTATTACATCACAGTCCTGTGTATACATCTGTAACATCAGCCACAGCACAGCTAGCATAGAGACACCCACTACTGCAATCTCACATCTGTAATACCTCACAGTCCTGTGTATACATCTGTAACATCAGCCACAGCACAGCCAGCATAGAGACACCCACTACTGCTATCTCACATCTGTAATACCTCACAGTCCTGTGTATACATCTGTAACATCAGCCACAGCACAGCCAGCATAGAGACACTCACTACTGTTATCTCACATCTGTAATACCTCACAATCCTGTGTATACATTTGTAACATCAGCCACAGCACAGCCAGCATAGAGACACCCACTACTGCTATCTCACATCTGTAATACCTCACAGTCCTGTGTATACATCTGAAACATCAGCCACAGCACAGCCAGCATAGAGACACCCACTACTGCTATATCACATCTGTAATACCTCACAGTCCTGTGTATATATCTGTAACATCAGCCACAGCACAGCCAGCATAGAGACGCCCACTACTGCTATCTCACATCTGTAATACCTCACAGTCCTGTGTATACATCTGTAACATCAGCCACAGCTCAGCCAGCATAGAGACACCCACTACTGCTATATCACATCTGTAATACCTCACAGTCCTGTGTATACATCTGTAACATCAGCCACAGCTCAGCCAGCATAGAGACGCCCACTACTGCTATCTCACATCTGTAATACCTCACAGTCCTGTGTATACATCTGTAACATCAGCCACAGCACAGCTTGCATAGAGACGCCCACTACTGCCATATCACATCTGTAATACCTCACAGTCCTGTGTATACATCTGTAACATCAGCCACAGCTCAGCCAGCATAGAGACACCCACTACTGCTATCTCACATCTGTAATACCTCACAGTCCTGTGTATACATCTGTAACATCAGCCACAGCACAGCCAGCATGGAGACGCCCACTACTGCTATCTCACATCTGTAATACCTCACAGTCCTGTGTATACATCTGTAACATCAGCCACAGCTCAGCTAGCATAGAGACACCCACTACTGCTATCTCACATCTGTAATACCTCACAGTCCTGTGTATACATCTGTAACATCAGTCACAGCTCAGCCAGCATAGAGACATCCACTACTGCTATCTCACCTCTGTAATACCTCACAGTCCTGTGTATACATCTGCAACATCAGCCACAGCTCAGCCAGCATAGAGACGCCATTACTGCTATCTCACATCCGTAACACCTCACAGTCCTGTGTATACATCTGTAACATCAGGCACAGCACAGCCAGCATAGAGACACCCACTACTGCTATCTCACATCTGTAATTCCTCACAGTCCTGTGTATACATCTCTAACATCAGCCACAGCACAGCCAGCATAGAGACACCCACTACTGCTATGTCACATCTGTAATACCTCACAGTCCTGTGTACACATCTGTAACATCAGCCACAGCTCAGCCAGCATAGAGACACCCACTATTGCTATCTCACATCCGTAATACCTCACAGTCCTGTGTATACATCTGAAACATCAGCCACAGCACAGCCAGCATAGAGGTACCCACTACTGCTATATCACATCTGTAATACCTCACAGTCCTGTGTATACATCTGTAACATCAGCCACAGCTCAGCCAGCATAGAGACACCCACTATTGCTATCTCACATCTGTAATACCTCACAGTCCTGTGTATACATCTGTAACATCAGCCACAGCACAGCCAGCATAGAGACACTCACTACTATTATCTCAAATCTGTAATACCTCACAGTCCTGTGTATACATTTGTAACATCAGCCACAGCACAGCCAGCATAGAGACACCCACTACTGCTATCTCACATCTGTAACACCTCACAGTCCTGTGTATACATCTGAAACATCAGCCACAGCACAGCCAGCATAGAGACACCCACTACTGCTATATCACATCTGTAATACCTCACAGTCCTGTGTATATATCTGTAACATCAGCCACAGCACAGCCAGCATAGAGACGCCCACTACTGCTATCTCACATCTGTAATACCTCACAGTCCTGTGTATACATCTGTAACATCAGCCACAGCTCAGCCAGCATAGAGACACCCACTACTGCTTTCTCACATCTGTAATACCTCACAGTCCTGTGTATACATCTGTAACATCAGCCACAGCTCAGCCAGCATAGAGACGCCCACTACTGCTATCTCACATCTGTAATACCTCACAGTCCTGTGTATACATCTGTAACATCAGCCACAGCACAGCCAGCATAGAGACGCCCACTACTGCCATATCACATCTGTAATACCTCACAGTCCTGTGTATACATCTGTAACATCAGCAACAGATCAACCAGCATAGAGACACCCACTACTGCTATCTCACATCTGTAATACCTCACAGTCCTGTGTATACATCTGTAACATCAGCCACAGCACAGCCAGCATAGAGACGCCCACTACTGCTATCTCACATCTGTAATACCTCACAGTCCTGTGTATACATCTGTAACATCAGCCACAGCTCAGCCAGCATAGAGACACCCACTACTGCTATCTCACATCTGTAATACCTCACAGTCCTGTGTATACATCTGTAACAACAGTCACAGCTCAGCCAGCATAGAGACACCCACTACTGCTATCTCACATCTGTAATACCTCAAAGTCCTGTGTATACATCTGTAACATCAGTCACAGCACAGCCAGCATAGAGACGCCATTACTGCTATCTCACATCCGTAACACCTCACAGTCCTGTGTATACATCTGTAACATCATCCACAGCTCAGCCAGCATAGAGACACCCACTACTGCTATCTCACATCTGTAATTCCTCACAGTCCTGTGTATACATCTCTAATATCAGCCACAGCACAGCCAGCATAGAGACACACACTACTGCTATCTCACATCTGTAATACCTCACAGTCCTGTGTATACATCTGTAACATCAGCCACAGCACAGCCAGCATAGAGATGTCCACTCCTGCTATCTCACATCTGTAAAACCTCACAGTCTTGTGTATACATCTGTAACATCAGCCACAGCTCAGCCAGCATAGAGACACCCACTACTGCTTTCTCACATCTGAAATACCTCACAGTCCTGTGTATACATCTGTAACATCAGCCACAGCTCAGCCAGCATAGAGACGCCCACTACTGCTATCTCACATTTGTAATACCTCACAGTCCTGTGTATACATCTGTAACATCAGTAACAGCTCAGCCAGCATAGAGACACCCACTACTGCTATCTCACATCTGTAATACCTCACAGTCCTGTGTATACATCTGTAACATCAGCCACAGCTCAGCCAGCTTAGAGACACCCACTATTGCTATCTCACATCCGTAATACCTCACAGTCCTGTGTATCCATCTGAAACATCAGCCACAGCACAGCCAGCATAGAGGCACCCACTACTGCTATATCACATCTGTAATACCTCACAGTCCTGTGTATACATCTGTAACATCAGCCACAGCTCAGCCAGCATAGAGACACCCACTATTGCTATCTCACATCCGTAATACCTCACAGTCCTGTGTATACATCTGAAACATCAGCCACAGCACAGACAGCATAGAGACACCCACTACTGCTATATCACATCTGTTATATCTCAAAGTCCAGTGTATAAATCTGTAACATCAGCCACAGCTCAACCAGCATAGAGACACCCACTACTGCTATCTCACATCTGTAATACCTCACAGTCCTGTGTATACATCTGAAACATCAGCCACAGCACAGCCAGCATAGAGACACCCACTACCCATATCTCACATCTTTAATACCTCACAGTCCTCTGTATACATCAGTAACATCAGCCACAGCACAGCCAGCATAGAGACGCCCACTACTGCTATATCACATCCGTAATACCTCACAGTCCTGTGTATACATCTGAAACATCAGCCACAGCACAGCCAGCATAGAGACACCAACTACTGCTATCTCACATCTGTAATACCTCACAGTCCTGTGTATACATCTGTAACATCAGCCACAGCACAGCCAGCATAGAGACACTCACTACTGTTATCTCACATCTGTAATACCTCACAGTCCTGTGTATACATTTGTAACATCAGCCACAGCACAGCCAGCATAGAGACACCCACTACTGCTATCTCACATCTGTAATACCTCACAGTCCTGTGTATACATCTGAAACATCAGCCACAGTACAGCCAGCATAGAGACACCCACTACTGCTATATCACATCTGTAATACCTCACAGTCCTGTGTATATATCTGTAACATCAGCCACAGCACAGCCAGCATAGAGACGCCCACTACTGCTATCTCACATCTGTAATACCTCACAGTCCTGTGTATACATCTGTAACATCAGCCACAGCTCAGCCAGCATAGAGACACCCACTGCTGCTTTCTCACATCTGTAATACCTTACAGTCCTGTGTATACATCTGTAACATCAGCCACAGCTCAGCCAGCATAGAGACGCCCACTACTGCTATCTCACATCTGTAATACCTCACAGTCCTGTGTATACATCTGTAACATCAGCCACAGCACAGCCAGCATAGAGACGCCCACTACTGCCATATCACATCTGTAATACCTCACAGTCCTGTGTATACATCTGTAACATCAGCCACAGCTCAGCCAGCATAGAGACACCCACTACTGCTATCTCACATCTGTAATACCTCACAGTCCTGTGTATACATCTGTAGCATCAGCCACAGCTCAGCCAGCATAGAGACACCCACTACTGCTATCTCACATCTGTAATACCTCACAGTCCTGTGTATACATCTGTAACATCAGTCACAGCTCAGCCAGCATAGAGACACCCACTACTGCTATCTCACATCTGTAATACCTCACAGTCCTGTGTATACATCTGCAACATCAGTCACAGCACAGCCAGCATAGAGACGCCATTACTGCTATCTCACATCCGTAACACCTCACAGTCCTGTGTATACATCTGTAACATCAGTAACAGCTCAGCCAGCATAGAGACACCCACTACTGCTATCTCACATCTGTAATTCCTCACAGTCCTGTGTATACATCTCTAACATCAGCCACAGCACAGCCAGCATGGAGACACCCACTACTGCTATCTCACATCTGTAATACCTCACAGTCCTGTGTATACATCTGTAACATCAGCCACAGCTCAGCCAGCATAGAGACACCCACTATTGCTATCTCACATCCGTAATACCTCACAGTCCTGTGTATACATCTGAAACATCAGCCACAGCACAGCCAGCATAGAGGCATCCACTATTCCTATCTCACATCCGTAATACCTCACAGTCCTGTGTATACATCTGAAACATCAGCCACAGCACAGCCAGCATAGAGACACCCACTACTGCTTTATCACATCTGTAATACCTCAAAGTCCTGTGTATAAATCTGTAACATCAGCCACAGCTCAACCAGCATAGAGACACCCACTACTAATATCTCACATCTGTAATACCTCTCAGTCCTGTGTATACAACTGAAACATCAGCCACTGCTCAGCCAGCATAGAGACGCCCACTACTGCTATCTCACATTTGTAATACCTCACAGTCCTGTGTATACATCTGTAACATCAGCCACAGCACATCCAGCTTAGAGACGCCCACTACTGCAATCTCACATCTGTAATACCTCACAGTCCTGTGTATACATCTGTAACATCAGCCACAGCACAGCCAGCATAGAGACACCCACTAATGCTATCTCACATCTGTAATACCTCACAGTCCTGTGTATACATCTGTAACATCAGCCACAGCACAGCCAGCATAGAGACACTCACTACTGTTATCTCACATCTGTAATACCTCACAATCCTGTGTATACATTTGTAACATCAGCCACAGCACAGCCAGCATAGAGACACCCACTACTGCTATCTCACATCTGTAATACCTCACAGTCCTGTGTATACATCTGAAACATCAGCCACAGCACAGCCAGCATAGAGACACCCACTACTGCTATATCACATCTGTAATACCTCACAGTCCTGTGTATATATCTGTAACTTCAGCCACAGCACAGCCAGCATGGAGACGCCCACTACTGCTATCTCACATCTGTAATACCTCACAGTCCTGTGTATACATCTGTAACACCAGCCACAGCACAGCCAGCAAGGAGACGCCCACTACTGCTATCTCACATCTGTAATACCTCACAGTCCTGTGTATACATCTGTAACATCAGTCACAGCTCAGCCAGCATAGAGACATCCACTACTGCTATCTCACATCTGTAATACCTCACAGTCCTGTGTATACATCTGCAACATCAGTCACAGCTCAGCCAGCATAGAGACACCCACTATTGCTATCTCACATCCGTAATACCTCACAGTCCTGTCTATACATCTGAAACATCAGCCACAGCACAGACAGCATAGAGGCACCCACTACTGCTATATCACATCTGTAATACCTCACAGTCCTGTGTATACATCTGTAACATCAGCCACAGCTCAGCCAGCATAGAGACACCCACTATTGCTATCTCACATCCGTAATACCTCACAGTCCTGTGTATACATCTGAAACATCAGCCACAGCACAGCCAGCATAGAGACACCCACTACTGCTATATCACATCTGTAATACCTCAAAGTCCTGTGTATAAATCTGTAACATCAGCCACTGCTCAACCAGCATAGAGACACCCACTACTGCTATCTCACATCTGTAATACCTCACAGTCCTGTGTATACATCTGAAACATCAGCCACAGCACAGCCAGCATAGAGACACCCACTACTGCTATCTCACATCTGTAATACCTCACAGTCCTGTGTATACATCTGTAACATCAGCCACAGCACAGCCAGCATAGAGACACTCACTACTATTATCTCACATCTGTAATACCTCACAGTCCTGTGTATACATTTGTAACATCAGCCACAGCACAGCCAGCATAGAGACACCCACTACTGCTATCTCACATCTGTAACACCTCACAGTCCTGTGTATACATCTGAAACTTCAGCCACAGCACAGCCAGCATAGAGACACCCACCACTGCTATATCACATCTGTAATACCTCACAGTCCTGTGTATATATCTGTAACATCAGCTACAGCACAGCCAGCATAGAGACGCCCACTACTGCCATATCACATCTGTAATACCTCACAGTCCTGTGTATACATCTGTAACATCAGCAACAGATCAACCAGCATAGAGACAACCACTACTGCTATCTCACATCTGTAATACCTCACAGTCCTGTGTATACATCTGTAACATCAGCCACAGCACAGCCAGCATAGAGACGCCCACTACTGCTATCTCACATCTGTAATACCTCACAGTCCTGTGTATACATCTGTAACATCAGCCACAGCTCAGCCAGCATAGAGGCACCCACTATTGCTATCTCACTTCCGTAATACCTCACAGTCCTGTGTATACATCTGAAACATCAGCCACAGCACAGCCAGCATAGAGGCACCCACTACTGCTATATCACATCTGTAATACCTCACAGTCCTGTGTATACATCTGTAACATCAGCCACAGCTCAGCCAGCATAGAGACACCCACTATTGCTATCTCACATCCGTAATACCTCACAGTCCTGTGTATACATCTGAAACATCAGCCACAGCACAGCCAGCATAGAGACACCCACTACTGCTATATCACATCTGTAATACCTCAAAGTCCTGTGTATAAATCTGTAACATCAGCCACAGCTCAACCAGCATAGAGACACCCACTACTGCTATCTCACATCTGTAATACGTCACAGTCCTGTGTATACATCTGAAACATCAGCCACAGCACAGCCAGCATAGAGACACCCACTACCCATATCTCACATCTTTAATACCTCACAGTCCTCTGTATACATCAGTAACATCAGCCACAGCACAGCCAGCATAGAGACGCCCACTACTGCTATATCACATCCGTAATACCTCACAGTCCTGTGTATACATCTGAAACATCAGCCACAGCACAGCCAGCATAGAGACACCAACTACTGCTATCTCACATCTGTAATACCTCACAGTCCTGTGTATACATCTGTAACATCAGCCACAGCACAGCCAGCATAGAGACACTCACTACTGTTATCTCACATCTGTAATACCTCACAGTCCTGTGTATACATTTGTAACATCAGCCACAGCACAGCCAGCATAGAGACACCCACTACTGCTATCTCACATCTGTAATACCTCACAGTCCTGTGTATACATCTGAAACATCAGCCACAGTACAGCCAGCATAGAGACACCCACTACTGCTATATCACATCTGTAATACCTCACAGTCCTGTGTATATATCTGTAACATCAGCCACAGCACAGCCAGCATAGAGACGCCCACTACTGCTATCTCACATCTGTAATACCTCACAGTCCTGTGTATACATCTGTAACATCAGCCACAGCTCAGCCAGCATAGAGACACCCACTGCTGCTTTCTCACATCTGTAATACCTTACAGTCCTGTGTATACATCTGTAACATCAGCCACAGCTCAGCCAGCATAGAGACGCCCACTACTGCTATCTCACATCTGTAATACCTCACAGTCCTGTGTATACATCTGTAACATCAGCCACAGCACAGCCAGCATAGAGACGCCCACTACTGCCATATCACATCTGTAATACCTCACAGTCCTGTGTATACATCTGTAACATCAGCCACAGCTCAGCCAGCATAGAGACACCCACTACTGCTATCTCACATCTGTAATACCTCACAGTCCTGTGTATACATCTGTAGCATCAGCCACAGCTCAGCCAGCATAGAGACACCCACTACTGCTATCTCACATCTGTAATACCTCACAGTCCTGTGTATACATCTGTAACATCAGTCACAGCTCAGCCAGCATAGAGACACCCACTACTGCTATCTCACATCTGTAATACCTCACAGTCCTGTGTATACATCTGCAACATCAGTCACAGCACAGCCAGCATAGAGACGCCATTACTGCTATCTCACATCCGTAACACCTCACAGTCCTGTGTATACATCTGTAACATCAGTAACAGCTCAGCCAGCATAGAGACACCCACTACTGCTATCTCACATCTGTAATTCCTCACAGTCCTGTGTATACATCTCTAACATCAGCCACAGCACAGCCAGCATGGAGACACCCACTACTGCTATCTCACATCTGTAATACCTCACAGTCCTGTGTATACATCTGTAACATCAGCCACAGCTCAGCCAGCATAGAGACACCCACTATTGCTATCTCACATCCGTAATACCTCACAGTCCTGTGTATACATCTGAAACATCAGCCACAGCACAGCCAGCATAGAGGCATCCACTATTCCTATCTCACATCCGTAATACCTCACAGTCCTGTGTATACATCTGAAACATCAGCCACAGCACAGCCAGCATAGAGACACCCACTACTGCTTTATCACATCTGTAATACCTCAAAGTCCTGTGTATAAATCTGTAACATCAGCCACAGCTCAACCAGCATAGAGACACCCACTACTAATATCTCACATCTGTAATACCTCTCAGTCCTGTGTATACAACTGAAACATCAGCCACTGCTCAGCCAGCATAGAGACGCCCACTACTGCTATCTCACATTTGTAATACCTCACAGTCCTGTGTATACATCTGTAACATCAGCCACAGCACATCCAGCTTAGAGACGCCCACTACTGCAATCTCACATCTGTAATACCTCACAGTCCTGTGTATACATCTGTAACATCAGCCACAGCACAGCCAGCATAGAGACACCCACTAATGCTATCTCACATCTGTAATACCTCACAGTCCTGTGTATACATCTGTAACATCAGCCACAGCACAGCCAGCATAGAGACACTCACTACTGTTATCTCACATCTGTAATACCTCACAATCCTGTGTATACATTTGTAACATCAGCCACAGCACAGCCAGCATAGAGACACCCACTACTGCTATCTCACATCTGTAATACCTCACAGTCCTGTGTATACATCTGAAACATCAGCCACAGCACAGCCAGCATAGAGACACCCACTACTGCTATATCACATCTGTAATACCTCACAGTCCTGTGTATATATCTGTAACTTCAGCCACAGCACAGCCAGCATGGAGACGCCCACTACTGCTATCTCACATCTGTAATACCTCACAGTCCTGTGTATACATCTGTAACACCAGCCACAGCACAGCCAGCAAGGAGACGCCCACTACTGCTATCTCACATCTGTAATACCTCACAGTCCTGTGTATACATCTGTAACATCAGTCACAGCTCAGCCAGCATAGAGACATCCACTACTGCTATCTCACATCTGTAATACCTCACAGTCCTGTGTATACATCTGCAACATCAGTCACAGCACAGCCAGCATAGAGACGCCATTACTGCTATCTCACATCCGTAACACCTCACAGTCCTGTGTATACATCTGTATCATCAGCCACAGCACAGCCAGCATAGAGACACCCACTACTGCTATCTCACATCTGTAATTCCTCACAGTCCTGTGTATACATCTCTAACATCAGCCACAGCACAGCCAGCATAGAGACACCCACTACTGCTATCTCACATCTGTAATACCTCACAGTCCTGTGTATACATCTGTAACATCAGCCACAGCTCAGCCAGCATAGAGACACCCACTATTGCTATCTCACATCCGTAATACCTCACAGTCCTGTCTATACATCTGAAACATCAGCCACAGCACAGACAGCATAGAGGCACCCACTACTGCTATATCACATCTGTAATACCTCACAGTCCTGTGTATACATCTGTAACATCAGCCACAGCTCAGCCAGCATAGAGACACCCACTATTGCTATCTCACATCCGTAATACCTCACAGTCCTGTGTATACATCTGAAACATCAGCCACAGCACAGCCAGCATAGAGACACCCACTACTGCTATATCACATCTGTAATACCTCAAAGTCCTGTGTATAAATCTGTAACATCAGCCACTGCTCAACCAGCATAGAGACACCCACTACTGCTATCTCACATCTGTAATACCTCACAGTCCTGTGTATACATCTGAAACATCAGCCACAGCACAGCCAGCATAGAGACACCCACTACTGCTATCTCACATCTGTAATACCTCACAGTCCTGTGTATACATCTGTAACATCAGCCACAGCACAGCCAGCATAGAGACACTCACTACTATTATCTCACATCTGTAATACCTCACAGTCCTGTGTATACATTTGTAACATCAGCCACAGCACAGCCAGCATAGAGACACCCACTACTGCTATCTCACATCTGTAACACCTCACAGTCCTGTGTATACATCTGAAACTTCAGCCACAGCACAGCCAGCATAGAGACACCCACCACTGCTATATCACATCTGTAATACCTCACAGTCCTGTGTATATATCTGTAACATCAGCTACAGCACAGCCAGCATAGAGACGCCCACTACTGCCATATCACATCTGTAATACCTCACAGTCCTGTGTATACATCTGTAACATCAGCAACAGATCAACCAGCATAGAGACAACCACTACTGCTATCTCACATCTGTAATACCTCACAGTCCTGTGTATACATCTGTAACATCAGCCACAGCACAGCCAGCATAGAGACGCCCACTACTGCTATCTCACATCTGTAATACCTCACAGTCCTGTGTATACATCTGTAACATCAGCCACAGCTCAGCCAGCATAGAGGCACCCACTATTGCTATCTCACTTCCGTAATACCTCACAGTCCTGTGTATACATCTGAAACATCAGCCACAGCACAGCCAGCATAGAGGCACCCACTACTGCTATATCACATCTGTAATACCTCACAGTCCTGTGTATACATCTGTAACATCAGCCACAGCTCAGCCAGCATAGAGACACCCACTATTGCTATCTCACATCCGTAATACCTCACAGTCCTGTGTATACATCTGAAACATCAGCCACAGCACAGCCAGCATAGAGACACCCACTACTGCTATATCACATCTGTAATACCTCAAAGTCCTGTGTATAAATCTGTAACATCAGCCACAGCTCAACCAGCATAGAGACACCCACTACTGCTATCTCACATCTGTAATACGTCACAGTCCTGTGTATACATCTGAAACATCAGCCACAGCACAGCCAGCATAGAGACACCCACTACCCATATCTCACATCTTTAATACCTCACAGTCCTCTGTATACATCAGTAACATCAGCCACAGCACTGCCAGCATAGAGACGCCCACTACTGCAATATCACATCCGTAATACCTCACAGTCCTGTGTATACATCTGTAACATCAGCCACAGCACAGCCAGCATAGAGACGCCCACTACTGCTATCTCACATCTGTAATACCTCACAGTCCTGTGTATACATCTGTAACATCAGCCACAGCACAGCCAGCATAGAGACGCCCACTACTGCCATATCACATCTGTAATACCTCACAGTCCTGTGTATACATCTGTAACATCAGCAACAGATCAACCAGCATAGAGACAACCACTACTGCTATCTCACATCTGTAATACCTCACAGTCCTGTGTATACATCTGTAACATCAGCCACAGCACAGCCAGCATAGAGACGCCCACTACTGCTATCTCACATCTGTAATACCTCACAGTCCTGTGTATACATCTTTAACATCAGCCACAGCTCAGCCAGCATAGAGACACCCACTACTGCTATCTCACATCTGTAATACCTCACAGTCCTGTGTATACATCTGTAACATCAGTCACAGCTCAGCCAGCATAGAGACACCCACTACTGCTATCTCACATCTGTAATACCTCAAAGTCCTGTGTATACATCTGTAACATCAGTCACAGCACAGCCAGCATAGAGACGCCATTACTGCTATCTCACATCCGTAACACCTCACAGTCCTGTGTATACATCTGTAACATCAGCCACAGCTCAGCCAGCATAGAGACACCCACTACTGCTATCTCACATCTGTAATTCCTCACAGTCCTGTGTATACATCTCTAATATCAGCCACAGCACAGCCAGCATAGAGACACACACTACTGCTATCTCACATCTGTAATACCTCACAGTCCTGTGTATACATCTGTAACATCAGCCACAGCACAGCCAGCATAGAGACACCCACTATTGCTATCTCACTTCCGTAATACCTCACAGTCCTGTGTATACATCTGAAACATCAGCCACAGCACAGCCAGCATAGAGGCACCCACTACTGCTACATCACATCTGTAATACCTCACAGTCCTGTGTATACATCTGTAACATCAGCCACAGCTCAGCCAGCATAGAGACACCCACTATTGCTATCTCACATCCGTAATACCTCACAGTCCTGTGTATACATCTGAAACATCAGCCACAGCACAGCCAGCATAGAGACTCCCACTACTGCTATATCACATCTGTAATACCTCAAAGTCCTGTGTATAAATCTGTAACATCAGCCACAGCTCAACCAGCATAGAGACACCCACTACTGCTATCTCACATCTGTAATACGTCACAGTCCTGTGTATACATCTGAAACATCAGCCACAGCACAGCCAGCATAGAGACACCCACTACCCATATCTCACATCTTTAATACCTCACAGTCCTCTGTATACATCAGTAACATCAGCCACAGCACTGCCAGCATAGAGACGCCCACTACTGCAATATCACATCCGTAATACCTCACAGTCCTGTGTATACATCTGTAACATCAGCCACAGCACAGCCAGCATAGAGATGTCCACTTCTGCTATCTCACATCTGTAAAACCTCACAGTCCTGTGTATACATCTGTAACATCAGCCACAGCTCAGCCAGCATAGAGACATCCACTACTGCTTTCTCACATCTGAAATACCTCACAGTCCTGTGTATACATCTGTAACATCAGCCACAGGTCAGCCAGCATAGAGACGCCCACTACTGCTATCTCACATTTGTAATACCTCACAGTCCTGTGTATACATCTGTAACATCAGCCACAGCTCAGCCAGCAAAGAGACACCCACTACTGCTTTCTCACATCTGTAATACCTCACAGTCCTGTGTATACATCTGTAACATCAGCTACAGCTCAGCCAGCATAGAGACACCCACTACTGCTTTCTCACATCTGTAATACCTCACAGTCCTGTGTATACATCTGTAACATCAGCCACAGCTCAGCCAGCATAGAGACACCCACTACTGCTATCTCACATCTGTAATACCTCACAGTCCTGTGTATACATCTGTAACATCAGCCACAGCTCAGCCAGCATAGAGACACCCACTATTGCTATCTCACATCCGTAATACCTCACAGTCCTGTGTATACATCTGAAACATCGGCCACAGCACAGCCAGCATAGAGGCACCCACTACTGCTATATAACATCTGTAATACCTCACAGTCCTGTGTATACATCTGTAACATCAGCCACAGCTCAGCCAGCATAGAGACACCCACTATTGCTATCTCACATCCGTCATACCTCACAGTCCTGTGTATACATCTGAAACATCAGCCACAGCACAGCCAGCATAGAGACACCCACTACTGCTATATCACATCTGTAATACGTCAAAGTCCAGTGTATAAATCTGTAACATCAGCCACAGCTCAACCAGCATAGAGACACCCACTACTGCTATCTCACATCTGTAATACCTCACAGTCCTGTGTATACATCTGAAACATCAGCCACAGCACAGCCAGCATAGAGACACCCACTACCCATATCTCACATCTTTAATACCTCACAGTCCTCTGTATACATCAGTAACATCAGCCACAGCACAGCCAGCATAGAGATGCCCACTACTGCTATATCACATCCGTAATACCTCACAGTCCTGTGTATACATCTGTAACATCAGCCACAGCACAGCCAGCATAGAGACACCCACTACTGCTATCTCACATCTACAATACCTCACAGTCCTGTGTTTACATCTGTAATATCAGCCACAGCACAGCCAGCATAGAGATGTCCACTCCTGCTATCTCACATCTGTAAACCTCACAGTCCTGTGTATACATCTGTAACATTAGCCACAGCTCAGCCAGCATAGAGACACCCACTACTGCTTTCTAACATCTGAAATACCTCACAGTCCTGTGTATACATCTGTAACATCAGCCACAGCTCAGCCAGCATAGAGACACCCACTACTTCTATCTCACATTTGTAATACCTCACAGTCCTGTGTATACATCTGTAACATCAGCCACAGCTCAGCCAGCATAGAGACACCCACTACTGCTTTCTCACATCTGTAATACCTCACAGTCCTGTGTATACATCTGTAACATCAGCTACAGCTCAGCCAGCATAGAGACACCCACTACTGCTTTCTCACATCTGTAATACCTCACAGTCCTGTGTATACATCTGTAACATCAGTAACAGCTCAGCCAGCATAGAGACACCCACTACTGCTATATCACATGTGTAATACCTCACAGTCCTGTGTATACATCTGTAACATCTGACACAGCACAGCCAGCATAGAGACACCCACTACTGCTATCTCACATCTGTAATACCTCACAGTCCTGTGTATACATCTGTAACATCAGCCACAGCTCAGCCAGCATAGAGACACCCACTACTGCTATCTCACATCTGTAATACCTCACAGTCCTGTGTATACATCTGTAACATCAGTCACAGCTCAGCCAGCATAGAGACACCCACTACTGCTATCTCACATCTGTAATACCTCACAGTCCTGTGTATACATCTGCAACATCAGTCACAGCACAGCCAGCATAGAGACGCCATTACTGCTATCTCACATCCGTAACACCTCACAGTCCTGTGTATACATCTGTAACATCAGCCACAGCTCAGCCAGCATAGAGACACCCACTACTGCTATCTCACATCTGTAATTCCTCACAGTCCTGTGTATACATCTCTAACATCAGCCACAGCACAGCCAGCATGGAGACACCCACTACTGCTATCTCACATCTGTAATACCTCACAGTCCTGTGTATACATCTGTAACATCAGCCACAGCTCAGCCAGCATAGAGACACCCACTATTGCTATCTCACATCCGTAATACCTCACAGTCCTGTGTATACATCTGAAACATCAGCCACAGCACAGCCAGCATAGAGGCATCCACTATTGCTATCTCACATCCGTAATACCTCACAGTCCTGTGTATACATCTGAAACATCAGCCACAGCTCAACCAGCATAGAGACACCCACTACTGCTATCTCACATCTGTAATACCTCTCAGTCCTGTGTATACATCTGAAACATCAGCCACTGCTCAGCCAGCATAGAGACGCCCACTACTGCTATCTCACATTTGTAATACCTCACAGTCCTGTGTATACATCTGTAACATCAGCCACAGCACAGCCAGCTTAGAGACGCCCACTACTGCAATCTCACATCTGTAATACCTCACAGTCCTGTGTATACATCTGTAACATCAGCCACAGCACAGCCAGCATAGAGACACCCACTACTGCTATCTCACATCTGTAATACCTCAAAGTCCTGTGTATACATCTGTAACATCAGCCACAGCACAGCCAGCATAGAGACTCTCACTACTGTTATCTCACATCTGTAATACCTCACAATCCTGTGTATACATTTGTAACATCAGCCACAGCACAGCCAGCATAGAGACACCCACTACTGCTATCTCACATCTGTAATACCTCACAGTCCTGTGTATACATCTGAAACATCAGCCACAGCACAGCCAGCATAGTGACACCCACTACTGCTATATCACATCTGTAATACCTCACAGTCCTGTGTATATATCTGTAACATCAGCCACAGCACAGCCAGCATAGAGACGCCCACTACTGCTATCTCACATCTGTAATACCTTACAGTCCTGTGTATACATCTGTAACATCAGCCACAGCTCAGCCAGCATAGAGACGCCCACTACTGCTATCTCACATCTGTAATACCTCACAGTCCTGTGTATACATCTGTAACATCAGCCACAGCACAGCCAGCATAGAGACGCCCACTACTGCCATATCACATCTGTAATACCTCACAGTCCTGTGTATACATCTGTAACATCAGCCACAGCTCAGCCAGCATAGAGACACCCACTACTGCTATCTCACATCTGTAATACCTCACAGTCCTGTGTATACATCTGTAGCATCAGCCACAGCTCAGCCAGCATAGAGACACCCACTACTGCTATCTCACATCTGTAATACCTCACAGTCCTGTGTATACATCTGTAACATCAGTCACAGCTCAGCCAGCATAGAGACACCCACTACTGCTATCTCACATCTGTAATACCTCACAGTCCTGTGTATACATCTGCAACATCAGTCACAGCACAGCCAGCATAGAGACGCCATTACTGCTATCTCACATCCGTAACACCTCACAGTCCTGTGTATACATCTGTAACATCAGTAACAGCTCAGCCAGCATAGAGACACCCACTACTGCTATCTCACATCTGTAATTCCTCACAGTCCTGTGTATACATCTCTAACATCAGCCACAGCACAGCCAGCATGGAGACACCCACTACTGCTATCTCACATCTGTAATACCTCACAGTCCTGTGTATACATCTGTAACATCAGCCACAGCTCAGCCAGCATAGAGACACCCACTATTGCTATCTCACATCTGTAATACCTCACAGTCCTGTGTATACATCTGAAACATCAGCCACAGCACAGCCAGCATAGAGGCATCCACTATTGCTATCTCACATCCGTAATACCTCACAGTCCTGTGTATACATCTGAAACATCAGCCACAGCACAGCCAGCATAGAGACACCCACTACTGCTTTATCACATCTGTAATACCTCAAAGTCCTGTGTATAAATCTGTAACATCAGCCACAGCTCAACCAGCATAGAGACACCCACTACTAATATCTCACATCTGTAATACCTCTCAGTCCTGTGTATACAACTGAAACATCAGCCACTGCTCAGCCAGCATAGAGACGCCCACTACTGCTATCTCACATTTGTAATACCTCACAGTCCTGTGTATACATCTGTAACATCAGCCACAGCACATCCAGCTTAGAGACGCCCACTACTGCAATCTCACATCTGTAATACCTCACAGTCCTGTGTATACATCTGTAACATCAGCCACAGCACAGCCAGCATAGAGACACCCACTACTGCTATCTCACATCTGTAATACCTCACAGTCCTGTGTATACATCTGTAACATCAGCCACAGCACAGCCAGCATAGAGACACTCACTACTGTTATCTCACATCTGTAATACCTCACAATCCTGTGTATACATTTGTAACATCAGCCACAGCACAGCCAGCATAGAGACACCCACTACTGCTATCTCACATCTGTAATACCTCACAGTCCTGTGTATACATCTGAAACATCAGCCACAGCACAGCCAGCATAGAGACACCCACTACTGCTATATCACATCTGTAATACCTCACAGTCCTGTGTATATATCTGTAACTTCAGCCACAGCACAGCCAGCATGGAGACGCCCACTACTGCTATCTCACATCTGTAATACCTCACAGTCCTGTGTATACATCTGTAACACCAGCCACAGCACAGCCAGCAAGGAGACGCCCACTACTGCTATCTCACATCTGTAATACCTCACAGTCCTGTGTATACATCTGTAACATCAGTCACAGCTCAGCCAGCATAGAGACATCCACTACTGCTATCTCACATCTGTAATACCTCACAGTCCTGTGTATACATCTGCAACATCAGTCACAGCACAGCCAGCATAGAGACGCCATTACTGCTATCTCACATCCGTAACACCTCACAGTCCTGTGTATACATCTGTATCATCAGCCACAGCACAGCCAGCATAGAGACACCCACTACTGCTATCTCACATCTGTAATTCCTCACAGTCCTGTGTATACATCTCTAACATCAGCCACAGCACAGCCAGCATAGAGACACCCACTACTGCTATCTCACATCTGTAATACCTCACAGTCCTGTGTATACATCTGTAACATCAGCCACAGCTCAGCCAGCATAGAGACACCCACTATTGCTATCTCACATCCGTAATACCTCACAGTCCTGTCTATACATCTGAAACATCAGCCACAGCACAGACAGCATAGAGGCACCCACTACTGCTATATCACATCTGTAATACCTCACAGTCCTGTGTATACATCTGTAACATCAGCCACAGCTCAGCCAGCATAGAGACACCCACTATTGCTATCTCACATCCGTAATACCTCACAGTCCTGTGTATACATCTGAAACATCAGCCACAGCACAGCCAGCATAGAGACACCCACTACTGCTATATCACATCTGTAATACCTCAAAGTCCTGTGTATAAATCTGTAACATCAGCCACTGCTCAACCAGCATAGAGACACCCACTACTGCTATCTCACATCTGTAATACCTCACAGTCCTGTGTATACATCTGAAACATCAGCCACAGCACAGCCAGCATAGAGACACCCACTACTGCTATCTCACATCTGTAATACCTCACAGTCCTGTGTATACATCTGTAACATCAGCCACAGCACAGCCAGCATAGAGACACTCACTACTATTATCTCACATCTGTAATACCTCACAGTCCTGTGTATACATTTGTAACATCAGCCACAGCACAGCCAGCATAGAGACACCCACTACTGCTATCTCACATCTGTAACACCTCACAGTCCTGTGTATACATCTGAAACTTCAGCCACAGCACAGCCAGCATAGAGACACCCACCACTGCTATATCACATCTGTAATACCTCACAGTCCTGTGTATATATCTGTAACATCAGCTACAGCACAGCCAGCATAGAGACGCCCACTACTGCCATATCACATCTGTAATACCTCACAGTCCTGTGTATACATCTGTAACATCAGCAACAGATCAACCAGCATAGAGACAACCACTACTGCTATCTCACATCTGTAATACCTCACAGTCCTGTGTATACATCTGTAACATCAGCCACAGCACAGCCAGCATAGAGACGCCCACTACTGCTATCTCACATCTGTAATACCTCACAGTCCTGTGTATACATCTGTAACATCAGCCACAGCTCAGCCAGCATAGAGGCACCCACTATTGCTATCTCACTTCCGTAATACCTCACAGTCCTGTGTATACATCTGAAACATCAGCCACAGCACAGCCAGCATAGAGACACCCACTACTGCTATATCACATCTGTAATACCTCAAAGTCCTGTGTATAAATCTGTAACATCAGCCACAGCTCAACCAGCATAGAGACACCCACTACTGCTATCTCACATCTGTAATACGTCACAGTCCTGTGTATACATCTGAAACATCAGCCACAGCACAGCCAGCATAGAGACACCCACTACCCATATCTCACATCTTTAATACCTCACAGTCCTCTGTATACATCAGTAACATCAGCCACAGCACTGCCAGCATAGAGACGCCCACTACTGCAATATCACATCCGTAATACCTCAGAGTCCTGTGTATACATCTGTAACATCAGCCACAGCACAGCCAGCATAGAGACGCCCACTACTGCTATCTCACATCTGTAATACCTCACAGTCCTGTGTATACATCTGTAACATCAGCCACAGCACAGCCAGCATAGAGACGCCCACTACTGCCATATCACATCTGTAATACCTCACAGTCCTGTGTATACATCTGTAACATCAGCAACAGATCAACCAGCATAGAGACAACCACTACTGCTATCTCACATCTGTAATACCTCACAGTCCTGTGTATACATCTGTAACATCAGCCACAGCACAGCCAGCATAGAGACGCCCACTACTGCTATCTCACATCTGTAATACCTCACAGTCCTGTGTATACATCTGTAACATCAGCCACAGCTCAGCCAGCATAGAGACACCCACTACTGCTATCTCACATCTGTAATACCTCACAGTCCTGTGTATACATCTGTAACATCAGTCACAGCTCAGCCAGCATAGAGACACCCACTACTGCTATCTCACATCTGTAATACCTCAAAGTCCTGTGTATACATCTGTAACATCAGTCACAGCACAGCCAGCATAGAGACGCCATTACTGCTATCTCACATCCGTAACACCTCACAGTCCTGTGTATAAATCTGTAACATCAGCCACAGCTCAGCCAGCATAGAGACACCCACTACTGCTATCTCACATCTGTAATTCCTCACAGTCCTGTGTATACATCTCTAATATCAGCCACAGCACAGCCAGCATAGAGACACACACTACTGCTATCTCACATCTGTAATACCTCACAGTCCTGTGTATACATCTGTAACATCAGCCACAGCACAGCCAGCATAGAGACACCCACTATTGCTATCTCACTTCCGTAATACCTCACAGTCCTGTGTATACATCTGAAACATCAGCCACAGCACAGCCAGCATAGAGGCACCCACTACTGCTACATCACATCTGTAATACCTCACAGTCCTGTGTATACATCTGTAACATCAGCCACAGCTCAGCCAGCATAGAGACACCCACTATTGCTATCTCACATCCGTAATACCTCACAGTCCTGTGTATACATCTGAAACATCAGCCACAGCACAGCCAGCATAGAGACTCCCACTACTGCTATATCACATCTGTAATACCTCAAAGTCCTGTGTATAAATCTGTAACATCAGCCACAGCTCAACCAGCATAGAGACACCCACTACTGCTATCTCACATCTGTAATACGTCACAGTCCTGTGTATACATCTGAAACATCAGCCACAGCACAGCCAGCATAGAGACACCCACTACCCATATCTCACATCTTTAATACCTCACAGTCCTCTGTATACATCAGTAACATCAGCCACAGCACTGCCAGCATAGAGACGCCCACTACTGCAATATCACATCCGTAATACCTCACAGTCCTGTGTATACATCTGTAACATCAGCCACAGCACAGCCAGCATAGAGATGTCCACTTCTGCTATCTCACATCTGTAAAACCTCACAGTCCTGTGTATACATCTGTAACATCAGCCACAGCTCAGCCAGCATAGAGACATCCACTAATGCTTTCTCACATCTGAAATACCTCACAGTCCTGTGTATACATCTGTAACATCAGCCACAGGTCAGCCAGCATAGAGACGCCCACTACTGCTATCTCACATTTGTAATACCTCACAGTCCTGTGTATACATATGTAACATCAGCCACAGCTCAGCCAGCATAGAGACACCCACTACTGCTTTCTCACATCTGTAATACCTCACAGTCCTGTGTATACATCTGTAACATCAGCTACAGCTCAGCCAGCATAGAGACACCCACTACTGCTTTCTCACATCTGTAATACCTCACAGTCCTGTGTATACATCTGTAACATCAGCCACAGCTCAGCCAGCATAGAGACACCCACTACTGCTATCTCACATCTGTAATACCTCACAGTCCTGTGTATACATCTGTAACATCAGCCACAGCTCAGCCAGCATAGAGACACCCACTATTGCTATCTCACATCCGTAATACCTCACAGTCCTGTGTATACATCTGAAACATCGGCCACAGCACAGCCAGCATAGAGGCACCCACTACTGCTATATAACATCTGTAATACCTCACAGTCCTGTGTATACATCTGTAACATCAGCCACAGCTCAGCCAGCATAGAGACACCCACTATTGCTATCTCACATCCGTCATACCTCACAGTCCTGTGTATACATCTGAAACATCAGCCACAGCACAGCCAGCATAGAGACACCCACTACTGCTATATCACATCTGTAATACGTCAAAGTCCAGTGTATAAATCTGTAACATCAGCCACAGCTCAACCAGCATAGAGACACCCACTACTGCTATCTCACATCTGTAATACCTCACAGTCCTGTGTATACATCTGAAACATCAGCCACAGCACAGCCAGCATAGAGACACCCACTACCCATATCTCACATCTTTAATACCTCACAGTCCTCTGTATACATCAGTAACATCAGCCACAGCACAGCCAGCATAGAGATGCCCACTACTGCTATATCACATCCGTAATACCTCACAGTCCTGTGTATACATCTGTAACATCAGCCACAGCACAGCCAGCATAGAGACACCCACTACTGCTATCTCACATCTACAATACCTCACAGTCCTGTGTTTACATCTGTAATATCAGCCACAGCACAGCCAGCATAGAGATGTCCACTCCTGCTATCTCACATCTGTAAAACCTCACAGTCCTGTGTATACATCTGTAACATTAGCCACAGCTCAGCCAGCATAGAGACACCCACTACTGCTTTCTAACATCTGAAATACCTCACAGTCCTGTGTATACATCTGTAACATCAGCCACAGCTCAGCCAGCATAGAGACACCCACTACTTCTATCTCACATTTGTAATACCTCACAGTCCTGTGTATACATCTGTAACATCAGCCACAGCTCAGCCAGCATAGAGACACCCACTACTGCTTTCTCACATCTGTAATACCTCACAGTCCTGTGTATACATCTGTAACATCAGCTACAGCTCAGCCAGCATAGAGACACCCACTACTGCTTTCTCACATCTGTAATACCTCACAGTCCTGTGTATACATCTGTAACATCAGTAACAGCTCAGCCAGCATAGAGACACCCACTACTGCTATATCACATGTGTAATACCTCACAGTCCTGTGTATACATCTGTAACATCTGACACAGCACAGCCAGCATAGAGACACCCACTACTGCTATCTCACATCTGTAATACCTCACAGTCCTGTGTATACATCTGTAACATCAGCCACAGCTCAGCCAGCATAGAGACACCCACTACTGCTATCTCACATCTGTAATACCTCACAGTCCTGTGTATACATCTGTAACATCAGTCACAGCTCAGCCAGCATAGAGACACCCACTACTGCTATCTCACATCTGTAATACCTCACAGTCCTGTGTATACATCTGCAACATCAGTCACAGCACAGCCAGCATAGAGACGCCATTACTGCTATCTCACATCCGTAACACCTCACAGTCCTGTGTATACATCTGTAACATCAGCCACAGCTCAGCCAGCATAGAGACACCCACTACTGCTATCTCACATCTGTAATTCCTCACAGTCCTGTGTATACATCTCTAACATCAGCCACAGCACAGCCAGCATGGAGACACCCACTACTGCTATCTCACATCTGTAATACCTCACAGTCCTGTGTATACATCTGTAACATCAGCCACAGCTCAGCCAGCATAGAGACACCCACTATTGCTATCTCACATCCGTAATACCTCACAGTCCTGTGTATACATCTGAAACATCAGCCACAGCACAGCCAGCATAGAGGCATCCACTATTGCTATCTCACATCCGTAATACCTCACAGTCCTGTGTATACATCTGAAACATCAGCCACAGCTCAACCAGCATAGAGACACCCACTACTGCTATCTCACATCTGTAATACCTCTCAGTCCTGTGTATACATCTGAAACATCAGCCACTGCTCAGCCAGCATAGAGACGCCCACTACTGCTATCTCACATTTGTAATACCTCACAGTCCTGTGTATACATCTGTAACATCAGCCACAGCACAGCCAGCTTAGAGACGCCCACTACTGCAATCTCACATCTGTAATACCTCACAGTCCTGTGTATACATCTGTAACATCAGCCACAGCACAGCCAGCATAGAGACACCCACTACTGCTATCTCACATCTGTAATACCTCAAAGTCCTGTGTATACATCTGTAACATCAGCCACAGCACAGCCAGCATAGAGACTCTCACTACTGTTATCTCACATCTGTAATACCTCACAATCCTGTGTATACATTTGTAACATCAGCCACAGCACAGCCAGCATAGAGACACCCACTACTGCTATCTCACATCTGTAATACCTCACAGTCCTGTGTATACATCTGAAACATCAGCCACAGCACAGCCAGCATAGAGACACCCACTACTGCTATATCACATCTGTAATACCTCACAGTCCTGTGTATATATCTGTAACATCAGCCACAGCACAGCCAGCATAGAGACGCCCACTACTGCTATCTCACATCTGTAATACCTCACAGTCCTGTGTATACATCTGTAACATCAGCCACAGCTCAGCCAGCATAGAGACACCCACTACTGCTAAATCACATCTGTAATACCTCACAGTCCTGTGTATACATCTGTAACATCAGCCACAGCTCAGCCAGCATAGAGACGCCCACTACTGCTATCTCACATCTGTAATACCTCACAGTCCTGTGTATACATCTGTAACATCATCCACAGCACAGCCTGCATAGAGACGCCCACTACTGCCATATCACATCTGTAATACCTCACAGTCCTGTGTATACATCTGTAACATCAGCCACAGCTCAGCCAGCATAGAGACACCCACTACTGCTATCTCACATCTGTAATACCTCACAGTCCTGTGTATACATCTGTAACATCAGCCACAGCACAGCCAGCAAGGAGACGCCCACTACTGCTATCTCACATCTGTAATACCTCACAGTCCTGTGTATACATCTGTAACATCAGCCACAGCTCAGCTAGCATAGAGACACCCACTACTGCTATCTCACATCTGTAATACCTCACAGTCCTGTGTATACATCTGTAACATCAGTCACAGCTCAGCCAGCATAGAGACATCCACTACTGCTATCTCACATCTGTAATACCTCACAGTCCTGTGTATACATCTGCAACATCAGTCACAGCACAGCCAGCATAGAGACGCCATTACTGCTATCTCACATCCGTAACACCTCACAGTCCTGTGTATACATCTGTATCATCAGCCACAGCACAGCCAGCATAGAGACACCCACTACTGCTATCTCACATCTGTAAATCCTCACAGTCCTGTATATACATCTCTAACATCAGCCACAGCACAGCCAGCATAGAGACACCCACTACTGCTATCTCACATCTGTAATACCTCACAGTCCTGTGTATACATCTGTAACATCAGCCACAGCTCAGCCAGCATAGAGACACCCACTATTGCTATCTCACATCCGTAATACCTCACAGTCCTGTCTATACATCTGAAACATCAGCCACAGCACAGCCAGCATAGAGGCACCCACTACTGCTATATCACATCTGTAATACCTCACAGTCCTGTGTATACATCTGTAACATCAGCCACAGCTCAGCCAGCATAGAGACACCCACTATTGCTATCTCACATCCGTAATACCTCACAGTCCTGTGTATACATCTGAAACATCAGCCACAGCACAGCCAGCATAGAGACACCCACTACTGCTATATCACATCTGTAATACCTCAAAGTCCTGTGTATAAATCTGTAACATCAGCCACAGCTCAACCAGCATAGAGACACCCACTACTGCTATCTCACATCTGTAATACCTCACAGTCCTGTGTATACATCTGAAACATCAGCCACAGCACAGCCAGCATAGAGACACCCACTACTGCTATCTCACATCTGTAATACCTCACAGTCCTGTGTATACATCTGTAGCATCAGCCACAGCACAGCCAGCATAGAGACACTCACTACTATTATCTCACATCTGTAATACCTCACAGTCCTGTGTATACATCTGAAACATCAGCCACAGCACAGCCAGCATAGAGACACCCACTACTGCTATCTCACATCTGTAATACCTCACAGTCCTGTGTATACATTTGTAACATCAGCCACAGCACAGCCAGCATAGAGACACCCACTACTGCTATCTCACATCTGTAACACCTCACAGTCCTGTGTATACATCTGAAACTTCAGCCACAGCACAGCCAGCATAGAGACACCCACTACTGCTATATCACATCTGTAATACCTCACAGTCCTGTGTATATATCTGTAACATCAGCCACAGCACAGCCAGCATAGAGACGCCCACTACTGCTATCTCACATCTGTAATACCTCACAGTCCTGTGTATACATCTTTAACATCAGCCACAGCTCAGCCAGCATAGAGACACCCACTACTGCTTTCTCACATCTGTAATACCTCACAGTCCTGTGTATACATCTGTAACATCAGGCACAGCTCAGCCAGCATAGAGACGCCCACTACTGCTATCTCACATCTGTAATACCTCACAGTCCTGTGTATACATCTGTAACATCAGCCACAGCACAGCCAACATAGAGACGCCCACTACTGCCATATCACATCTGTAATACCTCACAGTCCTGTGTATACATCTGTAACATCAGCAACAGATCAACCAGCATAGAGACAACCACTACTGCTATCTCACATCTGTAATACCTCACAGTCCTGTGTATACATCTGTAACATCAGCCACAGCACAGCCAGCATAGAGACGCCCACTACTGCTATCTCACATCTGTAATACCTCACAGTCCTGTGTATACATCTGTAACATCAGCCGCAGCTCAGCCAGCATAGAGACACCCACTACTGCTATCTCACATCTGTAATACCTCACAGTCCTGTGTATACATCTGTAACATCAGTCACAGCTCAGCCAGCATAGAGACACCCACTACTGCTATCTCACATCTGTAATACCTCAAAGTCCTGTGTATACATCTGTAACATCAGTCACAGCACAGCCAGCATAGAGACGCCATTACTGCTATCTCACATCCGTAACACCTCACAGTAATGTGTATACATCTGTAACATCAGCCACAGCTCAGCCAGCATAGAGACACCCACTACTGCTATCTCACATCTGTAATTCCTCACAGTCCTGTGTATACATCTCTAATATCAGCCACAGCACAGCCAGCATAGAGACACACACTACTGCTATCTCACATCTGTAATACCTCACAGTCCTGTGTATACATCTGTAACATCAGCCACAGCACAGCCAGCATAGAGACACCCACTATTGCTATCTCACTTCCGTAATACCTCACAGTCCTGTGTATACATCTGAAACATCAGCCACAGCACAGCCAGCATAGAGGCACCCACTACTGCTATATCACATCTGTAATACCTCACAGTCCTGTGTATACATCTGTAACATCAGCCACAGCTCAGCCAGCATAGAGACACCCACTATTGCTATCTCACATCCGAAATACCTCACAGTCCTGTGTATACATCTGAAACATCAGCCACAGCACAGCCAGCATAGAGACACCCACTACTGCTATATCACATCTGTAATACCTCAAAGTCCTGTGTATAAATCTGTAACATCAGCCACAGCTCAACCAGCATAGAGACACCCACTACTGCTATCTCACATCTGTAATACGTCACAGTCCTGTGTATACATCTGAAACATCAGCCACAGCACAGCCAGCATAGAGACACCCACTACCCATATCTCACATCTTTAATACCTCACAGTCCTCTGTATACATCAGTAACATCAGCCACAGCACTGCCAGCATAGAGACGCCCACTACTGCAATATCACATCCGTAATACCTCACAGTCCTGTGTATACATCTGTAACATCAGCCACAGCACAGCCAGCATAGAGATGTCCACTCCTGCTATCTCACATCTGTAAAACCTCACAGTCCTGTGTATACATCTGTAACATCAGCCACAGCTCAGCCAGCATAGAGACATCCACTACTGCTTTCTCACATCTGAAATACCTCACAGTCCTGTGTATACATCTGTAACATCAGCCACAGCTCAGCCAGCATAGAGACGCCCACTACTGCTATCTCACATTTGTAATACCTCACAGTCCTGTGTATACATCTGTAACATCAGCCACAGCTCAGCCAGCATAGAGACACCCACTACTGCTTTCTCACATCTGTAATACCTCACAGTCCTGTGTATACATCTGTAACATCAGCTACAGCTCAGCCAGCATAGAGACACCCACTACTGCTTTCTCACATCTGTAATACCTCACAGTCCTGTGTATACATCTGTAACATCAGTAACAGCTCAGCCAGCATAGAGACACCCACTACTGCTATCTCACATCTGTAATACCTCACAGTCCTGTGTATACATCTGTAACATCAGCCACAGCTCAGCCAGCATAGAGACACCCACTATTGCTATCTCACATCCGTAATACCTCACAGTCCTGTGTATACATCTGAAACATCAGCCACAGCACAGCCAGCATAGAGGCACCCACTACTGCTATATCACATCTGTAATACCTCACAGTCCTGTGTATACATCTGTAACATCAGCCACAGCTCAGCCAGCATAGAGACACCCACTATTGCTATCTCACATCCGTAATACCTCACAGTCCTGTGTATACATCTGAAACATCAGCCACAGCACAGCCAGCATAGAGACACCCACTACTGCTATATCACATCTGTAATACGTCAAAGTCCAGTGTATAAATCTGTAACATCAGCCACAGCTCAACCAGCATAGAGACACCCACTACTGCTATCTCACATCTGTAATACCTCACAGTCCTGTGTATACATCTGAAACATCAGCCACAGCACAGCCAGCATAGAGACACCCACTACCCATATCTCACATCTTTAATACCTCACAGTCCTCTGTATACATCAGTAACATCAGCCACAGCACAGCCAGCATAGAGACGCCCACTACTGCTATATCACATCCGTAATACCTCACAGTCCTGTGTATACATCTGAAACATCAGCCACAGCACAGCCAGCATAGAGACACCAACTACTGCTATCTCACATCTGTAATACCTCACAGTCCTGTGTATACATCTGTAACATCAGCCACAGCACAGCCAGCATAGAGACACTCACTACTGTTATCTCACATCTGTAATACCTCACAGTCCTGTGTATACATTTGTAACATCAGCCACAGCACAGCCAGCATAGAGACACCTACTACTGCTATCTCACATCTGTAATACCTCACAGTCCTGTGTATACATCTGAAACATCAGCCACAGCACAGCCAGCATAGAGACAGCCACTACTGCTATATCACATCTGTAATACCTCACAGTCCTGTGTATATATCTGTAACATCAGCCACAGCACAGCCAGCATAGAGACGCCCACTACTGCTATCTCACATCTGTAATACCTCACAGTCCTGTGTATACATCTGTAACATCAGCCACAGCTCAGCCAGCATAGAGACACCCACTACTGCTTTCTCACATCTGTAATACCTCACAGTCCTGTGTATACATCTGTAACATCAGCCACAGCTCAGCCAGCATAGAGACGCCCACTACTGCCATATCACATTTGTAATACCTCACAGTCTTGTGTATACATCTGTAACATCAGCCACAGCTCAGCCAGCATAGAGACACCCACTACTGCTATCTCACATCTGTAATACCTCACAGTCCTGTGTATACATCTGTAACATCAGCCACAGCTCAGCCAGCATAGAGACACCCACTACTGCTATCTCACATCTGTAATACCTCACAGTCCTGTGTATACATCTGTAACATCAGTCACATCTCAGCCAGCATAGAGACACCCACTACTGCTATCTCACATCTGTAATACCTCACAGTCCTGTGTATACATCTGCAACATCAGTCACAGCACAGCCAGCATAGAGACGCCATTACTGCTATCTCACATCCGTAACACCTCACAGTCCTGTGTATACATCTGTAACATCAGCCACAGCTCAGCCAGCATAGAGACACCCACTACTGCTATCTCACATCTGTAATTACTCACAGTCCTGTGTATACATCTCTAACAACAGCCATAGCACAGCCAGCATGGAGACACCCACTACTGCTATCTCACATCTGTAATACCTCACAGTCCTGTGTATACATCTGTAACATCAGCCACAGCTCAGCCAGCATAGAGACACCCACTATTGCTATCGCACATCCGTAATACCTCACAGTCCTGTGTATTCATCTGAAACATCAGCCACAGCACAGCCAGCATAGAGGCATCCACTACTGCTATATCACATCTGTAATACCTCACAGTCCTGTGTATACATCTGTAACATCAGCCACAGCTCAGCCAGCATAGAGACCCCCACTATTGCTATCTCACATCCGTAATACCTCACAGTCCTGTGTATACATCTGAAACATCAGCCACAGCACAGCCAGCATAGAGACACCCACTACTGCTTTATCACATCTGTAATACCTCAAAGTCCTGTGTATAAATCTGTAACATCAGCCACAGCTCAACCAGCATAGAGAAACCCACTACTGCTATCTCACATCTGTAATACCTCACAGTCCTGTGTATACATCTGAAACATCAGCCACAGCTCAGCCAGCATAGAGACACCCACTACTGCTTTCTCACATCTGTAATACCTCACAGTCCTGTGTATACATCTGTAACATCAGCTACAGCTCAGCCAGCATAGAGACACCCACTACTGCTTTCTCACATCTGTAATACCTCACAGTCCTGTGTATACATCTGTAACATCAGTAACAGCTCAGCCAGCATAGAGACACCCACTACTGCTATCTCACATCTGTAATACCTCACAGTCCTGTGTATACATCTGTAAAATCAGCCACAGCTCAGCCAGCATAGAGACACCCACTATTGCTATCTCACATCCGTAATACCTCACAGTCCTGTGTATACATCTGAAACATCAGCCACAGCACAGCCAGCATAGAGACACCCACTACTGCTATATCACATCTGTAATACCTCACAGTCCTGTGTATACATCTGTAACATCAGCAACAGCTCAGCCAGCATAGAGACACCCACTATTGCTATCTCACATCCGTAATACCTCACAGTCCTGTGTATACATCTGAAACATCAGCCACAGCACAGCCAGCATAGAGACACCCACTACTGCTATATCACATCTGTAATACGTCAAAGTCCAGTGTATAAATCTGTAACATCAGCCACAGCTCAACCAGCATAGAGACACCCACTACTGCTATCTCACATCTGTAATACCTCACAGTCCTGTGTATACATCTGAAACATCAGCCACAGCACAGCCAGCATAGAGACACCCACTACCCATATCTCACATCTTTAATACCTCACAGTCCTCTGTATACATCAGTAACATCAGCCACAGCACAGCCAGCATAGAGACGCCCACTACTGCTATATCACATCCGTAATACCTCACAGTCCTGTGTATACATCTGAAACATCAGCCACAGCACAGCCAGCATAGAGACACCAACTACTGCTATCTCACATCTGTAATACCTCACAGTCCTGTGTATACATCTGTAACATCAGCCACAGCACAGCCAGCATAGAGACACTCACTACTGTTATCTCACATCTGTAATACCTCACAGTCCTGTGTATACATCTGAAACATCAGCCACAGCACAGCCAGCATAGAGACACCCACTACTGCTATATCACATCTGTAATACCTCACAGTCCTGTGTATATATCTGTAACATCAGCCACAGCACAGCCAGCATAGAGACGCCCACTACTGCTATCTCACATCTGTAATACCTCACAGTCCTGTGTATACATCTGTAACATCAGCCACAGCTCAGCCAGCATAGAGACACCCACTGCTGCTTTCTCACATCTGTAATACCTCACAGTCCTGTGTATACATCTGTTACATCAGCCACAGCTCAGCCAGCATAGAGACGCCCACTACTGCTATCTCACATCTGTAATACCTCACAGTCCTGTGTATACATCTGTAACATCAGCCACAGCACAGCCAGCATAGAGACGCCCACTACTGCCATATCACATCTGTAATACCTCACAGTCCTGTGTATACATCTGTAACATCAGCCACAGCTCAGCCAGCATAGAGACACCCACTACTGCTATCTCACATCTGTAATACCTCACAGTCCTGTGTATACATCTGTAACATCAGCCACAGCTCAGCCAGCATAGAGACACCCACTACTGCTATCTCACATCTGTAATACCTCACAGTCCTGTGTATACATCAGTAACATCAGCCACAGCTCAGCCAGCATAGAGACACCCACTATTGCTATCTCACATCCGTAATACCTCACAGTCCTGTGTATACATCTGAAACATCAGCCACAGCACAGCCAGCATAGAGACACCCACTACTGCTATATCACATCTGTAATACCTCAAAGTCCTGTGTATAAATCTGTAACATCAGCCACAGCTCAACCAGCATAGAGACACCCACTACTGCTATCTCACATCTGTAATACCTCACAGTCCTGTGTATACATCTGAAACATCAGCCACAGCACAGCCAGCATAGAGACACCCACTACTGCTATCTCACATCTGTAATACCTCACAGTCCTGTGTATACATCTGTAGCATCAGCCACAGCACAGCCAGCATAGAGACACTCACTACTATTATCTCACATCTGTAATACCTCACAGTCCTGTGTATACATCTGAAACATCAGCCACAGCACAGCCAGCATAGAGACACCCACTACTGCTATCTCACATCTGTAATACCTCACAGTCCTGTGTATACATTTGTAACATCAGCCACAGCACAGCCAGCATAGAGACACCCACTACTGCTATCTCACATCTGTAACACCTCACAGTCCTGTGTATACATCTGAAACTTCAGCCACAGCACAGCCAGCATAGAGACACCCACTACTGCTATATCACATCTGTAATACCTCACAGTCCTGTGTATATATCTGTAACATCAGCCACAGCACAGCCAGCATAGAGACGCCCACTACTGCTATCTCACATCTGTAATACCTCACAGTCCTGTGTATACATCTTTAACATCAGCCACAGCTCAGCCAGCATAGAGACACCCACTACTGCTTTCTCACATCTGTAATACCTCACAGTCCTGTGTATACATCTGTAACATCAGGCACAGCTCAGCCAGCATAGAGAAACCCACTACTGCTATCTCACATCTGTAATACCTCACAGTCCTGTGTATACATCTGAAACATCAGCCACAGCTCAGCCAGCATAGAGACACCCACTACTGCTTTCTCACATCTGTAATACCTCACAGTCCTGTGTATACATCTGTAACATCAGCTACAGCTCAGCCAGCATAGAGACACCCACTACTGCTTTCTCACATCTGTAATACCTCACAGTCCTGTGTATACATCTGTAACATCAGTAACAGCTCAGCCAGCATAGAGACACCCACTACTGCTATCTCACATCTGTAATACCTCACAGTCCTGTGTATACATCTGTAAAATCAGCCACAGCTCAGCCAGCATAGAGACACCCACTATTGCTATCTCACATCCGTAATACCTCACAGTCCTGTGTATACATCTGAAACATCAGCCACAGCACAGCCAGCATAGAGACACCCACTACTGCTATATCACATCTGTAATACCTCACAGTCCTGTGTATACATCTGTAACATCAGCAACAGCTCAGCCAGCATAGAGACACCCACTATTGCTATCTCACATCCGTAATACCTCACAGTCCTGTGTATACATCTGAAACATCAGCCACAGCACAGCCAGCATAGAGACACCCACTACTGCTATATCACATCTGTAATACGTCAAAGTCCAGTGTATAAATCTGTAACATCAGCCACAGCTCAACCAGCATAGAGACACCCACTACTGCTATCTCACATCTGTAATACCTCACAGTCCTGTGTATACATCTGAAACATCAGCCACAGCACAGCCAGCATAGAGACACCCACTACCCATATCTCACATCTTTAATACCTCACAGTCCTCTGTATACATCAGTAACATCAGCCACAGCACAGCCAGCATAGAGACGCCCACTACTGCTATATCACATCCGTAATACCTCACAGTCCTGTGTATACATCTGAAACATCAGCCACAGCACAGCCAGCATAGAGACACCAACTACTGCTATCTCACATCTGTAATACCTCACAGTCCTGTGTATACATCTGTAACATCAGCCACAGCACAGCCAGCATAGAGACACTCACTACTGTTATCTCACATCTGTAATACCTCACAGTCCTGTGTATACATCTGAAACATCAGCCACAGCACAGCCAGCATAGAGACACCCACTACTGCTATATCACATCTGTAATACCTCACAGTCCTGTGTATATATCTGTAACATCAGCCACAGCACAGCCAGCATAGAGACGCCCACTACTGCTATCTCACATCTGTAATACCTCACAGTCCTGTGTATACATCTGTAACATCAGCCACAGCTCAGCCAGCATAGAGACACCCACTGCTGCTTTCTCACATCTGTAATACCTCACAGTCCTGTGTATACATCTGTTACATCAGCCACAGCTCAGCCAGCATAGAGACGCCCACTACTGCTATCTCACATCTGTAATACCTCACAGTCCTGTGTATACATCTGTAACATCAGCCACAGCACAGCCAGCATAGAGACGCCCACTACTGCCATATCACATCTGTAATACCTCACAGTCCTGTGTATACATCTGTAACATCAGCCACAGCTCAGCCAGCATAGAGACACCCACTACTGCTATCTCACATCTGTAATACCTCACAGTCCTGTGTATACATCTGTAACATCAGCCACAGCTCAGCCAGCATAGAGACACCCACTACTGCTATCTCACATCTGTAATACCTCACAGTCCTGTGTATACATCTGTAACATCAGTCACAGCTCAGCCAGCATAGAGACACCCACTACTGCTATCTCACAACTGTAATACCTCACAGTCCTGTGTATACATCTGCAACATCAGTCACAGCACAGCCAGCATAGAGACGCCATTACTGCTATCTCACATCCGTAACACCTCACAGTCCTGTGTATACATCTGTAACATCAGCCACAGCTCAGCCAGCATAGAGACACCCACTACTGCTATCTCACATCTGTAATTCCTCACAGTCCTGTGTATACATCTCTAACATCAGCCATAGCACAGCCAGCATTGAGACACCCACTACTGCTATCTCACATCTGTAATACCTCACAGTCCTGTGTATACATCTGTAACATCAGCCACAGCTCAGCCAGCATAGAGACACCCACTATTGCTTTCGCACATCCGTAATACCTCACAGTCCTGTGTATTCATCTGAAACATCAGCCACAGCACAGCCAGCATAGAGGCATCCACTACTGCTATATCACATCTGTAATACCTCACAGTCCTGTGTATACATCTGTAACATCAGCCACAGCTCAGCCAGCATAGAGACCCCCACTATTGCTATCTCACATCCGTAATACCTCACAGTCCTGTGTATACATCTGAAACATCAGCCACAGCACAGCCAGCATAGAGACACCCACTACTGCTTTATCACATCTGTAATACGTCAAAGTCCAGTGTATAAATCTGTAACATCAGCCACAGCTCAACCAGCATAGAGACACCCACTACTGCTATCTCACATCTGTAATACCTCACAGTCCTGTGTATACATCTGAAACATCAGCCACAGCACAGCCAGCATAGAGACACCCACTACCCATATCTCACATCTTTAATACCTCACAGTCCTCTGTATACATCAGTAACATAAGCCACAGCACAGCCAGTATAGAGACGCCCACTACTGCTATATCACATCCGTAATACCTCACAGTCCTGTGTATACATCTGAAACATCAGCCACAGCACAGCCAGCATAGAGACACCAACTACTGCTATCTCACATCTGTAATACCTCACAGTCCTGTGTATACATCTGTAACATCAGCCACAGCACAGCCAGCATAGAGACACTCACTACTGTTATCTCACATCTGTAATACCTCACAGTCCTGTGTATACATTTGTAACATCAGCCACAGCACAGCCAGCATAGAGACACCTACTACTGCTATCTCACATCTGTAATACCTCACAGTCCTGTGTATACATCTGAAACATCAGCCACAGCACAGCCAGCATAGAGACAGCCACTACTGCTATATCACATCTGTAATACCTCACAGTCCTGTGTATATATCTGTAACATCAGCCACAGCACAGCCAGCATAGAGACGCCCACTACTGCTATCTCACATCTGTAATACCTCACAGTCCTGTGTATACATCTGTAACATCAGCCACAGCTCAGCCAGCATAGAGACACCCACTACTGCTTTCTCACATCTGTAATACCTCACAGTCCTGTGTATACATCTGTAACATCAGCCACAGCTCAGCCAGCATAGAGACGCCCACTACTGCTATCTCACATCTGTAATACCTCACAGTCCTGTGTATACATCTGTAACATCAGCCACAGCACAGCCAGCATAGAGACGCCCACTACTGCCATATCACATCTGTAATACCTCACAGTCTTGTGTATACATCTGTAACATCAGCCACAGCTCAGCCAGCATAGAGACACCCACTACTGCTATCTCACATCTGTAATACCTCACAGTCCTGTGTATACATCTGTAACATCAGCCACAGCTCAGCCAGCATAGAGACACCCACTACTGCTATCTCACATCTGTAATACCTCACAGTCCTGTGTATACATCTGTAACATCAGTCACATCTCAGCCAGCATAGAGACACCCACTACTGCTATCTCACATCTGTAATACCTCACAGTCCTGTGTATACATCTGCAACATCAGTCACAGCACAGCCAGCATAGAGACGCCATTACTGCTATCTCACATCCGTAACACCTCACAGTCCTGTGTATACATCTGTAACATCAGCCACAGCTCAGCCAGCATAGAGACACCCACTACTGCTATCTCACATCTGTAATTACTCACAGTCCTGTGTATACATCTCTAACATCAGCCATAGCACAGCCAGCATGGAGACACCCACTACTGCTATCTCACATCTGTAATACCTCACAGTCCTGTGTATACATCTGTAACATCAGCCACAGCTCAGCCAGCATAGAGACACCCACTATTGCTATCGCACATCCGTAATACCTCACAGTCCTGTGTATTCATCTGAAACATCAGCCACAGCACAGCCAGCATAGAGGCATCCACTACTGCTATATCACATCTGTAATACCTCACAGTCCTGTGTATACATCTGTAACATCAGCCACAGCTCAGCCAGCATAGAGACCCCCACTATTGCTATCTCACATCCGTAATACCTCACAGTCCTGTGTATACATCTGAAACATCAGCCACAGCACAGCCAGCATAGAGACACCCACTACTGCTTTATCACATCTGTAATACCTCAAAGTCCTGTGTATAAATCTGTAACATCAGCCACAGCTCAACCAGCATAGAGACACCCACTACTGCTATCTCACATCTGTAATACCTCACAGTCCTGTGTATACATCTGAAACATCAGCCACAGCTCAGCCAGCATAGAGACACCCACTACTGCTTTCTCACATCTGTAATACCTCAAAGTCCTGTGTATACATCTGTAACATCAGCTACAGCTCAGCCAGCATAGAGACACCCACTACTGCTTTCTCACATCTGTAATACCTCACAGTCCTGTGTATACATCTGTAACATCAGTAACAGCTCAGCCAGCATAGAGACACCCACTACTGCTATCTCACATCTGTAATACCTCACAGTCCTGTGTATACATCTGTAAAATCAGCCACAGCTCAGCCAGCATAGAGACACCCACTATTGCTATCTCACATCCGTAATACCTCACAGTCCTGTGTATACATCTGAAACATCAGCCACAGCACAGCCAGCATAGAGGCACCCACTACTGCTATATCACATCTGTAATACCTCACAGTCCTGTGTATACATCTGTAACATCAGCAACAGCTCAGCCAGCATAGAGACACCCACTATTGCTATCTCACATCCGTAATACCTCACAGTCCTGTGTATACATCTGAAACATCAGCCACAGCACAGCCAGCATAGAGACACCCACTACTGCTATATCACATCTGTAATACGTCAAAGTCCAGTGTATAAATCTGTAACATCAGCCACAGCTCAACCAGCATAGAGACACCCACTACTGCTATCTCACATCTGTAATACCTCACAGTCCTGTGTATACATCTGAAACATCAGCCACAGCACAGCCAGCATAGAGACACCCACTACCCATATCTCACATCTTTAATACCTCACAGTCCTCTGTATACATCAGTAACATCAGCCACAGCACAGCCAGCATAGAGACGCCCACTACTGCTATATCACATCCGTAATACCTCACAGTCCTGTGTATACATCTGAAACATCAGCCACAGCACAGCCAGCATAGAGACACCAACTACTGCTATCTCACATCTGTAATACCTCACAGTCCTGTGTATACATCTGTAACATCAGCCACAGCACAGCCAGCATAGAGACACTCACTACTGTTATCTCACATCTGTAATACCTCACAGTCCTGTGTATACATCTGAAACATCAGCCACAGCACAGCCAGCATAGAGACACCCACTACTGCTATATCACATCTGTAATACCTCACAGTCCTGTGTATATATCTGTAACATCAGCCACAGCACAGCCAGCATAGAGACGCCCACTACTGCTATCTCACATCTGTAATACCTCACAGTCCTGTGTATACATCTGAAACATCAGCCACAGCTCAGCCAGCATAGAGACACCCACTGCTGCTTTCTCACATCTGTAATACCTCACAGTCCTGTGTATACATCTGTTACATCAGCCACAGCTCAGCCAGCATAGAGACGCCCACTACTGCTATCTCACATCTGTAATACCTCACAGTCCTGTGTATACATCTGTAACATCAGCCACAGCACAGCCAGCATAGAGACGCCCACTACTGCCATATCACATCTGTAATACCTCACAGTCCTGTGTATACATCTGTAACATCAGCCACAGCTCAGCCAGCATAGAGACACCCACTACTGCTATCTCACATCTGTAATACCTCACAGTCCTGTGTATACATCTGTAACATCAGCCACAGCTCAGCCAGCATAGAGACACCCACTACTGCTATCTCACATCTGTAATACCTCACAGTCCTGTGTATACATCTGTAACATCAGTCACAGCTCAGCCAGCATAGAGACACCCACTACTGCTATCTCACATCTGTAATACCTCACAGTCCTGTGTATATATCTGTAACATCAGCCACAGCACAGCCAGCATAGAGACGCCCACTACTGCTATCTCACATCTGTAATACCTCACAGTCCTGTGTATACATCTGTAACATCAGCCACAGCTCAGCCAGCATAGAGACACCCACTGCTGCTTTCTCACATCTGTAATACCTCACAGTCCTGTGTATACATCTGTTACATCAGCCACAGCTCAGCCAGCATAGAGACGCCCACTACTGCTATCTCACATCTGTAATACCTCACAGTCCTGTGTATACATCTGTAACATCAGCCACAGCACAGCCAGCATAGAGACGCCCACTACTGCCATATCACATCTGTAATACCTCACAGTCCTGTGTATACATCTGTAACATCAGCCACAGCTCAGCCAGCATAGAGACACCCACTACTGCTATCTCACATCTGTAATACCTCACAGTCCTGTGTATACATCTGTAACATCAGCCACAGCTCAGCCAGCATAGAGACACCCACTACTGCTATCTCACATCTGTAATACCTCACAGTCCTGTGTATACATCTGTAACATCAGTCACAGCTCAGCCAGCATAGAGACACCCACTACTGCTATCTCACAACTGTAATACCTCACAGTCCTGTGTATACATCTGCAACATCAGTCACAGCACAGCCAGCATAGAGACGCCATTACTGCTATCTCACATCCGTAACACCTCACAGTCCTGTGTATACATCTGTAACATCAGCCACAGCTCAGCCAGCATAGAGACACCCACTACTGCTATCTCACATCTGTAATTCCTCACAGTCCTGTGTATACATCTCTAACATCAGCCATAGCACAGCCAGCATGGAGACACCCACTACTGCTATCTCACATCTGTAATACCTCACAGTCCTGTGTATACATCTGTAACATCAGCCACAGCTCAGCCAGCATAGAGACACCCACTATTGCTATCGCACATCCGTAATACCTCACAGTCCTGTGTATTCATCTGAAACATCAGCCACAGCACAGCCAGCATAGAGGCATCCACTACTGCTATATCACATCTGTAATACCTCACAGTCCTGTGTATACATCTGTAACATCAGCCACAGCTCAGCCAGCATAGAGACCCCCACTATTGCTATCTCACATCCGTAATACCTCACAGTCCTGTGTATACATCTGAAACATCAGCCACAGCACAGCCAGCATAGAGACACCCACTACTGCTTTATCACATCTGTAATACCTCAAAGTCCTGTGTATACATCTGTAACATCAGCCACAGCTCAGCCAGCATAGAGACACCCACTACTGCTTTCTCACATCTGTAATACCTCACAGTCCTGTGTATACATCTGTAACATCAGCCACAGCTCAGCCAGCATAGAGACACCCACTACTGCTTTCTCACATCTGTAATACCTCACAGTCCTGTGTATACATCTGTAACATCAGCTACAGCTCAGCCAGCATAGAGACACCCACTACTGCTTTCTCACATCTGTAATACCTCACAGTCCTGTGTATACATCTGTAACATCAGTAACAGCTCAGCCAGCATAGAGACACCCACTACTCCTATATCACATCTGTAATACCTCACAGTCCTGTGTATACATCTGTAACATCTGCCACAGCACAGCCAGCATAGAGACACCCACTACTGCTATCTCACATCTGTTATACCTCACAGTCCTGTGTATACATCAGTAACATCAGCCACTGCTCAGCCAGCATAGAGACACCCACTACTGCTATCACACATCTGTAATACCTCACAGTCCTGTGTATACATCTGTAACATCAGCCACCGCTCAGCCAGCATAGAGACGCCCACTACTGTTATCTCACATCTGTAATACCTCACAGTCCTGTGTTTACATCTGTAACATCAGCCACAGCTCAGCCAGCATAGAGACGCCCACTACTGCTATCTCACATCTGTAATACCTCATAGTCCTGTGTATACATCAGTAACATCAGCCACAGCGCAGCCAGCATAGAGACACCCACTACTGCTATCTCACATCTGTAATACCTCACAGTCCTGTGTATACATCTGTAACATCAGCCACAGCTCAGCCAGCATAGAGGCACCCACTACTGCTATCTCACATTTGTAATACCTCACAGTCCTGTGTATACATCTGTAACATCAGTCACAGCTCAGCCAGCATAGAGACACCCACTACTGCTATCTCACATCTGTAATACCTCACAGTCCTGTGTATACATCTGCAACATCAGTCACAGCACAGCCAGCATAGAGACGCCATTACTGCTATCTCACATCCGTAACACCTCACAGTCCAGTGTATACATCTGTAACATCAGCCACAGCTCAGCCAGCATAGAGACACCCACTACTGCTATCTCACATCTGTAACTCCTCACAGTCCTGTGTATACATCTCTAACATCAGCCACAGCACAGCCAGCATAGAGACACCCACTACTGCTATCTCACATCTGTAATAACTCACAGTCCTGTGTATACATCTGTAACATCAGCCATTGCTCAGCCAGCATAGAGACACCCACTATTGCTATCTCACATCCGTAATACCTCACAGTCCTGTGTATACATCTGAAACATCAGCCACAGCTCAGCCAGTATAGAGGCACCCACTACTGCTATATCACATCTGTAATACCTCCCAGTCCTGTGTATACATCTGTAACATCAGCCACAGCTCAGCCAGCATAGAGACGCCCACTACTGCTATCTCACATCTGTAATACCTCACAGTCCTGTGTATACATCTGTAACATCAGCCACAGCTCAGCCAGCATAGAGACACCCACTACTGCTTTCTCACATCTGTAATACCTCACAGACCTGTGTATACATCTGTAACATCAGCCACAGCTCAGCCAGCATAGAGACTCCCACTACTGCTTTCTCACATCTGTAATACCTCACAGTCCTGTGTATACATCTGTAACATCAGTAACAGCTCAGCCAGAATAGAGACACCCACTACTGCTATATCACATCTGTAATACTTCACAGTCCTGTGTATAAATCTGTAACATCAGCCACAGCACAGCCAGCATAGAGACGCCCACTACTGCTATCTCACATCTGTAATGCCTCACAGTCCTGTGTATGCATCTGTAACATCAGCCACAGCTCAGCCAGCATAGAGACACCCACTACTGCTTTCTCACATCTGTAATAACTCACAGTCCTGTGTATATATCTGTAACATCTCCCACAGCTCAGCCAGCATAGAGACGCCCACTACTGCTATCTCACATCTGTAATACCTCACAGTCCTGTGTATACATCTGTAACATCTGCCACAGCACAGCCAGCATAGAGACACCCACTACTGCTATCTCACATCTGTAATACCTCACAGTCCTGTGTATACATCTGTAACATCAGCCACAGCTCAGACAGCATAGAGACGCCCACTACTGATATCTCACATCTGTAATACCTCATAGTCCTGTGTATACATCAGTAACATCAGCCACAGCACAGCCAGCATAGAGACACCCACTACTGCTATCTCACATCTGTAATACCTCACAGTCCTGTGTATACATCTGTAACATCAGCCACAGCTCAGCCAGCATAGAGATACCCACTACTGCTATCTTACATCTGTAATACCTCACAGACCTGTGTATACATCTGTAACATCAGCTAAAGGTCAGCCAGCATAGAGACACCCACTACTGCTTTCTCACATCTGTAATACCTCACAGTCCTGTGTATACATCTGTAACATCAGTAACAGCTCAGCCAGCATAGAGACACCCACTACTGCTATATCACATCTGTAATACCTCACAGTCCTGTGTATAAATCTGTAACATCAGCCACAGCACAGCCAGCTTAAAGATGCCCACTACTGCTATCTCACATCTGTAATACCTCACTGTCCTGTGTATGCATCTGTAACATCAGCCACAGCTCAGCCAGCATAGAGACACCCACTACTGCTTTCTCACATCTGTAATACCTCACAGTCCTGTGTATACATCAGTAACATCAGCCACAACACAGCCAGCATAGAGACGCCCACTACTGCTATATCACATCTGTAATACCTCACAGTCCTGTGTATATATCTGAAACATCAGCCACAGCTCAACCAGCATAGAGACACCCACTACTGCGATCTCACATCTGTAATACCTCACAGTCCTGTCTATACATCTGAAACATCAGCCACAGCACAGCCAGCATAGAGACACCCACTACCCATATCTCACATCTTTAATACCTCACAGTCCTCTGTATACATCAGTAACATCAGCCACAGCACAGCCAGCATAGAGATGCCCACTACTGCTATATCACATCCTTAATACCTCACAGTCCTGTGTATACATCTGTAACATCAGCCACAGCACAGCCAGCATAGAGACACCCACTACTGCTATCTTACATCTACAATACCTCACAGTCCTGTGTTTACATCTGTAACATCAGCCACAGCACAGCCAGCATAGAGATGTCCACTCCTGCTATCTCACATCTGTAAAACCTCACAGTCCTGTGTATACATCTGTAACATCAGCCACAGCTCAGCCAGCATAGAGACACCCACTACTGCTTTCTCACATCTGAAATACCTCACAGTCCTGTGTATACATCTGTAACATCAGCCACAGCTCAGCCAGCATAGAGACACCCACTACTTCTATCTCACATTTGTAATACCTCACAGTCCTGTGTATACATCTGTAACATCAGCCACAGCTCAGCCAGCATAGAGACACCCACTACTGCTTTCTCACATCTGTAATACCTCACAGTCCTGTGTATACATCTGTAACATCAGCTACAGCTCAGCCAGCATAGAGACACCCACTACTGCTTTCTCACATCTGTAATACCTCACAGTCCTGTGTATACATCTGTAACATCATTAACAGCTCAGCCAGCATAGAGACACCCACTACTGCTATATCACATCTGTAATACCTCACAGTCCTGTGTATACATCTGTAACATCTGACACAGCACAGCCAGCATAGAGACACCCACTACTGCTATCTCACATCTGTAATACCTCACAGTCCTGTGTATACATCTGTAACATCAGCCACAGCTCAGACAGCATAGAGACGCCCACTACTGATATCTCACATCTGTAATACCTCATAGTCCTGTGTATACATCAGTAACATCAGCCACAGCGCAGCCAGCATAGAGACACCCACTACTGCTATCTCACATCTGTAATACCTCACAGTCCTGTGTATACATCTGTAACATCAGCCACAGCTCAGCCAGCATAGAGATACCCACTACTGCTATCTTACATCTGTAATACCTCACAGACCTGTGTATACATCTGTAACATCAGCTAAAGGTCAGCCAGCATAGAGACACCCACTACTGCTTTCTCACATCTGTAATACCTCACAGTCCTGTGTATACATCTGTAACATCAGTAACAGCTCAGCCAGCATAGAGACACCCACTACTGCTATATCACATCTTTAATACCTCATAGTCCTGTGTATACATCAGTAACATCAGCCACAGAGCAGCCAGCATAGAGACACCCACTACTGCTATCTCACATCTGTAATACCTCACAGTCCTGTGTATACATCTGTAAAATCAGCCACAGCTCAGCCAGCATAGAGACACCCACTATTGCTATCTCACATCCGTAATACCTCACAGTCCTGTGTATACATCTGAAACATCAGCCACAGCACAGCCAGCATAGAGGCACCCACTACTGCTATATCACATCTGTAATACCTCACAGTCCTGTGTATACATCTGTAACATCAGCAACAGCTCAGCCAGCATAGAGACACCCACTATTGCTATCTCACATCCGTAATACCTCACAGTCCTGTGTATACATCTGAAACATCAGCCACAGCACAGCCAGCATAGAGACACCCACTACTGCTATATCACATCTGTAATACGTCAAAGTCCAGTGTATAAATCTGTAACATCAGCCACAGCTCAACCAGCATAGAGACACCCACTACTGCTATCTCACATCTGTAATACCTCACAGTCCTGTGTATACATCTGAAACATCAGCCACAGCACAGCCAGCATAGAGACACCCACTACCCATATCTCACATCTTTAATACCTCACAGTCCTCTGTATACATCAGTAACATCAGCCACAGCACAGCCAGCATAGAGACGCCCACTACTGCTATATCACATCCGTAATACCTCACAGTCCTGTGTATACATCTGAAACATCAGCCACAGCACAGCCAGCATAGAGACACCAACTACTGCTATCTCACATCTGTAATACCTCACAGTCCTGTGTATACATCTGTAACATCAGCCACAGCACAGCCAGCATAGAGACACTCACTACTGTTATCTCACATCTGTAATACCTCACAGTCCTGTGTATACATCTGAAACATCAGCCACAGCACAGCCAGCATAGAGACACCCACTACTGCTATATCACATCTGTAATACCTCACAGTCCTGTGTATATATCTGTAACATCAGCCACAGCACAGCCAGCATAGAGACGCCCACTACTGCTATCTCACATCTGTAATACCTCACAGTCCTGTGTATACATCTGTAACATCAGCCACAGCTCAGCCAGCATAGAGACACCCACTGCTGCTTTCTCACATCTGTAATACCTCACAGTCCTGTGTATACATCTGTTACATCAGCCACAGCTCAGCCAGCATAGAGACGCCCACTACTGCTATCTCACATCTGTAATACCTCACAGTCCTGTGTATACATCTGTAACATCAGCCACAGCACAGCCAGCATAGAGACGCCCACTACTGCCATATCACATCTGTAATACCTCACAGTCCTGTGTATACATCTGTAACATCAGCCACAGCTCAGCCAGCATAGAGACACCCACTACTGCTATCTCACATCTGTAATACCTCACAGTCCTGTGTATACATCTGTAACATCAGCCACAGCTCAGCCAGCATAGAGACACCCACTACTGCTATCTCACATCTGTAATACCTCACAGTCCTGTGTATACATCTGTAACATCAGTCACAGCTCAGCCAGCATAGAGACACCCACTACTGCTATCTCACAACTGTAATACCTCACAGTCCTGTGTATACATCTGCAACATCAGTCACAGCACAGCCAGCATAGAGACGCCATTACTGCTATCTCACATCCGTAACACCTCACAGTCCTGTGTATACATCTGTAACATCAGCCACAGCTCAGCCAGCATAGAGACACCCACTACTGCTATCTCACATCTGTAATTCCTCACAGTCCTGTGTATACATCTCTAACATCAGCCATAGCACAGCCAGCATGGAGACACCCACTACTGCTATCTCACATCTGTAATACCTCACAGTCCTGTGTATACATCTGTAACATCAGCCACAGCTCAGCCAGCATAGAGACACCCACTATTGCTATCGCACATCCGTAATACCTCACAGTCCTGTGTATTCATCTGAAACATCAGCCACAGCACAGCCAGCATAGAGGCATCCACTACTGCTATATCACATCTGTAATACCTCACAGTCCTGTATATACATCTGTAACATCAGCCACAGCTCAGCCAGCATAGAGACCCCCACTATTGCTATCTCACATCCGTAATACCTCACAGTCCTGTGTATACATCTGAAACATCAGCCACAGCACAGCCAGCATAGAGACACCCACTACTGCTTTATCACATCTGTAATACCTCAAAGTCCTGTGTATAAATCTGTAACATCAGCCACAGCTCAACCAGCATAGAGACACCCACTACTGCTATCTCACATCTGTAATACCTCACAGTCCTGTGTATACATCTGAAACATCAGCCACAGCACAGCCAGCATAGAGACACCCACTACCCATATCTCACATCTGTAATACCTCACAGTCCTCTGTATACATCAGTAACATCAGCCACAGCACAGCCAGCATAGAGATGCCCACTACTGCTATATCACATCTGTAATACCTCACAGTCCTGTGTATACATCTGTAACATCAGCCACAGCACAGCCAGCATAGAGACACCCACTACTGCTATCTCACATCTGTAATACCTCACAGTCCTGTGTTTACATCTGTAACATCAGCCACAGCACAGCCAGCATAGAGATGTCCACTCCTGCTATCTCACATCTGTAAAACCTCACAGTCCTGTGTATACATCTGTAACATCAGCCACAGCTCAGCCAGCATAGAGACACCCACTACTGCTTTCTCACATCTGAAATACCTCACAGTCCTGTGTATACATCTGTAACATCAGCCACAGCTCAGCCAGCATAGAGACACCCACTACTGCTATCTCACATTTGTAATACCTCACAGTCCTGTGTATACATCTGTAACATCAGCCACAGCTCAGCCAGCATAGAGACACCCACTACTGCTTTCTCACATCTGTAATACCTCACAGTCCTGTGTATACATCTGTAACATCAGCTACAGCTCAGCCAGCATAGAGACACCCACTACTGCTTTCTCACATCTGTAATACCTCACAGTCCTGTGTATACATCTGTAACATCAGTAACAGCTCAGCCAGCATAGAGACACCCACTACTGCTATCTCACATCTGTTATACCTCACAGTCCTGTGTATACATCTGTAACATCAGCCACCGCTCAGCCAGCATAGAGACGCCCACTACTGTTATCTCACATCTGTAATACCTCACAGTCCTGTGTTTACATCTGTAACATCAGCCACAGCTCAGCCAGCATAGAGACGCCCACTACTGCTATCTCACATCTGTAATACCTCATAGTCCTGTGTATACATCAGTAACATCAGCCACAGCGCAGCCAGCATAGAGACACCCACTACTGCTATCTCACATCTGTAATACCTCACAGTCCTGTGTATACATCTGTAACATCAGCCACAGCTCAGCCAGCATAGAGGCACCCACTACTGCTATCTCACATTTGTAATACCTCACAGTCCTGTGTATACATCTGTAACATCAGTCACAGCTCAGCCAGCATAGAGACACCCACTACTGCTATCTCACATCTGTAATACCTCACAGTCCTGTGTATACATCTGCAACATCAGTCACAGCACAGCCAGCATAGAGACGCCATTACTGCAATCTCACATCCGTAACACCTCACAGTCCAGTGTATACATCTGTAACATCAGCCACAGCTCAGCCAGCATAGAGACACCCACTACTGCTATCTCACATCTGTAACTCCTCACAGTCCTGTGTATACATCTCTAACATCAGCCACAGCACAGCCAGCATAGAGACACCCACTACTGCTATCTCACATCTGTAATAACTCACAGTCCTGTGTATACATCTGTAACATCAGCCATTGCTCAGCCAGCATAGAGACACCCACTATTGCTATCTCACATCCGTAATACCTCACAGTCCTGTGTATACATCTGAAACATCAGCCACAGCTCAGCCAGTATAGAGGCACCCACTACTGCTATATCACATCTGTAATACCTCCCAGTCCTGTGTATACATCTGTAACATCAGCCACAGCTCAGCCAGCATAGAGACGCCCACTACTGCTATCTCACATCTGTAATACCTCACAGTCCTGTGTATACATCTGTAACATCAGCCACAGCTCAGCCAGCATAGAGACACCCACTACTGCTTTCTCACATCTGTAATACCTCACAGACTTGTGTATACATCTGTAACATCAGCTACAGCTCAGCCAGCATAGAGACTCCCACTACTGCTTTCTCACATCTGTAATACCTCACAGTCCTGTGTATACATCTGTAACATCAGTAACAGCTCAGCCAGAATAGAGACACTCACTACTGCTATATCACATCTGTAATACTTCACAGTCCTGTGTATAAATCTGTAACATCAGCCACAGCACAGCCAGCATAGAGACGCCCACTACTGCTATCTCACTTCTGTAATGCCTCACAGTCCTGTGTATGCATCTGTAACATCAGCCACAGCTCAGCCAGCATAGAGACACCCACTACTGCTTTCTCACATCTGTAATACCTCACAGTCCTGTGTATATATCTGTAACATCTCCCACAGCTCAGCCAGCATAGAGACGCCCACTACTGCTATCTCACATCTGTAATGCCTCACAGTCCTGTGTATACATCAGTAACATCAGCCACAACACAGCCAGCATAGAGACGCCCACTACTGCTATATCACATCTGTAATACCTCACAGTCCTGTGTATACATCTGTAACATCAGCCACAGCTCAGCCAGCATAGAGACACCCACTACTGCTATCTCCCATTTGTAATACCTCAGTCCTGTGTATACATCTGTAACATCTGCCACAGCACAGCCAGCATAGAGACACCCACTACTGCTATCTCACATCTGTAATACCTCACAGTCCTGTGTATACATCTGTAACATCAGCCACAGCTCAGACAGCATAGAGACGCCCACTACTGATATCTCACATCTGTAATACCTCATAGTCCTGTGTATACATCAGTAACATCAGCCACAGCGCAGCCAGCATAGAGACACCCACTACTGCTATCTCACATCTGTAACACCTCACAGTCCTGTGTATACATCTGTAACATCAGCCACAGCTCAGCCAGCATAGAGATACCCACTACTGCTATCTTACATCTGTAATACCTCACAGACCTGTGTATACATCTGTAACATCAGCTAAAGGTCAGCCAGCATAGAGACACCCACTACTGCTTTCTCACATCTGTAATACCTCACAGTCCTGTTTATACATCTGTAACATCAGTAACAGCTCAGCCAGCATAGAGACACCCACTACTGCTATATCACATCTGTAATACCTCACAGTCCTGTGTATAAATCTGTAACATCAGCCACAGCACAGCCAGCTTAAAGATGCCCACTACTGCTATCTCACATCTGTAATACCTCACTGTCCTGTGTATGCATCTGTAACATCAGCCACAGCTCAGCCAGCATAGAGACACCCACTACTGCTTTCTCACATCTGTAATACCTCACAGTCCTGTGTATACATCAGTAACATCAGCCACAACACAGCCAGCATAGAGACGCCCACTACTGCTATATCACATCTGTAATACCTCACAGTCCTGTGTATATATCTGAAACATCAGTCACAGCTCAACCAGCATAGAGACACCCACTACTGCGATCTCACATCTGTAATACCTCACAGTCCTGTCTATACATCTGAAACATCAGCCACAGCACAGCCAGCATAGAGACACCCACTACCCATATCTCACATCTTTAATACCTCACAGTCCTCTGTATACATCAGTAACATCAGCCACAGCACAGCCAGCATAGAGATGCCCACTACTGCTATATCACATCCTTAATACCTCACAGTCCTGTGTATACATCTGTAACATCAGCCACAGCACAGCCAGCATAGAGACACCCACTACTGATATCTTACATCTACAATACCTCACAGTCCTGTGTTTACATCTGTAACATCAGCCACAGCACAGCCAGCATAGAGATGTCCACTCCTGCTATCTCACATCTGTAAAACCTCACAGTCCTGTGTATACATCTGTAACATCAGCCACAGCTCAGCCAGCATAGAGACACCCACTACTGCTTTCTCACATCTGTAATACCTCACAGTCCTGTGTATACATCTGTAACATCAGCTACAGCTCAGCCAGCATAGAGACACCCACTACTGCTATATCACATCTGTAATACCTCACAGTCCTGTGTATACATCTGTAACATCTGACACAGCACAGCCAGCATAGAGACACCCACTACTGCTATCTCACATCTGTTATACCTCACAGTCCTGTGTATACATCAGTAACATCAGCCACTGCTCAGCCAGCATAGAGACACCCACTACTGCTATCACACATCTTTAATACCTCACAGTCCTGTGTATACATCTGTAACATCAGCCACCGCTCAGCCAGCATAGAGACGCCCACTACTGTTATCTCACATCTGTAATACCTCACAGTCCAGTGTATACATCTGTAACATCAGCCACAGCTCAGCCAGCATAGAGACGCCCACTACTGCTATCTCACATCTTTAATACCTCATAGTCCTGTGTATACATCAGTAACATCAGCCACAGCGCAGCCAGCATAGAGACACCCACTACTGCTATCTCACATCTGTAATACCTCACAGTCCTGTGTATACATCTGTAACATCAGCCACAGTTCAGCCAGCATAGAGATACCCACTACTGCTATCTTACATCTGTAAAACCTCACAGTCCTGTGTATACATCTGTAACATCAGCCACAGCACAGCCAGCATAGAGACACCCACTACTGCTATCTCACATCGGTAATACCTCACAGTCCTGTGTATACATCTGTAACATCAGCCACAGTACAGCCAGCACAGAGACACCCGCTACTGCTATCTCAAATCTGTAATACCTCACAGTCCTGTGTATACATCTGTAACATCAGCCACAGCACAGCCAGCATAGAGACACCCACTACTGCTATCTTACATCTACAATACCTCACAGTCCTGTATTTACATCTGTAACATCAGCCACAGCACAGCCAGCATAGAGATGTCCACACCTGCTATCTCACATCTGTAAAACCTCACAGTCCTGTGTATACATCTGTAAAATCAGCCACAGCTCAGCCAGCATAGAGACACCCACTACTGCTTTCTCACATCTGAAATACCTCACAGTCCTGTGTATACATCTGTAACATCAGCCACAGCTCAGCCAGCATAGAGACACCCACTACTTCTATCTCACATTTGTAATACCTCACAGTCCTGTGTATACATCTGTAACATCAGCCACAGCTCAGCCAGCATAGAGACACCCACTACTGCTTTCTCACATCTGTAATACCTCACAGTCCTGTGTATACATCTGTAACATCAGCTACAGCTCAGCCAGCATAGAGACACCCACTACTGCTTTCTCACATCTGTAATACCTCACAGTCCTGTGTATACATCTGTAACATCATTAACAGCTCAGCCAGCATAGAGACACCCACTACTGCTATATCACATCTGTAATACCTCACAGTCCTGTGTATACATCTGTAACATCTGACACAGCACAGCCAGCATAGAGACACCCACTACTGCTATCTCACATCTGTTATACCTCACAGTCCTGTGTATACATCAGTAACATCAGCCACTGCTCAGCCAGCATAGAGACACCCACTACTGCTATCACACATCTGTAATACCTCACAGTCCTGTGTATACATCTGTAACATCAGCCACCGCTCAGCCAGCATAGAGACGCCCACTACTGTTATCTCACATCTGTAATACCTCACAGTCCAGTGTATACATCTGTAACATCAGCCACAGCTCAGCCAGCATAGAGACGCCCACTACTGCTATCTCACATCTTTAATACCTCATAGTCCTGTGTATACATCAGTAACATCAGCCACAGCGCAGCCAGCATAGAGACACCCACTACTGCTATCTCACATCTGTAATACCTCACAGTCCTGTGTATACATCTGTAACATCAGCCACAGTTCAGCCAGCATAGAGATACCCACTACTGCTATCTTACATCTGTAAAACCTCACAGTCCTGTGTATACATCTGTAACATCAGCCACAGCACAGCCAGCATAGAGACACCCACTACTGCTATCTCACATCGGTAATACCTCACAGTCCTCTGTATACATCTGTAACATCAGCCACAGTACAGCCAGCACAGAGACACCCGCTACTGCTATCTCAAATCTGTAATACCTCACAGTCCTGTGTATACATCTGTAACATCAGCCACAGCACAGCCAGCATAGAGACACCCACTACTGCTATCTCACATCTGTAATACCTCACAGTCCTGTGTAAACATCTGTAACATCAGCCACAGCTCAGCCAGCATAGAGACGCCCACTACTGCTATCTCACATCTGTAATACCTCACAGTCCTGTGTATACATCTGTAACATCAGCCACAGCTCAGCCAGCATAGAGGCACCCACTACTGCTATCTCACATTTGTAATACCTCACAGTCCTGTGTATACATCTGTAATGTCAGTCACAGCTCAGCCAGCATAGAGACACCCACTACTGCTATCTCACTTCTGTAATACCTCACAGTCCTGTGTATACATCTGCAACATCAGTCACAGCACAGCCAGCATAGAGACGCCATTACTGCTATCTCACATCCGTAACACCTCACAGTCCTGTGTATACATCTGTAACATCAGCCACAGCTCAGCCAGCATAGAGACACCCACTACTGCTATCTCACATCTGTAATTCCTCACAGTCCTGTGTATACATCTCTAACATCAGCCACAGCACAGCCAGCATAGAGACACCCACTACTGCTATCTCACATCTGTAATAACTCACAGTCCTGTGTATACATCTGTAACATCAGCCACAGCTCAGCCAGCATAGAGACACCCACTACTGCTATCTCACATCTGTAATACCTCACAGTCCTGTGTATACATCTGTAACATCAGCCACAACACAGCCAGCATAGAGACGCCCACTACTGCTATATCACATCTGTAATACCTCACAGTCCTGTGTATACATCTGTAACATCTGCCACAGCACAGCCAGCATAGAGACACCCACTACTGCTATCTCACATCTGTAATACCTCACAGACCTGTGTATACATCTGTAACATCAGCCACAGCTCAGACAGCATAGAGACGCCCACTACTGATATCTCACATCTGTAATACCTCATAGTCCTGTGTATACATAAGTAACATCAGCCACAGCGCAGCCAGCATAGAGACACCCACTACTGCTATCTCACATCGGTAATACCTCACAGTCCTGTGTATGCATCTGTAACATCAGCCACAGCTCAGCCAGCATAGAGATACCCACTACTGCTATCTTACATCTGTAATACCTCACAGACCTGTGTATACATCTGTAACATCAGCTACAGCTCAGCCAGCATAGAGACACCCACTACTGCTTTCTCACATCTGTAATACCTCACAGTCCTGTGTATACATCTGTAACATCAGTAACAGCTCAGCCAGCATAGAGACACCCACTACTGCTATATCACATCTGTAATACCTCACAGTCCTGTGTATAAATCTGTAACATCAGCCACAGCACAGCCAGCTTAAAGACGCCCACTACTGCTATCTCACATCTGTAATACCTCACTGTCCTGTGTATGCATCTGTAACATCAGCCACAGCTCAGCCAGCATAGAGACACCCACTACTGCTTTCTCACATCTGTAATACCTCACAGTCCTGTGTATACATCAGTAACATCAGCCACAACACAGCCAGCATAGAGACGCCCACTACTGCTATATCACATCTGTAATACCTCACAGTCCTGTGTATACATCTGTAACATCAGCCACAGCTCAGCCAGCATAGAGACACCCACTACTGCTATCTCACATCTGTAATACCTCACAGTCCTGTGTATAAATCTGTAACATCTGCCACAGCACAGCCAGCATAGAGACACCCACTACTGCTATCTCACATCTGTAATACCTCACAGTCCTGTGTATACATCTGTAACATCAGCCACAGCTCAGACAGCATAGAGACGCCCACTACTGATATCTCACATCTGTAATACCTCATAGTCCTGTGTATACATCTGTAACGTCAGCCACAGCGCAGCCAGCATAGAGACACCCACTACTGCTATCTCACATCCGTAATACCTTACAGTCCTCTGTATACATCTGAAACATCAGACTCAGCACAGCCAGCATAGAGACACCCACTACTGCTATATCACATCTGTAATACCTCAAAGTCCTGTGTATAAATCTGTAACATCAGCCACAGCTGAACCAGCATAGAGACACCCACTACTGCTATCTCACATCTGTAATACCTCACAGTCCTGTGTATACATCTGAAACATCAGCCACAGCACAGCCAGCATAGAGACACCCACTACCGCTATCTCACATCTGTAATACCTCACAGTCCTCTGTATACATCAGTAACATCAGCCACAGCACAGCCAGCATAGAGACGCCCACTACTGCAATATCACATCTGTAATACCTCACAGTCCTGTGTATACATCTGTAACATCAGCCACAGCTCAGCCAGCATAGAGACACCCACTACTGCTATCTCACATCTGTAATACCTCACAGTCCTGTGTATACATCTGTAACATCAGTCACAGCTCAGCCAGCATAGAGACACCCACTACTGCTTTCTCACTTCTGTAATACCTCACAGTCCTGTGTATACATCTGTAACATCAGAAACAGCTCAGCCAGCATAGAGACGCCCACTACTGCTATCTCACATCTGTAATACCTCACAGTCCTGTGTATACATCTGTAACATCAGCCACAGCTCAGCCAGCATAGAGACACCCACTACTGCTTTCTCACATCTGTAATACCTCAAAGTCCAGTGTATACATCTGTAACATCAGCCACAGCACAGCCAGCATAGAGATGCCCACTACTACTATCTCACATCTGTAATACCTCACAGTCCTGTGTATAAATCTGTAACATCAGCCACAGCTCAACCAGCATAGAGACACCCACTACTGCTATCTCGCATCTGTAATACCTCACAGTCCTGTGTATACATCTGAAACATCAGCCACAGCACAGCCAGCATAGAGACACCCACTACCGCTATCTCACATCTGTAATACCTCACAGTCCTCTGTATACATCAGTAACATCAGCCACAGCACAGCCAGCATAGAGACGCCCACTACTGCAATATCACATCTGTAATACCTCACAGTCCTGTGTATACATCTGTAACATCAGCCACAGCACAGCCAGCATAGAGATGCCCACTACTGCTATTTCACATCTGTAATACCTCACAGTCCTGTGTATACATGTGTAACATCAGCCACAGCTCAGCCAGCATAGAGACACCCACTACTGCTTTCTCACATCTGTAATACCTCACAGTCCTGTGTATACATCTGTAACATCAGCCACAGCTCAGCCAGCATAGAGACACCCACTACTGCTTTCTCACATCTGTAATACCTCACTGTCCTGTGTATACATCTGTAACATCAGCCACAGCTCAGCCAGCATAGAGACACCCACTACTGCTTTCTCACATCTGTAATACCTCACAGTCCTGTGTATACATCTGTAACATCAGCCACAGCTCAGCCAGCATAGAGACGCCCACCACTGCTATCTCACATCTGTAATACCTCACAGTCCTGTGTATACATCTGTAATATCAGCCACAGCACAGCCAGCATAGAGACACCCACTACTGCTATCTCACATCTGTAATACCTCACAGTCCTGTGTATACATCTGTAACATCAGCCACAGCTCAGCCAGCATAGACACCCACTACTGCTATCTCACATCTGTAATACCTCATAGTCCTGTGTATACATCTGTAACATCAGCCACAGCTCAGCCAGCATAGAGACACCCACTACTGCTATCTCACATCTGTAATACCTCACAGTCCTGTGTATACATCTGTAACATCAGCCACAGCTCAGCCAGCATAGAGACACCCACTACTGCTATCTCACATCTGTAATACCTCACAGTCCTGTGTATACATCTGTAACATCAGCCACAGCTCAGCCAGCATAGAGACGCCCACCACTGCTATCTCACATCTGTAATACCTCACAGTCCTGTGTATACATCTGTAATATCAGCCACAGCACAGCCAGCATAGAGACACCCACTACTGCTATCTCATATCTGTAATACCTCACAGTCCTGTGTATATATCTGTAACATCAGCCACAGCTCAGCCAGCATAGACACCCACTACTGCTATCTCACATCTGTAATACCTCACAGTCCTGTGTATACATCTGTAACATCAGCCACAGCTCAGCCAGCATAGAGATACCCACTACTGCTATCTTACATCTGTAATACCTCACAGACCTGTGTATACATCTGTAACATCAGCTACAGCTCAGCCAGCATAGAGACACCCACTACTGCTTTCTCACATCTGTAATACCTCACAGTCCTGTGTATACATCTGTAACATCAGTAACAGCTCAGCCAGCATAGAGACACCCACTACTGCTATATCACATCTGTAATACCTCACAGTCCTGTGTATAAATCTGTAACATCAGCCACAGCACAGCCAGCTTAAAGACGCCCACTACTGCTATCTCACATCTGTAATACCTCACTGTCCTGTGTATGCATTTGTAACATCAGCCACAGCTCAGCCAGCATAGAGACACCCACTACTGCTTTCTCACATCTGTAATACCTCACAGTCCTGTGTATACATCAGTAACATCAGCCACAACACAGCCAGCATAGAGACGCCCACTACTGCTATATCACATCTGTAATACCTCACAGTCCTGTGTATACATCTGTAACATCAGCCACAGCTCAGACAGCATAGAGATGCCCACTACTGATATCTCACATCTGTAATACCTCATAGTCCTGTGTATACATCAGTAACGTCAGCCACAGCGCAGCCAGCATAGAGACACCCACTACTGCTATCTCACATCTGTAATACCTCACAGTCCTGTGTATACATCTGTAACATCAGCCACAGCTCAGCCAGCATAGAGATACCCACTACTGCTATCTTACATCTGTAAAACCTCACAGTCCTGTGTATACATCTGTAACATCAGCCACAGCACAGCCAGCATAGAGACACCCACTACTGCTATCTCACATCTGTAATACCTCACAGTCCTGTGTATACATCTGTAACATCAGTCACAGCTCAGCCAGCATAGAGACACCCACTATTGCTATCTAACATCCGTAATACCTCACAGTCCTCTGTATACATCTGTAACATCAGCCACAGCTCAGCCAGCATAGAGATGCCCTCTACTGCTATTTCACATCTGTAATACCTCACAGTCCTGTGTTTACATCTGTAACATCAGCCACAGCACAGCCAGCCTAGAGACACATACTACTGCTATCTCACATCTGTAATACCTCACAGTCCTGTGTATACTTCTGTAACATCAGCCACAGCTCAGCCAGCATAGAGACACCCACTACTGCTATCTCACATCTGTAATACCTCACAGTCCTGTGTATACATCTGTAACATCAGCCTCAGCTCAGGCAGCATAGAGACACCGACTATTGCTATCTCACATCCGTAATACCTCACAGTCCTCTGTATACATCTGAAACATCAGCCACAGCACAGCCAGCATAGAGACACCCACTACTGCTATATCACATCTGTAATACCTCACAGTCCTGTGTATACATCTGAAACATCAGCCACAGCACAGCCAGCATAGAGACACCCACTACTGCTATCTCACATCTGTAATACCTCACAGTCCTCTGTATACATCAGTATCATCAGCCAAAGCACAGCCAGCATAGAGACACCCACTACTGCTATCTCACATCTGAAATACCTCACAGTCCTGTGTATACATCTGTAACATCAGCCACAGCACAGCCAGCATAGAGATGCCCACTACTGCAATATCACATCTGTAATACCTCACAGTCCTGTGTATACATCTGTAACATCAGCCACAGCACAGCCAGCATAGAGATGCCCACTACTGCTATCTCACATCAGTAATACCTCACAGTCCTGTGTATACATCTGTAACATCAGCCACAGCTCAGCCAGCATAGAGACACCCACAACTGCTTTCTCACATCTGTAATACCTCACAGTCCTGTGTATACATCTGTAACATCAGCCAAAGCACAGCCAGCATAGAGACGCCCACTACTGCTATCTCACATCTGTAATACCTCACAGTCCTGTGTATAAATCTGTAACATCAGCCACATTTCAACCAGCATAGAGACACCCACTACTGCTATCTCACATCTGTAATACCTCACAGTCCTGTGTATACATCTGAATCATCAGCCACAGCACAGCCAGCATAGAGACACCCACTACCGCTATCTCACATCTGTAATACCTCACAGTCCTCTGTATACATCAGTAACATCAGCCACAGCACAGCCAGCATAGAAACGCCCACTACTGCAATATCACATCTGTAATACCTCACAGTCCTGTGTATACATCTGTAACATCAGCCACAGCTCAGCCAGCATAGAGACACCCACTACTGCTTTCTCACATCTGTAATACCTCACAGTCCTGTGTATACATCTGTAACATCAGCCACAGCTCACCCAGCATAGAGACTCCCACTACTGCTATCTCACATCTGTAATACCTCACAGTCCTGTGTATACATCTGTAACATCAGTCACAGCTCAGCCAGCATAGAGACACCCACTACTGCTTTCTCACATCTCTAATACCTCACAGTCCTGTGTATACATCTGTAACATCAGAAACAGCTCAGCCAGCATAGAGACGCCCACTACTGCTATCTCACATCTGTAATACCTCACAGTCCTCTGTATACATCTGTAACATCAGCCACAGCTCAGCCAGCATAGAGACACCCACTACTGCTTTCTCACATCTGTAATACCTCAAAGTCCAGTGTATACATCTGTAACATCAGCCACAGCACAGCCAGCATAGAAACGCCCACTACTACTATCTCACATCTGTAATACCTCACAGTCCTGTGTATAAATCTGTAACATCAGCCACAGCTCAACCAGCATAGAGACACCCACTACTGCTATCTCGCATCTGTAATACCTCACAGTCCTGTGTATACATCTGAAACATCAGCCACAGCACAGCCAGCATAGAGACACCCACTACCGCTATCTCACATCTGTAATACCTCAAAGTCCTCTGTATACATCAGTAACATCAGCCACAGCACAGCCAGCATAGAGACGCCCACTACTGCAATATCACATCTGTAATACCTCACAGTCCTGTGTATACATCTGTAACATCAGCCACAGCACAGCCAGCATAGAGATGCCCACTACTGCTATCTCACATCTGTAATACCTCACAGTCCTGTGTATACATCTGTAACATCAGCCACAGCTCAGCCAGCATAGAGACACCCACTACTGCTTTCTCACATCTGTAATACCTCACAGTCCTGTGTATACATCTGTAACATCAGCCACAGCTCAGCCAGCATAGAGACACCCACTACTGCTTTCTCACATCTGTAATACCTCACAGTCCTGTGTATACATCTGTAACATCAGTAACAGCTCAGCCAGGATAGAGACACCCACTACTGCTATATCACATCTGTAATACCTCACAGTCCTGTGTATACGTCTGTAACATCAGCCACAGCACAGCCAGCATAAAGACGCCCACTACTGCTATCTCATATCTGTAATACCTCACTGTCCTGTGTATACATCTGTAACATCAGCCACAGCTCAGCCAGCATAGAGACACCCACTACTGCTTTCTCACATCTGTAATACCTCACAGTCCTGTGTATACATCTGTAACATCAGCCACAGCTCAGCCAGCATAGAGACGCCCACCACTGCTATCTCACATCTGTAATACCTCACAGTCCTGTGTATACATCTGTAATATCAGCCACAGCACAGCCAGCATAGAGACACCCACTACTGCTATCTCACATCTGTAATACCTCACAGTCCTGTGTATACATCTGTAACATCAGCCACAGCTCAGCCAGCATAGACACCCACTACTGCTATCTCACATCTGTAATACCTCATAGTCCTGTGTATACATCTGTAACATCAGCCACAGCTCAGCCAGCATAGAGACACCCACTACTGCTATCTCACATCTGTAATACCTCACAGTCCTGTGTATACATCTGTAACATCAGCCACAGCTCAGCCAGCATAGAGAACACCCACTACTGCTATCTCACATCTGTAATACCTCACAGTCCTGTGTATACATCTGTAACATCAGCCACAGCTCAGCCAGCATAGAGACGCCCACCACTGCTATCTCACATCTGTAATACCTCACAGTCCTGTGTATGCATCTGTAATATCAGCCACAGCACAGCCAGCATAGAGACACCCACTACTGCTATCTCACATCTGTAATACCTCACAGTCCTGTGTATACATCTGTAACATCAGCCACAGCTCAGACAGCATAGACACCCACTACTGCTATCTCACATCTGTAATACCTCATAGTCCTGTGTATACATCTGTAACATCAGCCACAGCTCAGCCAGCATAGAGACACCCACTACTGCTATCTCACATCTGTAATACCTCACAGTCCTGTGTATACATCTGTAACATCAGCCACAGCTCAGCCAGCATAGAGACACCCACTACTGCTATCTCACATCTGTAATACCTCACAGTCCTGTGTTTACATCTGTAACATCAGCCACAGCTCAGCCAGCATAGAGACACCCACTACTGCTATCTCACATTTGTAATACGTCACAGTCCTGTGTATACATCTGTAACATCTGCCACAGCACAGCCAGCAGAGACACCACTACTGCTTTCTCACATCTGTAATACCTCACAGTCCTGTGTATACATCTGTAACATCAGCCACAGCACAGCCAGCATAGAGACCCCCACTACTGCTATCTCATATCTGTAATACCTCACAGTCCTGTGTATACATCTGTAACATCAGCCACAGCTCAGCCAGCATAGAGACACCCACTACTGCTATCTTACATCTGTAATACCTCACAGTCCTCTGTATACATCTGTAACATCAGCCACAGCTCAGCCAGCATAGAGACGCCCTCTACTGCTATTTCACATCTGTAATACCTCACAGTCCTGTGTTTACATCTGTAACATCAGCCACAGCACAGCCAGCCTAGAGACACATACTACTGCTATCTCACATCTGTAATACCTCACAGTCCTGTGTATACATCGGTACCATCAGCCACAGCTCAGCCAGCATAGAGACACCCACTACTGCTATCTCACATCTGTAATACCTCACAGTCCTGTGTATACATCTGTAACATCAGCCTCAGCTCAGCCAGCATAGAGACACCCACTATTGCTATCTCACATCCGTAATACCTCACAGTCCTCTGTATACATCTGAAACATCAGCCACAGCACAGCCAGCATAGAGACACCCACTACTGCTATATCACATCTGTAATACCTCACAGTCCTGTGTATACATCTGAAACATCAGCCACAGCACAGCAAGCATAGAGACACCCACTACCGCTATCTCACATCTGTAATACCTCACAGTCCTCTGTATACATCAGTATCATCAGCCACAGCACAGCCAGCATAGAGACACCCACTACTGCTATCTCACATCTGTAATACCTCACAGTCCTGTGTATACATCTGTAACATCAGCAACAGCACAGCCAGCATAGAGATGCCCACTACTGCAATATCACATCTGTAATACCTCACAGTCCTGTGTATACATCTGTAACATCAGCCACAGCACAGCCAGCATAGAGATGCCCACTACTGCTATCTCACATCAGTAATACCTCACAGTCCTGTGTATACATCTGTAATATCAGCCACAGCTCAGCCAGCATAGAGACACCCACAACTGCTTTCTCACATCTGTAATACCTCACAGTCCTGTGTATAAATCTGTAACATCAGCCACATTTCAACCAGCATAGAGACACCCACTACTGCTATCTCACATCTGTAATACCTCACAGTCCTGTGTATACATCTGAAACATCAGCCACATCACAGCCAGCATAGAGACACCCACTACCGCTATCTCACATCTGTAATACCTCACAGTCCTCTGTATACATCAGTAACATCAGCCACAGCACAGCCAGCATAGAAATGCCCACTACTGCAATATCACATCTGTAATACCTCACAGTCCTGTGTATACATCTGTAACATCAGCCACAGCTCAGCCAGCATAGAGACACCCACTACTGCTTTCTCACATCTGTAATACCTCACAGTCCTGTGTATACATCTGTAACATCAGCCACAGCACAGCCAGCATAGAGATGCCCACTACTGCTATCTCACATCTGTAATACCTCACAGTCCTGTGTATACATCTGTAACATCAGCCACAGCACAGCCAGCATAGAGACACCCACTACTGCTTTCTCACATCTGTAATACCTCACAGTCCTGTGTATACATCTGTAACATCAGCCACAGCTCAGCGAGCATAGAGTCGCCCACTACTGCTATCTCACATCTGTAATATCTCACAGTCCTGTGTATACATCTGTAACATCAGCCACAGCTCAGCCAGCATAGAGACACCCACTACTGCTTTCTCACATCTGTAATACCTCACAGTCCTGTGTTTACATCTGTAACATCAGCCACAGCACAGCCAGCCTAGAGACACATACTACTGCTATCTCACATCTGTAATACCTCACAGTCCTGTGTATACATCTGTAACATCAGCCACAGCACAGCCAGCATAGAGACGCCCACTACTGCTTTCTCACATCTGTAATACCTCACAGTCCTGTGTATACATCTGTAACATCAGCCACAGCTCAGCAAGCATAGAGTCGCCCACTACTGCTATCTCACATCTGTAATACCTCACAGTCCTGTGTATACATCTGTAACATCAGCCACAGCTCAGCCAGCATAGAGACGCCCTCTACTGCTATTTCACATCTGTAATACCTCACAGTCCTGTGTTTACATCTGTAACATCAGCCACAGCACAGCCAGCCTAGAGACACATACTACTGCTATCTCACATCTGTAATACCTCACAGTCCTTTGTATACATCTGTAACATCAGCCACAGCTCAGTCAGCATAGAGACACCCACTACTGCTTTCTCACATCTGTAATACCTCACAGTCCTGTGTATACATCTGTACCATCACCCACAGCTCAGCCAGCAAAGAGATGCCCACTACTGCTATCTCACATCTGTAATACCTCACAGTCCTGTGTATACATCTGTAACATCAGCCACAGCACAGCCAGCATAGAGACACCCACTACTGCTATCTCACATCTGTAATACCTCACAGTCCTGTGTATACATCAGTAACATCAGCCACAGCTCAGCCAGCATAGAGACACCCAGTACTGCTATAACACATCTGTAATACCTCACAGTCCTGTGTATACATCTGTAACATCAGCCACCGCTCAGCCAGCATAGAGAAGCCCACTACTGCTATCTCACATCGGTAATACCTCACAGTCCTGTGTATACATCTGTAACATCAGCCACAGCTCAGCCAGCATAGAGACGCCCACTACGGCTATCTCACATCTGTAATACCTCATAGTCCTGTGTATACATCAGTAACATCAGCCACAGCGCAGCCAGCATAGAGACACCCACTACTGCTATCTCACATCTGTAATACCTCACAGTCCTGTGTATACATCTGTAACATCAGCCACAGCTCAGCCAGCATAGAGACACCCACTACTGCTTTCTCACATCTGTAATACCTCACAGTCCTGTGTATACATCTGTACCATCACCCACAGCTCAGCCAGCAAAGAGACGCCCACTACTGCTATATCACATCTGTAATACCTCACAGTCCTGTGTATACATCTGTAACATCAGCCACAGCTCAGCCAGCATAGAGACATCCACTACTGCTATCTCACATCTGTAATACCTCACAGTCCTGTGTATACATCTGTAACATCAGCCACAGCTCAGCCAGCATAGAGATACCCACTACTGCTATCTTAGATCTGTAAAACCTCACAGTCCTGTGAATACATCTGTAACATCAGCCACAGCACAGCCAGCATAGAGACACCCACTACTGCTATCTCACATCTGTAATACCTCACAGTCCTGTGTATACATCTGTAACATCAGCCACAGCTCAGCCAGCATACAGACGCCCACTACTGCTATCTCACATCTGTAATACCTCACAGTCCTGTGTATACATCTGTAACATCAGCCACAGCACAGCCAGCCTAGAGACACCCACTACTGCTATCTCACATCTGTAATACCTCACAGTCCTGTGTATACATCTGTAACATCAGCCACAGCTCAGCCAGCATAGAGACACCCACTACTGCTATCTCACATCTGTAATACCTCACAGTCCAGTGTATACATCTGTAACATCAGTCACAGCTCAGCCAGCATAGAGACACCCACCACTGCTATCTCACATCTGTAATACCTCACAGTCCTGTGTATACATCTGTAACATCAGCCACCATTCAGCCAGCATAGAGACACCCACTACTGCTATTTCACATCTGTAATACCTCACAGTCCTGTGTATACATCTGTAACATCAGCCACAGCTCAGCCAGCATAGAAACACCCACTACTGCTATCTCACATCTGTAATACCTCACAGTCCTGTGTATACATCTGTAACATCATCCACAGCACAGCCAGCATAGAGACGCCCACTACTGCTATCTCACATCTGTAATACCTCACAGTCCTGTGTATACATCAGTATCATCAGCCAGAGCTCAGCCAGCATAGAGACACCCACTACTGCTTTCTCACATCTGTAATACCTCACAGTCCTGTGTATACATCTGTAACATCACCCACAGCTCAGCCAGCAAAGAGATGCCCACTACTGCTATATCACATCTGTAATACCTCACAGTCCTGTGTATACATCTGTAACATCAGCCACAGCTCAGCCAGCATAGAGACATCCACTACTGCTATCTCACATCTGTAATACCTCACAGTCCTGTGTATACATCTGTAACATCAGCCACAGCACAGCCAGCATAGAGACACCCACTACTGCTATCTCACATCTGTAATACCTCACAGTCCTGTGTATACATCAGTAACATCAGCCACAGCTCAGCCACCATAGAGACACCCAGTACTGCTACCACACATCTGTAATACCTCACAGTCCTGTGTATACATCTGTAACATCAGCCACCGCTCAGCCAGCATAGAGACGCCCACTACTGCTATCTCACATCGGTAATACCTCACAGTCCTGTGTATACATCTGTAACATCAGCCACAGCTCAGCCAGCATAGAGACGCCCACTACTGCTATCTCACATCTGTAATACCTCATAGTCCTGTGTATACATCAGTAACATCAGCCACAGCGCAGCCAGCATAGAGACACCCACTACTGCTATCTTACATCTGTAAAACCTCACAGTCCTGTGAATACATCTGTAACATCAGCCACAGCACAGCCAGCATAGAGACACCCACTACTGCTATCTCACATCTGTAATACCTCACAGTCCTGTGTATACATCTGTAACATCAGCCACAGCTCAGCCAGCATACAGACGCCCACTACTGCTATCTCACATCTGTAATACCTCACAGTCCTGTGTATACATCTGTAACATCAGCCACAGCACAGCCAGCCTAGAGACACCCACTACAGCTATCTCACATCTGTAATACCTCACAGTCCTGTGTATACATCTGTAACATCAGCCACAGGTCAGCCAGCATAGAGACACCCACTACTGCTATCTCACATCTGTAATACCTCACAGTCCAGTGTATACATCTGTAACATCAGTCACAGCTCAGCCAGCATAGAGACACCCACCACTGCTATCTCACATCTGTAATACCTCACAGTCATGTGTATACATCTGTAACATCAGCCACCATTCAGCCAGCATAGAGACACCACTACTGCTATTTCACATCTGTAATACCTCACAGTCCTGTGTATACATCTGTAACATCAGCCACAGCTCAGCCAGCATAGAAACACCCACTACTGCTATCTCACATCTGTAATACCTCACAGTCCTGTGTATACATCTGTAACATCAGCCACAGCACAGCCAGCATAGAGACGCCCACTACTGCTATCTCACATCTGTAATACCTCACAGTCCTGTGTATACATCAGTAACATCAGCCAGAGCTCAGCCAGCATAGAGACACCCACTACTGAGATCTCACATCTGTAATACCTCACAGTCCTGTGTATACATCTGTAACATCAGCCACCGTTTAGCCAGCATAGACACCCACTACTGCTATCTCACATCTGTAATACCTCACAGTCCTGTGTATACATCTGTAACATCAGCCACAGCTCAGCCAGCATAGAGACACCCACTACTGCTATATCACATATGTAATACCTCACAGTCCTGTGTATACATCTGTAATATCAGCCACAGCACAGTCAGCATAGAGACACCCACTACTGCTATCTCACATCTGTAATACCTCACAGTCCGGTGTATACATCTGTAATATCAGCCACAGCTCAGCCAGCATAGACACCCACTACTGCTATCTCACATCTGTAATACCTCATAGTCCTGTGTATACATCTGTAACATCAGCCACAGCTCAGCCAGCATAGAGACACCCACTACTGCTATCTCACATCTGTAATACCTCACAGTCCTGTGTATACATCTGTAACATCAGCCACAGCTCAGCCAGCATAGAGACACCCACTACTGCTATCTCACATCTGTAATACCTCACAGTCCTGTGTATACATCTGTAACATCAGCCACAGCACATCCAGCATAGAGGCACCCTCTACTGCTATCTCACATCTGTAATACCCCACAGTCCTGTGTATACATCTGTAACATCAGCCACAGCTCAGCCAGCATAGACACCCTCTACTGCTATCTCACATCTGTAATACCTCACAGTCCTGTGTATACATCTGTAACATCAGCCACAGCTCAGCCAGCATAGAGACACCCACTACTGCTATCTTACATCTGTAATACCTCACAGTCCTGTGAATACATCTGTAACATCAGCCACAGCTCAGCCAGCATAGAGACACCCACTACTGCTATCTCACATCTGTAATACCTCACTGTCCTGTGTTTACATCTGTAACATCAGCCACAGCTCAGCCAGCATAGAGACACCCACTACTGCTATCTCACATCTGTAATACCTCACAGTCCTGTGTATACATCTGTAACATCAGTCACAGCTCAGCCAGCATAGAGACACCCACTACTGCTTTCTCACATCTGTAATACCTCACAGTCCTGTGTATAAATCTGTAACATCAGCCACAGCTCAACCAGCATAGAGACACCCACTACTGCTATCTCGCATCTGTAATACCTCACAGTCCTGTGTATACATCTGAAACATCAGCCACAGCACAGCCAGCATAGAGACGCCCACTACTACTATCTCACATCTGTAATACTTCACAGTCCTGTGTATAAATCTGTAACATCAGCCACAGCTCAACCAGCATAGAGACACCCACTACTGCTATCTCGCATCTGTAATACCTCACAGTCCTGTGTATACATCTGAAACATCAGCCACAGCACAGCCAGCATAGAGACACCCACTACCGCTATCTCACATCTGTAATACCTCTCAGTCCTCTGTATACATCAGTAACATCAGCCACAGCACAGCTAGCATAGAGATGCCCACTACTGCAATATCACATCTGTAATACCTCACAGTCCTGTGTATACATCTGTAACATCAGCCACAGCTCAGCCAGCACAGAGACACCCACTACTGCTTTCTCACATCTGTAATACCTCACAGTCCTGTGTATACATCTGTAACATCAGCCACAGCTCAGCCAGCATAGAGACACCCACTACTGCTTTCTCACATCTGTAATACCTCACAGTCCTGTGTATACATCTGTAACATCAGTAACAGCTCAGCCAGCATAGAGACACCCACTACTGCTATATCACATCTGTAATACCTCACAGTCCTGTGTATACATCTGTAACATCAGCCACAGCACAGCCAGCATAAAGACGCCCACTACTGCTATCTCACATCTGTAATACCTCACTGTCCTGTGTATACATCTGTAACATCAGCCACAGCTCAGCCAGCATAGAGACACCCACTACTGCTTTCTCACATCTGTAACACCTCACAGTCCTGTGTATACATCTGTAACATCAGCCACAGCTCAGCCAGCATAGAGACGCCCACCACTGCTATCTCACATCTGTAATACCTCACAGTCCTGTGTATACATCTGTAATATCAGCCACAGCACAGCCAGCATAGAGACACCCACTACTGCTATCTCACATCTGTAATACCTCACAGTCCTGTGTATACATCTGTAACATCAGCCACAGCTCAGCCAGCATAGACACCCACTACTGCTATCTCACATCTGTAATACCTCATAGTCCTGTGTATACATCTGTAACATCAGCCACAGCTCAGCCAGCATAGAGACACCCACTACTGCTATCTCACATCTATAATACCTCACAGTCCAGTGTATACATCTGTAACATCAGTCACAGCTCAGCCAGCATAGAGACACCCACCACTGCTATCTCACATCTGTAATACCTCACAGTCCTGTGTATACATCTGTGACATCAGCCACAGCACAGCCAGCATAGAGGCACCCACTACTGCTATCTCACATCTGTAATACCTCACAGTCCTGTGTATACATCTGTAACATCAGCCACAGCTCAGCCAGCATAGAGACACCCACTACTGCTATCTCACATCTATAATACCTCACAGTCCAGTGTATACATCTGTAACATCAGTCACAGCTCAGCCAGCATAGAGACACCCACCACTGCTATCTCACATCTGTAATACCTCACAGTCCTGTGTATACATCTGTAACATCAGCCACCATTCAGCCAGCATAGAGACACCCACTACTGCTATTTCACATCTGTAATACCTCACAGTCCTGTGTATACATCTGTAACATCAGCCACAGCTCAGCCAGCATAGAAACACCCACTACTGCTATCTCACATCTGTAATACCTCACAGTCCTGTGTATACATCTGTAACATCAGCCACAGCACAGCCAGCATAGAGACGCCCACTACTGCTATCTCACATCTGTAATACCTCACAGTCCTGTGTATACATCAGTAACATCAGCCAGAGCTCAGCCAGCATAGAGACACCCACTACTGCTTTCTCACATCTGTAATACCTCACAGTCCTGTGTATACATCTGTAACATCACCCACAGCTCAGCCAGCAAAGAGACGCCCACTACTGCTATATCACATCTGTAATACCTAACAGTCCTGTGTATACATCTGTAACATCAGCCACAGCTCAGCCAGCATAGAGACATCCACTACTGCTATCTCACATCTGTAATACCTCACAGTCCTGTGTATACATCTGTAACATCAGCCACAGCACAGCCAGCATAGAGACACCCACTACTTCTATCTCACATCTGTAATACCTCACAGTCCTGTGTATACATCAGTAACATCAGCCACAGCTCAGCCAGCATAGAGACACCCAGTACTGCTATCACACATCTGTAATACCTCACAGTCCTGTGTATACATCTGTAACATAAGCCACCGCTCAGCCAGCATAGAGACGCCCACTACTGCTATCTCACATCGGTAATACCTCACAGTCCTGTGTATACATCTGTAACATCAGCCACAGCTCAGCCAGCACAGAGACGCCCACTACTGCTATCTCACATCTGTAATACCTCATAGTCCTGTGTATACATCAGTAACATCAGCCACAGCGCAGCCAGCATAGAGACACCCACTACTGCTATCTCACATCTGTAATACCTCACAGTCCTGTGTATACATCTGTAACATCAGCCACAGCTCAGCCACCATAGAGATACCCACTACTGCTATCTTACATCTGTAAAACCTCACAGTCCTGTGAATACATCTGTAACATCAGCCACAGCACAGCCAGCATAGAGACACCCACTACTGCTATCTCACATCTGTAATACCTCACAGTCCTGTGTATACATCTGTAACATCAGCCACAGCTCAGCCAGCATACAGACGCCCACTACTGCTATCTCACATCTGTAATACCTCACAGTCCTGTGTATACATCTGTAACATCAGCCACAGCACAGCCAGCCTAGAGACACCCACTACTGCTATCTCACATCTGTAATACCTCACAGTCCTGTGTATACATCTGTAACATCAGCCACAGCTCAGCCAGCATAGAGATACCCACTACTGCTATCTCACATCTGGAATACCTCACAGTCCTGTGTATACATCTGTAACATCAGTCACAGCTCAGCCAGCATAGAGACACCCACTACTGCTTTCTCACATCTGTAATACCTCACAGTCCTGTGTATAAATCTGTAACATCAGCCACAGCTCAACCAGCATAGAGACACCCACTACTGCTATCTCGCATCTGTAATACCTCACAGTCCTGTGTATACATCTGAAACATCAGCCACAGCACAGCCAGCATAGAGACGCCCACTACTACTATCTCACATCTGTAATACTTCACAGTCCTGTGTATAAATCTGTAACATCAGCCACAGCTCAACCAGCATAGAGACACCCACTACTGCTATCTCACATCTGTAATACCTCACAGTCCTGTGTATACATCTGAAACATCAGCCACAGCACAGCCAGCATAGAGACACCCACTACCGCTATCTCACATCTGTAATACCTCACAGTCCTCTGTATACATCAGTAACATCAGCCACAGCACAGCCAGCATAGAGATGCCCACTACTGCAATATCACATCTGTAATACCTCACAGTCCTGTGTATACATCTGTAACATCAGCCACAGCACAGCCAGCATAGAGATGCCCACTACTGCTATCTCACATCTGTAATACCTCACAGTACTGTGTATACATCTGTAACATCAGCCACAGCTCAGCCAGCACAGAGACACCCACTACTGCTTTCTCACATCTGTAATACCTCACAGTCCTGTGTATACATCTGTAACATCAGCCACAGCTCAACCAGCATAGAGACACCCACTACTGCTTTCTCACATCTGTAATACCTCACAGTCCTGTGTATACATCTGTAACATCAGTAACAGCTCAGCCAGCATAGAGACACCCACTACTGCTATTTCACATCTGTAATACCTCACAGTCCTGTGTATACATCTGTAACATCAGCCACAGCACAGCCAGCATAAAGACGCCCACTACTGCTATCTCACATCTGTAATACCTCACTGTCCTGTGTATACATCTGTAACATCAGCCACAGCTCAGCCAGCATAGAGACACCCACTACTGCTTTCTCACATCTGTAACACCTCACAGTCCTGTGTATACATCTGTAACATCAGCCACAGCTCAGCCAGCATAGAGACGCCCACCACTGCTATCTCACATCTGTAATACCTCACAGTCCTGTGTATACATCTGTAATATCAGCCACAGCACAGCCAGCATAGAGACACCCACTACTGCTATCTCACATCTGTAATACCTCACAGTCCTGTGTATACATCTGTAACATCAGCCACAGCTCAGCCAGCACAGACACCCACTACTGCTATCTCACATCTGTAATACCTCATAGTCCTGTGTATACATCTGTAACATCAGCCACAGCTCAGCCAGCATAGAGACACCCACTACTGCTATCTCACATCTATAATACCTCACAGTCCAGTGTATACATCTGTAACATCAGTCACAGCTCAGCCAGCATAGAGACACCCACCACTGCTATCTCACATCTGTAATACCTCACAGTCCTGTGTATACATCTGTAACATCAGCCACCATTCAGCCAGCATAGAGACACCCACTACTGCTATTTCACATCTGTAATACCTCACAGTCCTGTGTATACATCTGTAACATCAGCCACAGCTCAGCCAGCATAGAAACACCCACTACTGCTATCTCACATCTGTAATACCTCACAGTCCTGTGTATACATCTGTAACATCAGCCACAGCACAGCCAGCATAGAGACGCCCACTACTGCTATCTCACATCTGTAATACCTCACAGTCCTGTGTATACATCAGTGACATCAGCCAGAGCTCAGCCAGCATAGAGACACCCACTACTGCTTTCTCACATCTGTAATACCTCACAGTCCTGTGTATACATCTGTAACATCACCCACAGCTCAGCCAGCAAAGAGACGCCCACTACTGCTATATCACATCTGTAATACCTCACAGTCCTGTGTATACAACTGTAACATCAGCCACAGCTCAGCCAGCATAGAGACATCCACTACTGCTATCTCACATCTGTAATACCTCACAGTCCTGTGTATACATCTGTAACATCAGCCACAGCACAGCCAGCATAGAGACACCCACTACTTCTATCTCACATCTGTAATACCTCACAGTCCTGTGTATACATCAGTAACATCAGCCACAGCTCAGCCAGCATAGAGACACCCAGTACTGCTATCACACATCTGTAATACCTCACAGTCCTGTGTATACATCTGTAACATCAGCCACCGCTCAGCCAGCATAGAGACGCCCACTACTGCTATCTCACATCGGTAATACCTCACAGTCCTGTGTATACATCTGTAACATCAGCCACAGCTCAGCCAGCATAGAGACGCCCACTACTGCTATCTCACATCTGTAATACCTCATAGTCCTGTGTATACATCAGTAACATCAGCCACAGCGCAGCCAGCATAGAGCCACCCACTTCTGCTATCTCACATCTGTAATACCTCACAGTCCTGTGTATACATCTGTAACATCAGCCACAGCTCAGCCAGCATAGAGATACCCACTACTGCTATCTTACTTCTGTAAAACCTCACAGTCCTGTGAATACATCTGTAACATCAGCCACAGCACAGCCAGCATAGAGACACCCACTACTGCTATCTCACATCTGTAATACCTCACAGTCCTGTGTATACATCTGTAACATCAGCCACAGCTCAGCCAGCATACAGACGCCCACTACTGCTATCTCACATCTGTAATACCTCACAGTCCTGTGTATACATCTGTAACATCAGCCACAGCACAGCCAGCCTAGAGACACCCACTACTGCTATCTCACATCTGTAATACCTCACAGTCCTGTGTATACATCTGTAACATCAGCCACAGCTCAGCCAGCATAGAGACACCCACTACTGCTATCTCACATCTGTAATACCTCACAGTCCAGTGTATACATCTGTAACATCAGTCACAGCTCAGCCAGCATAGAGACACCCACCACTGCTATCTCACATCTGTAATACCTCACAGTCCTGTGTATACATCTGTAACATCAGCCACCATTCAGCCAGCATAGAGACACCCACTACTGCTATTTCACATCTGTAATACCTCACAGTCCTGTGTATACATCTGTAACATCAGCCACAGCTCAGCCAGCATAGAAACACCCACTACTGCTATCACATCTGTAATACCTCACAGTCCTGTGTATACATCTGTAACATCAGCCACAGCACAGCCAGCATAGAGACGCCCACTACTGCTATCTCACATCTGTAATACCTCACAGTCCTGTGTATACATCAGTAACATCAGCCAGAGCTCAGCCAGCATAGAGACACCCACTACTGAGATCTCACATCTGTAATACCTCACAGTCCTGTGTATACATCTGTAACATCAGCCACAGTTTAGCCAGCATAGACACCCACTACTGCTATCTCACATCTGTAATACCTCACAGTCCTGTGTATACATCTGTAACATCAGCCACAGCTCAGCCAGCATAGAGACACCCACTACTGCTATATCACATATGTAATACCTCACAGTCCTGTGTATACATCTGTAATATCAGCCACAGCACAGCCAGCATAGAGACACCCATTACTGCTATCTCACATCTGTAATACCTCACAGTCCGGTGTATACATCTGTAACATCAGCCACAGCTCAGCCAGCATAGACACCCACTACTGCTATCTCACATCTGTAATACCTCATAGTCCTGTGTATACATCTGTAACATCAGCCACAGCACATCCAGCATAGAGACACCCACCACTGCTATCTCACATCTGTAATACCTCACAGTCCTGTGTATACATCTGTGACATCAGCCACAGCACACCCAGCATAGAGACACCCACTACTGCTATCTCACATCTGTAATACCTCACAGTCCAGTGTATACATCTGTAACATCAGTCACAGCTCAGCCAGCATAGAGACACCCACCACTGCTATCTCACATCTGTAATACCTCACAGTCCTGTGTATACATCTGTAACATCAGCCACCATTCAGCCAGCATAGAGACACCCACTACTGCTATTTCACATCTGTAATACCTCACAGTCCTGTGTATACATCTGTAACATCAGCCACAGCTCAGCCAGCATAGAAACACCCACTACTGCTATCTCACATCTGTAATACCTCACAGTCCTGTGTATACATCTGTAACATCATCCACAGCACAGCCAGCATAGAGACGCCCACTACTGCTATCTCACATCTGTAATACCTCACAGTCCTGTGTATACATCAGTATCATCAGCCAGAGCTCAGCCAGCATAGAGACACCCACTACTGCTTTCTCACATCTGTAATACCTCACAGTCCTGTGTATACATCTGTAACATCACCCACAGCTCAGCCAGCAAAGAGACGCCCACTACTGCTATATCACATCTGTAATACCTCACAGTCCTGTGTATACATCTGTAACATCAGCCACAGCTCAGCCAGCATAGAGACATCCACTACTGCTATCTCACATCTGTAATACCTCACAGTCCTGTGTATACATCTGTAACATCAGCCACAGCACAGCCAGCATAGAGACACCCACTACTGCTATCTCACATCTGTAATACCTCACAGTCCTGTGTATACATCTGTAACATCAGCCACAGCTCAGCCAGCATAGAGACACCCACTACTGCTATCTCACATCTATAATACCTCACAGTCCAGTGTATACATCTGTAACATCAGTCACAGCTCAGCCAGCATAGAGACACCCACCACTGCTATCTCACATCTGTAATACCTCACAGTCCTGTGTATACATCTGTGACATCAGCCACAGCACAGCCAGCATAGAGGCACCCACTACTGCTATCTCACATCTGTAATACCTCACAGTCCTGTGTATACATCTGTAACATCAGCCACAGCTCAGCCAGCATAGAGACACCCACTACTGCTATCTCACATCTATAATACCTCACAGTCCAGTGTATACATCTGTAACATCAGTCACAGCTCAGCCAGCATAGAGACACCCACCACTGCTATCTCACATCTGTAATACCTCACAGTCCTGTGTATACATCTGTAACATCAGCCACCATTCAGCCAGCATAGAGACACCCACTACTGCTATTTCACATCTGTAATACCTCACAGTCCTGTGTATACATCTGTAACATCAGCCACAGCTCAGCCAGCATAGAAACACCCACTACTGCTATCTCACATCTGTAATACCTCACAGTCCTGTGTATACATCTGTAACATCAGCCACAGCACAGCCAGCATAGAGACGCCCACTACTGCTATCTCACATCTGTAATACCTCACAGTCCTGTGTATACATCAGTGACATCAGCCAGAGCTCAGCCAGCATAGAGACACCCACTACTGCTTTCTCACATCTGTAATACCTCACAGTCCTGTGTATACATCTGTAACATCACCCACAGCTCAGCCAGCAAAGAGACGCCCACTACTGCTATATCACATCTGTAATACCTCACAGTCCTGTGTATACAACTGTAACATCAGCCACAGCTCAGCCAGCATAGAGACATCCACTACTGCTATCTCACATCTGTAATACCTCACAGTCCTGTGTATACATCTGTAACATCAGCCACAGCACAGCCAGCATAGAGACACCCACTACTTCTATCTCACATCTGTAATACCTCACAGTCCTGTGTATACATCAGTAACATCAGCCACAGCTCAGCCAGCATAGAGACACCCAGTACTGCTATCACACATCTGTAATACCTCACAGTCCTGTGTATACATCTGTAACATCAGCCACCGCTCAGCCAGCATAGAGACGCCCACTACTGCTATCTCACATCGGTAATACCTCACAGTCCTGTGTATACATCTGTAACATCAGCCACAGCTCAGCCAGCATAGAGACGCCCACTACTGCTATCTCACATCTGTAATACCTCATAGTCCTGTGTATACATCAGTAACATCAGCCACAGCGCAGCCAGCATAGAGCCACCCACTTCTGCTATCTCACATCTGTAATACCTCACAGTCCTGTGTATACATCTGTAACATCAGCCACAGCTCAGCCAGCATAGAGATACCCACTACTGCTATCTTACTTCTGTAAAACCTCACAGTCCTGTGAATACATCTGTAACATCAGCCACAGCACAGCCAGCATAGAGACACCCACTACTGCTATCTCACATCTGTAATACCTCACAGTCCTGTGTATACATCTGTAACATCAGCCACAGCTCAGCCAGCATACAGACGCCCACTACTGCTATCTCACATCTGTAATACCTCACAGTCCTGTGTATACATCTGTAACATCAGCCACAGCACAGCCAGCCTAGAGACACCCACTACTGCTATCTCACATCTGTAATACCTCACAGTCCTGTGTATACATCTGTAACATCAGCCACAGCTCAGCCAGCATAGAGACACCCACTACTGCTATCTCACATCTGTAATACCTCACAGTCCAGTGTATACATCTGTAACATCAGTCACAGCTCAGCCAGCATAGAGACACCCACCACTGCTATCTCACATCTGTAATACCTCACAGTCCTGTGTATACATCTGTAACATCAGCCACCATTCAGCCAGCATAGAGACACCCACTACTGCTATTTCACATCTGTAATACCTCACAGTCCTGTGTATACATCTGTAACATCAGCCACAGCTCAGCCAGCATAGAAACACCCACTACTGCTATCACATCTGTAATACCTCACAGTCCTGTGTATACATCTGTAACATCAGCCACAGCACAGCCAGCATAGAGACGCCCACTACTGCTATCTCACATCTGTAATACCTCACAGTCCTGTGTATACATCAGTAACATCAGCCAGAGCTCAGCCAGCATAGAGACACCCACTACTGAGATCTCACATCTGTAATACCTCACAGTCCTGTGTATACATCTGTAACATCAGCCACAGTTTAGCCAGCATAGACGCCCACTACTGCTATATCACATCTGTAATACCTCACAGTCCTGTGTATACAACTGTAACATCAGCCACAGCTCAGCCAGCATAGAGACATCCACTACTGCTATCTCACATCTGTAATACCTCACAGTCCTGTGTATACATCTGTAACATCAGCCACAGCACAGCCAGCATAGAGACACCCACTACTTCTATCTCACATCTGTAATACCTCACAGTCCTGTGTATACATCAGTAACATCAGCCACAGCTCAGCCAGCATAGAGACACCCAGTACTGCTATCACACATCTGTAATACCTCACAGTCCTGTGTATACATCTGTAACATCAGCCACCGCTCAGCCAGCATAGAGACGCCCACTACTGCTATCTCACATCGGTAATACCTCACAGTCCTGTGTATACATCTGTAACATCAGCCACAGCTCAGCCAGCATAGAGACGCCCACTACTGCTATCTCACATCTGTAATACCTCATAGTCCTGTGTATACATCAGTAACATCAGCCACAGCGCAGCCAGCATAGAGCCACCCACTTCTGCTATCTCACATCTGTAATACCTCACAGTCCTGTGTATACATCTGTAACATCAGCCACAGCTCAGCCAGCATAGAGATACCCACTACTGCTATCTTACTTCTGTAAAACCTCACAGTCCTGTGAATACATCTGTAACATCAGCCACAGCACAGCCAGCATAGAGACACCCACTACTGCTATCTCACATCTGTAATACCTCACAGTCCTGTGTATACATCTGTAACATCAGCCACAGCTCAGCCAGCATACAGACGCCCACTACTGCTATCTCACATCTGTAATACCTCACAGTCCTGTGTATACATCTGTAACATCAGCCACAGCACAGCCAGCCTAGAGACACCCACTACTGCTATCTCACATCTGTAATACCTCACAGTCCTGTGTATACATCTGTAACATCAGCCACAGCTCAGCCAGCATAGAGACACCCACTACTGCTATCTCACATCTGTAATACCTCACAGTCCAGTGTATACATCTGTAACATCAGTCACAGCTCAGCCAGCATAGAGACACCCACCACTGCTATCTCACATCTGTAATACCTCACAGTCCTGTGTATACATCTGTAACATCAGCCACCATTCAGCCAGCATAGAGACACCCACTACTGCTATTTCACATCTGTAATACCTCACAGTCCTGTGTATACATCTGTAACATCAGCCACAGCTCAGCCAGCATAGAAACACCCACTACTGCTATCACATCTGTAATACCTCACAGTCCTGTGTATACATCTGTAACATCAGCCACAGCACAGCCAGCATAGAGACGCCCACTACTGCTATCTCACATCTGTAATACCTCACAGTCCTGTGTATACATCAGTAACATCAGCCAGAGCTCAGCCAGCATAGAGACACCCACTACTGAGATCTCACATCTGTAATACCTCACAGTCCTGTGTATACATCTGTAACATCAGCCACAGTTTAGCCAGCATAGACAGCCACTACTGCTATCTCACATCTGTAATACCTCACAGTCCTGTGTATACATCTGTAACATCAGCCACAGCTCAGCCAGCATAGAGACACCCACTACTGCTATATCACATATGTAATACCTCACAGTCCTGTGTATACATCTGTAATATCAGCCACAGCACAGCCAGCATAGAGACACCCATTACTGCTATCTCACATCTGTAATACCTCACAGTCCGGTGTATACATCTGTAACATCAGCCACAGCTCAGCCAGCATAGACACCCACTACTGCTATCTCACATCTGTAATACCTCATAGTCCTGTGTATACATCTGTAACATCAGCCACAGCACATCCAGCATAGAGACACCCACCACTGCTATCTCACATCTGTAATACCTCACAGTCCTGTGTATACATCTGTGACATCAGCCACAGCACACCCAGCATAGAGACACCCACTACTGCTATCTCACATCTGTAATACCTCACAGTCCAGTGTATACATCTGTAACATCAGTCACAGCTCAGCCAGCATAGAGACACCCACCACTGCTATCTCACATCTGTAATACCTCACAGTCCTGTGTATACATCTGTAACATCAGCCACCATTCAGCCAGCATAGAGACACCCACTACTGCTATTTCACATCTGTAATACCTCACAGTCCTGTGTATACATCTGTAACATCAGCCACAGCTCAGCCAGCATAGAAACACCCACTACTGCTATCTCACATCTGTAATACCTCACAGTCCTGTGTATACATCTGTAACATCATCCACAGCACAGCCAGCATAGAGACGCCCACTACTGCTATCTCACATCTGTAATACCTCACAGTCCTGTGTATACATCAGTATCATCAGCCAGAGCTCAGCCAGCATAGAGACACCCACTACTGCTTTCTCACATCTGTAATACCTCACAGTCCTGTGTATACATCTGTAACATCACCCACAGCTCAGCCAGCAAAGAGACGCCCACTACTGCTATATCACATCTGTAATACCTCACAGTCCTGTGTATACATCTGTAACATCAGCCACAGCTCAGCCAGCATAGAGACATCCACTACTGCTATCTCACATCTGTAATACCTCACAGTCCTGTGTATACATCTGTAACATCAGCCACAGCACAGCCAGCATAGAGACACCCACTACTGCTATCTCACATCTGTAATACCTCACAGTCCTGTGTATACATCTGTAACATCAGCCACAGCTCAGCCAGCATAGAGACACCCACTACTGCTATCTCACATCTATAATACCTCACAGTCCAGTGTATACATCTGTAACATCAGTCACAGCTCAGCCAGCATAGAGACACCCACCACTGCTATCTCACATCTGTAATACCTCACAGTCCTGTGTATACATCTGTGACATCAGCCACAGCACAGCCAGCATAGAGGCACCCACTACTGCTATCTCACATCTGTAATACCTCACAGTCCTGTGTATACATCTGTAACATCAGCCACAGCTCAGCCAGCATAGAGACACCCACTACTGCTATCTCACATCTATAATACCTCACAGTCCAGTGTATACATCTGTAACATCAGTCACAGCTCAGCCAGCATAGAGACACCCACCACTGCTATCTCACATCTGTAATACCTCACAGTCCTGTGTATACATCTGTAACATCAGCCACCATTCAGCCAGCATAGAGACACCCACTACTGCTATTTCACATCTGTAATACCTCACAGTCCTGTGTATACATCTGTAACATCAGCCACAGCTCAGCCAGCATAGAAACACCCACTACTGCTATCTCACATCTGTAATACCTCACAGTCCTGTGTATACATCTGTAACATCAGCCACAGCACAGCCAGCATAGAGACGCCCACTACTGCTATCTCACATCTGTAATACCTCACAGTCCTGTGTATACATCAGTGACATCAGCCAGAGCTCAGCCAGCATAGAGACACCCACTACTGCTTTCTCACATCTGTAATACCTCACAGTCCTGTGTATACATCTGTAACATCACCCACAGCTCAGCCAGCAAAGAGACGCCCACTACTGCTATATCACATCTGTAATACCTCACAGTCCTGTGTATACAACTGTAACATCAGCCACAGCTCAGCCAGCATAGAGACATCCACTACTGCTATCTCACATCTGTAATACCTCACAGTCCTGTGTATACATCTGTAACATCAGCCACAGCACAGCCAGCATAGAGACACCCACTACTTCTATCTCACATCTGTAATACCTCACAGTCCTGTGTATACATCAGTAACATCAGCCACAGCTCAGCCAGCATAGAGACACCCAGTACTGCTATCACACATCTGTAATACCTCACAGTCCTGTGTATACATCTGTAACATCAGCCACCGCTCAGCCAGCATAGAGACGCCCACTACTGCTATCTCACATCGGTAATACCTCACAGTCCTGTGTATACATCTGTAACATCAGCCACAGCTCAGCCAGCATAGAGACGCCCACTACTGCTATCTCACATCTGTAATACCTCATAGTCCTGTGTATACATCAGTAACATCAGCCACAGCGCAGCCAGCATAGAGCCACCCACTTCTGCTATCTCACATCTGTAATACCTCACAGTCCTGTGTATACATCTGTAACATCAGCCACAGCTCAGCCAGCATAGAGATACCCACTACTGCTATCTTACTTCTGTAAAACCTCACAGTCCTGTGAATACATCTGTAACATCAGCCACAGCACAGCCAGCATAGAGACACCCACTACTGCTATCTCACATCTGTAATACCTCACAGTCCTGTGTATACATCTGTAACATCAGCCACAGCTCAGCCAGCATACAGACGCCCACTACTGCTATCTCACATCTGTAATACCTCACAGTCCTGTGTATACATCTGTAACATCAGCCACAGCACAGCCAGCCTAGAGACACCCACTACTGCTATCTCACATCTGTAATACCTCACAGTCCTGTGTATACATCTGTAACATCAGCCACAGCTCAGCCAGCATAGAGACACCCACTACTGCTATCTCACATCTGTAATACCTCACAGTCCAGTGTATACATCTGTAACATCAGTCACAGCTCAGCCAGCATAGAGACACCCACCACTGCTATCTCACATCTGTAATACCTCACAGTCCTGTGTATACATCTGTAACATCAGCCACCATTCAGCCAGCATAGAGACACCCACTACTGCTATTTCACATCTGTAATACCTCACAGTCCTGTGTATACATCTGTAACATCAGCCACAGCTCAGCCAGCATAGAAACACCCACTACTGCTATCACATCTGTAATACCTCACAGTCCTGTGTATACATCTGTAACATCAGCCACAGCACAGCCAGCATAGAGACGCCCACTACTGCTATCTCACATCTGTAATACCTCACAGTCCTGTGTATACATCAGTAACATCAGCCAGAGCTCAGCCAGCATAGAGACACCCACTACTGAGATCTCACATCTGTAATACCTCACAGTCCTGTGTATACATCTGTAACATCAGCCACAGTTTAGCCAGCATAGACACCCACTACTGCTATCTCACATCTGTAATACCTCACAGTCCTGTGTATACATCTGTAACATCAGCCACAGCTCAGCCAGCATAGAGACACCCACTACTGCTATATCACATATGTAATACCTCACAGTCCTGTGTATACATCTGTAATATCAGCCACAGCACAGCCAGCATAGAGACACCCATTACTGCTATCTCACATCTGTAATACCTCACAGTCCGGTGTATACATCTGTAACATCAGCCACAGCTCAGCCAGCATAGACACCCACTACTGCTATCTCACATCTGTAATACCTCATAGTCCTGTGTATACATCTGTAACATCAGCCACAGCACATCCAGCATAGAGACACCCACCACTGCTATCTCACATCTGTAATACCTCACAGTCCTGTGTATACATCTGTGACATCAGCCACAGCACACCCAGCATAGAGACACCCACTACTGCTATCTCACATCTGTAATACCTCACAGTCCAGTGTATACATCTGTAACATCAGTCACAGCTCAGCCAGCATAGAGACACCCACCACTGCTATCTCACATCTGTAATACCTCACAGTCCTGTGTATACATCTGTAACATCAGCCACCATTCAGCCAGCATAGAGACACCCACTACTGCTATTTCACATCTGTAATACCTCACAGTCCTGTGTATACATCTGTAACATCAGCCACAGCTCAGCCAGCATAGAAACACCCACTACTGCTATCTCACATCTGTAATACCTCACAGTCCTGTGTATACATCTGTAACATCATCCACAGCACAGCCAGCATAGAGACGCCCACTACTGCTATCTCACATCTGTAATACCTCACAGTCCTGTGTATACATCAGTATCATCAGCCAGAGCTCAGCCAGCATAGAGACACCCACTACTGCTTTCTCACATCTGTAATACCTCACAGTCCTGTGTATACATCTGTAACATCACCCACAGCTCAGCCAGCAAAGAGACGCCCACTACTGCTATATCACATCTGTAATACCTCACAGTCCTGTGTATACATCTGTAACATCAGCCACAGCTCAGCCAGCATAGAGACATCCACTACTGCTATCTCACATCTGTAATACCTCACAGTCCTGTGTATACATCTGTAACATCAGCCACAGCACAGCCAGCATAGAGACACCCACTACTGCTATCTCACATCTGTAATACCTCACAGTCCTGTGTATACATCAGTAACATCAGCCACAGCTCAGCCACCATAGAGACACCCAGTACTGCTACCACACATCTGTAATACCTCACAGTCCTGTGTATACATCTGTTACATCAGCCACCGCTCAGCCAGCATAGAGACGCCCACTACTGCTATCTCACATCGGTAATACCTCACAGTCCTGTGTATACATCTGTAACATCAGCCACAGCTCAGCCAGCATAGAGACGCCCACTACTGCTATCTCACATCTGTAATACCTCATAGTCCTGTGTATACATCAGTAACATCAGCCACAGCGCAGCCAGCATAGAGACACCCACTACTGCTATCTTACATCTGTAAAACCTCACAGTCCTGTGAATACATCTGTAACATCAGCCACAGCACAGCCAGCATAGAGACACCCACTACTGCTATCTCACATCTGTAATACCTCACAGTCCTGTGTATACATCTGTAACATCAGCCACAGCTCAGCCAGCATACAGACGCCCACTACTGCTATCTCACATCTGTAATACCTCACAGTCCTGTGTATACATCTGTAACATCAGCCACAGCACAGCCAGCCTAGAGACACCCACTACAGCTATCTCACATCTGTAATACCTCACAGTCCTGTGTATACATCTGTAACATCAGCCACAGGTCAGCCAGCATAGAGACACCCACTACTGCTATCTCACATCTGTAATACCTCACAGTCCAGTGTATACATCTGTAACATCAGTCACAGCTCAGCCAGCATAGAGACACCCACCACTGCTATCTCACATCTGTAATACCTCACAGTCATGTGTATACATCTGTAACATCAGCCACCATTCAGCCAGCATAGAGACACCACTACTGCTATTTCACATCTGTAATACCTCACAGTCCTGTGTATACATCTGTAACATCAGCCACAGCTCAGCCAGCATAGAAACACCCACTACTGCTATCTCACATCTGTAATACCTCACAGTCCTGTGTATACATCTGTAACATCAGCCACAGCACAGCCAGCATAGAGACGCCCACTACTGCTATCTCACATCTGTAATACCTCACAGTCCTGTGTATACATCAGTAACATCAGCCAGAGCTCAGCCAGCATAGAGACACCCACTACTGAGATCTCACATCTGTAATACCTCACAGTCCTGTGTATACATCTGTAACATCAGCCACCGTTTAGCCAGCATAGACACCCACTACTGCTATCTCACATCTGTAATACCTCACAGTCCTGTGTATACATCTGTAACATCAGCCACAGCTCAGCCAGCATAGAGACACCCACTACTGCTATATCACATATGTAATACCTCACAGTCCTGTGTATACATCTGTAATATCAGCCACAGCACAGCCAGCATAGAGACACCCACTACTGCTATCTCACATCTGTAATACCTCACAGTCCGGTGTATACATCTGTAACATCAGCCACAGCTCAGCCAGCATAGACACCCACTACTGCTATCTCACATCTGTAATACCTCATAGTCCTGTGTATACATCTGTAACATCAGCCACAGCTCAGCCAGCATAGAGACACCCACTACTGCTATCTCACATCTGTAATACCTCACAGTCCTGTGTATACATCTGTAACATCAGCCACAGCTCAGCCAGCATAGAGACACCCACTACTGCTATCTCACATCTGTAATACCTCACAGTCCTGTGTATACATCTGTAACATCAGCCACAGCACATCCAGCATAGAGGCACCCTCTACTGCTATCTCACATCTGTAATACCCCACAGTCCTGTGTATACATCTGTAACATCAGCCACAGCTCAGCCAGCATAGACACCCTCTACTGCTATCTCACATCTGTAATACCTCACAGTCCTGTGTATACATCTGTAACATCAGCCACAGCTCAGCCAGCATAGAGACACCCACTACTGCTATCTTACATCTGTAATACCTCACAGTCCTGTGAATACATCTGTAACATCAGCCACAGCTCAGCCAGCATAGAGACACCCACTACTGCTATCTCACATCTGTAATACCTCACTGTCCTGTGTTTACATCTGTAACATCAGCCACAGCTCAGCCAGCATAGAGACACCCACTACTGCTATCTCACATCTGTAATACCTCACAGTCCTGTGTATACATCTGTAACATCAGTCACAGCTCAGCCAGCATAGAGACACCCACTACTGCTTTCTCACATCTGTAATACCTCACAGTCCTGTGTATAAATCTGTAACATCAGCCACAGCTCAACCAGCATAGAGACACCCACTACTGCTATCTCGCATCTGTAATACCTCACAGTCCTGTGTATACATCTGAAACATCAGCCACAGCACAGCCAGCATAGAGACGCCCACTACTACTATCTCACATCTGTAATACTTCACAGTCCTGTGTATAAATCTGTAACATCAGCCACAGCTCAACCAGCATAGAGACACCCACTACTGCTATCTCGCATCTGTAATACCTCACAGTCCTGTGTATACATCTGAAACATCAGCCACAGCACAGCCAGCATAGAGACACCCACTACCGCTATCTCACATCTGTAATACCTCACAGTCCTCTGTATACATCAGTAACATCAGCCACAGCACAGCTAGCATAGAGATGCCCACTACTGCAATATCACATCTGTAATACCTCACAGTCCTGTGTATACATCTGTAACATCAGCCACAGCTCAGCCAGCACAGAGACACCCACTACTGCTTTCTCACATCTGTAATACCTCACAGTCCTGTGTATACATCTGTAACATCAGCCACAGCTCAGCCAGCATAGAGACACCCACTACTGCTTTCTCACATCTGTAATACCTCACAGTCCTGTGTATACATCTGTAACATCAGCCACAGCACAGCCAGCATAAAGACTCCCACTACTGCTATCTCACATCTGTAATACCTCACTGTCCTGTGTATACATCTGTAACATCAGCCACAGCTCAGCCAGCATAGAGACACCCACTACTGCTTTCTCACATCTGTAACACCTCACAGTCCTGTGTATACATCTGTAACATCAGCCACAGCTCAGCCAGCATAGAGACGCCCACCACTGCTATCTCACATCTGTAATACCTCACAGTCCTGTGTATACATCTGTAATATCAGCCACAGCACAGCCAGCATAGAGACACCCACTACTGCTATCTCACATCTGTAATACCTCACAGTCCTGTGTATACATCTGTAACATCAGCCACAGCTCAGCCAGCATAGACACCCACTACTGCTATCTCACATCTGTAATACCTCATAGTCCTGTGTATACATCTGTAACATCAGCCACAGCTCAGCCAGCATAGAGACACCCACTACTGCTATCTCACATCTATAATACCTCACAGTCCAGTGTATACATCTGTAACATCAGTCACAGCTCAGCCAGCATAGAGACACCCACCACTGCTATCTCACATCTGTAATACCTCACAGTCCTGTGTATACATCTGTGACATCAGCCACAGCACAGCCAGCATAGAGGCACCCACTACTGCTATCTCACATCTGTAATACCTCACAGTCCTGTGTATACATCTGTAACATCAGCCACAGCTCAGCCAGCATAGAGACACCCACTACTGCTATCTCACATCTATAATACCTCAGTCCAGTGTATACATCTGTAACATCAGTCACAGCTCAGCCAGCATAGAGACACCCACCACTGCTATCTCACATCTGTAATACCTCACAGTCCTGTGTATACATCTGTAACATCAGCCACCATTCAGCCAGCATAGAGACACCCACTACTGCTATTTCACATCTGTAATACCTCACAGTCCTGTGTATACATCTGTAACATCAGCCACAGCTCAGCCAGCATAGAAACACCCACTACTGCTATCTCACATCTGTAATACCTCACAGTCCTGTGTATACATCTGTAACATCAGCCACAGCACAGCCAGCATAGAGACGCCCACTACTGCTATCTCACATCTGTAATACCTCACAGTCCTGTGTATACATCAGTAACATCAGCCAGAGCTCAGCCAGCATAGAGACACCCACTACTGCTTTCTCACATCTGTAATACCTCACAGTCCTGTGTATACATCTGTAACATCACCCACAGCTCAGCCAGCAAAGAGACGCCCACTACTGCTATATCACATCTGTAATACCTCACAGTCCTGTGTATACATCTGTAACATCAGCCACAGCTCAGCCAGCATAGAGACATCCACTACTGCTATCTCACATCTGTAATACCTCACAGTCCTGTGTATACATCTGTAACATCAGCCACAGCACAGCCAGCATAGAGACACCCACTACTTCTATCTCACATCTGTAATACCTCACAGTCCTGTGTATACATCAGTAACATCAGCCACAGCTCAGCCAGCATAGAGACACCCAGTACTGCTATCACACATCTGTAATACCTCACAGTCCTGTGTATACATCTGTAACATAAGCCACCGCTCAGCCAGCATAGAGACGCCCACTACTGCTATCTCACATCGGTAATACCTCACAGTCCTGTGTATACATCTGTAACATCAGCCACAGCTCAGCCAGCATAGAGACGCCCACTACTGCTATCTCACATCTGTAATACCTCATAGTCCTGTGTATACATCAGTAACATCAGCCACAGCGCAGCCAGCATAGAGACACCCACTACTGCTATCTCACATCTGTAATACCTCACAGTCCTGTGTATACATCTGTAACATCAGCCACAGCTCAGCCAGCATAGAGATACCCACTACTGCTATCTTACATCTGTAAAACCTCACAGTCCTGTGAATACATCTGTAACATCAGCCACAGCACAGCCAGCATAGAGACACCCACTACTGCTATCTCACATCTGTAATACCTCACAGTCCTGTGTATACATCTGTAACATCAGCCACAGCTCAGCCAGCATACAGACGCCCACTACTGCTATCTCACATCTGTAATACCTCACAGTCCTGTGTATACATCTGTAACATCAGCCACAGCACAGCCAGCCTAGAGACACCCACTACTGCTATCTCACATCTGTAATACCTCACAGTCCTGTGTGTATACATCTGTAACATCAGCCACAGCTCAGCCAGCATAGAGATACCCACTACTGCTATCTCACATCTGTAATACCTCACAGTCCTGTGTATACATCTGTAACATCAGTCACAGCTCAGCCAGCATAGAGACACCCACTACTGCTTTCTCACATCTGTAATACCTCACAGTCCTGTGTATAAATCTGTAACATCAGCCACAGCTCAACCAGCATAGAGACACCCACTACTGCTATCTCGCATCTGTAATACCTCACAGTCCTGTGTATACATCTGAAACATCAGCCACAGCACAGCCAGCATAGAGACGCCCACTACTACTATCTCACATCTGTAATACTTCACAGTCCTGTGTATAAATCTGTAACATCAGCCACAGCTCAACCAGCATAGAGACACCCACTACTGCTATCTCACATCTGTAATACCTCACAGTCCTGTGTATACATCTGAAACATCAGCCACAGCACAGCCAGCATAGAGACACCCACTACCGCTATCTCACATCTGTAATACCTCACAGTCCTCTGTATACATCAGTAACATCAGCCACAGCACAGCCAGCATAGAGATGCCCACTACTGCAATATCACATCTGTAATACCTCACAGTCCTGTGTATACATCTGTACCATCAGCCACAGCACAGCCAGCATAGAGATGCCCACTACTGCTATCTCACATCTGTAATACCTCACAGTACTGTGTATACATCTGTAACATCAGCCACAGCTCAGCCAGCACAGAGACGCCCACTACTGCTATCTCACATCTGTAATACCTCACTGTCCTGTGTATACATCTGTAACATCAGCCACAGCTCAGCCAGCATAGAGACACCCACTACTGCTTTCTCACATCTGTAACACCTCACAGTCCTGTGTATACATCTGTAACATCAGCCACAGCTCAGCCAGCATAGAGACGCCCACCACTGCTATCTCACATCTGTAATACCTCACAGTCCTGTGTATACATCTGTAATATCAGCCACAGCACAGCCAGCATAGAGACACCCACTACTGCTATCTCACATCTGTAATACCTCACAGTCCAGTGTATACATCTGTAACATCAGTCACAGCTCAGCCAGCATAGAGACACCCACCACTGCTATCTCACATCTGTAATACCTCACAGACCTGTGTATACATCTGTGACATCAGCCACAGCACAGCCAGCATAGAGGCACCCACTACTGCTATCTCACATCTGTAATACCTCACAGTCCTGTGTATACATCTGTAACATCAGCCACAGCTCAGCCAGCATAGAGACACCCACTACTGCTATCTCACATCTATAATACCTCACAGTCCAGTGTATACATCTGTAACATCAGTCACAGCTCAGCCAGCATAGAGACACCCACCACTGCTATCTCACATCTGTAATACCTCACAGTCCTGTGTATACATCTGTAACATCAGCCACCATTCAGCCAGCATAGAGACACCCACTACTGCTATTTCACATCTGTAATACCTCACAGTCCTGTGTATACATCTGTAACATCAGCCACAGCTCAGCCAGCATAGAAACACCCACTACTGCTATCTCACATCTGTAATACCTCACAGTCCTGTGTATACATCTGTAACATCAGCCACAGCACAGCCAGCATAGAGACGCCCACTACTGCTATCTCACATCTGTAATACCTCACAGTCCTGTGTATACATCAGTGACATCAGCCAGAGCTCAGCCAGCATAGAGACACCCACTACTGCTTTCTCACATCTGTAATACCTCACAGTCCTGTGTATACATCTGTAACATCACCCACAGCTCAGCCAGCAAAGAGACGCCCACTACTGCTATATCACATCTGTAATACCTCACAGTCCTGTGTATACATCTGTAACATCAGCCACAGCTCAGCCAGCATAGAGACATCCACTACTGCTATCTCACATCTGTAATACCTCACAGTCCTGTGTATACATCTGTAACATCAGCCACAGCACAGCCAGCATAGAGACACCCACTACTTCTATCTCACATCTGTAATACCTCACAGTCCTGTGTATACATCAGTAACATCAGCCACAGCTCAGCCAGCATAGAGACACCCAGTACTGCTATCACACATCTGTAATACCTCACAGTCCTGTGTATACATCTGTAATATCAGCCACCGCTCAGCCAGCATAGAGACGCCCACTACTGCTATCTCACATCGGTAATACCTCACAGTCCTGTGTATACATCTGTAACATCAGCCACAGCTCAGCCAGCATAGAGACGCCCACTACTGCTATCTCACATCTGTAATACCTCATAGTCCTGTGTATACATCAGTAACATCAGCCACAGCGCAGCCAGCATAGAGCCACCCACTACTGGTATCTCACATCTGTAATACCTCACAGTCCTGTGTATACATCTGTAACATCAGCCACAGCTCAGCCAGCACAGAGATACCCACTACTGCTATCTTACTTCTGTAAAACCTCACAGTCCTGTGAATACATCTGTAACATCAGCCACAGCACAGCCAGCATAGAGACACCCACTACTGCTATCTCACATCTGTAATACCTCACAGTCCTGTGTATACATCTGTAACATCAGCCACAGCTCAGCCAGCATACAGACGCCCACTACTGCTATCTCACATCTGTAATACATCACAGTCCTGTGTATACATCTGTAACATCAGCCACAGCACAGCCAGCCTAGAGACACCCACTACTGCTATCTCACATCTGTAATACCTCACAGTCCTGTGTATACATCTGTAACATCAGCCACAGCTCAGCCAGCATAGAGACACCCACTACTGCTATCTCACATCTGTAATACCTCACAGTCCAGTGTATACATCTGTAACATCAGTCACAGCTCAGCCAGCATAGAGACACCCACCACTGCTCTCTCACATCTGTAATACCTCACAGTCCTGTGTATACATCTGTAACATCAGCCACCATTCAGCCAGCATAGAGACACCCACTACTGCTATTTCACATCTGTAATACCTCACAGTCCTGTGTATACATCTGTAACATCAGCCACAGCTCAGCCAGCATAGAAACACCCACTACTGCTATCACATCTGTAATACCTCACAGTCCTGTGTATACATCTGTAACATCAGCCACAGCACAGCCAGCATAGAGACGCCCACTACTGCTATCTCACATCTGTAATACCTCACAGTCCTGTGTATACATCAGTAACATCAGCCAGAGCTCAGCCAGCATAGAGACACCCACTACTGAGATCTCACATCTGTAATACCTCACAGTCCTGTGTATACATCTGTAACATCACCCACAGCTCAGCCAGCAAAGAGACGCCCACTACTGCTATATCACATCTGTAATACCTCACAGTCCTGTGTATACATCTGTAACATCAGCCACAGCTCAGCCAGCATAGAGACATCCACTACTGCTATCTCACATCTGTAATACCTCACAGTCCTGTGTATACATCTGTAACATCAGCCACAGCACAGCCAGCATAGAGACACCCACTACTGCTATCTCACATCTGTAATACCTCACAGTCCTGTGTATACATCAGTAACATCAGCCACAGCTCAGCCACCATAGAGACACCCAGTACTGCTACCACACATCTGTAATACCTCACAGTCCTGTGTATACATCTGTTACATCAGCCACCGCTCAGCCAGCATAGAGACGCCCACTACTGCTATCTCACATCTGTAATACCTCACAGTCCTGTGTGTATACATCTGTAACATCAGCCACAGCTCAGCCAGCATAGAGATACCCACTACTGCTATCTCACATCTGTAATACCTCACAGTCCTGTGTATACATCTGTAACATCAGTCACAGCTCAGCCAGCATAGAGACACCCACTACTGCTTTCTCACATCTGTAATACCTCACAGTCCTGTGTATAAATCTGTAACATCAGCCACAGCTCAACCAGCATAGAGACACCCACTACTGCTATCTCGCATCTGTAATACCTCACAGTCCTGTGTATACATCTGAAACATCAGCCACAGCACAGCCAGCATAGAGACGCCCACTACTACTATCTCACATCTGTAATACTTCACAGTCCTGTGTATAAATCTGTAACATCAGCCACAGCTCAACCAGCATAGAGACACCCACTACTGCTATCTCACATCTGTAATACCTCACAGTCCTGTGTATACATCTGAAACATCAGCCACAGCACAGCCAGCATAGAGACACCCACTACCGCTATCTCACATCTGTAATACCTCACAGTCCTCTGTATACATCAGTAACATCAGCCACAGCACAGCCAGCATAGAGATGCCCACTACTGCAATATCACATCTGTAATACCTCACAGTCCTGTGTATACATCTGTACCATCAGCCACAGCACAGCCAGCATAGAGATGCCCACTACTGCTATCTCACATCTGTAATACCTCACAGTACTGTGTATACATCTGTAACATCAGCCACAGCTCAGCCAGCACAGAGACGCCCACTACTGCTATCTCACATCTGTAATACCTCACTGTCCTGTGTATACATCTGTAACATCAGCCACAGCTCAGCCAGCATAGAGACACCCACTACTGCTTTCTCACATCTGTAACACCTCACAGTCCTGTGTATACATCTGTAACATCAGCCACAGCTCAGCCAGCATAGAGACGCCCACCACTGCTATCTCACATCTGTAATACCTCACAGTCCTGTGTATACATCTGTAATATCAGCCACAGCACAGCCAGCATAGAGACACCCACTACTGCTATCTCACATCTGTAATACCTCACAGTCCAGTGTATACATCTGTAACATCAGTCACAGCTCAGCCAGCATAGAGACACCCACCACTGCTATCTCACATCTGTAATACCTCACAGACCTGTGTATACATCTGTGACATCAGCCACAGCACAGCCAGCATAGAGGCACCCACTACTGCTATCTCACATCTGTAATACCTCACAGTCCTGTGTATACATCTGTAACATCAGCCACAGCTCAGCCAGCATAGAGACACCCACTACTGCTATCTCACATCTATAATACCTCACAGTCCAGTGTATACATCTGTAACATCAGTCACAGCTCAGCCAGCATAGAGACACCCACCACTGCTATCTCACATCTGTAATACCTCACAGTCCTGTGTATACATCTGTAACATCAGCCACCATTCAGCCAGCATAGAGACACCCACTACTGCTATTTCACATCTGTAATACCTCACAGTCCTGTGTATACATCTGTAACATCAGCCACAGCTCAGCCAGCATAGAAACACCCACTACTGCTATCTCACATCTGTAATACCTCACAGTCCTGTGTATACATCTGTAACATCAGCCACAGCACAGCCAGCATAGAGACGCCCACTACTGCTATCTCACATCTGTAATACCTCACAGTCCTGTGTATACATCAGTGACATCAGCCAGAGCTCAGCCAGCATAGAGACACCCACTACTGCTTTCTCACATCTGTAATACCTCACAGTCCTGTGTATACATCTGTAACATCACCCACAGCTCAGCCAGCAAAGAGACGCCCACTACTGCTATATCACATCTGTAATACCTCACAGTCCTGTGTATACATCTGTAACATCAGCCACAGCTCAGCCAGCATAGAGACATCCACTACTGCTATCTCACATCTGTAATACCTCACAGTCCTGTGTATACATCTGTAACATCAGCCACAGCACAGCCAGCATAGAGACACCCACTACTTCTATCTCACATCTGTAATACCTCACAGTCCTGTGTATACATCAGTAACATCAGCCACAGCTCAGCCAGCATAGAGACACCCAGTACTGCTATCACACATCTGTAATACCTCACAGTCCTGTGTATACATCTGTAATATCAGCCACCGCTCAGCCAGCATAGAGACGCCCACTACTGCTATCTCACATCGGTAATACCTCACAGTCCTGTGTATACATCTGTAACATCAGCCACAGCTCAGCCAGCATAGAGACGCCCACTACTGCTATCTCACATCTGTAATACCTCATAGTCCTGTGTATACATCAGTAACATCAGCCACAGCGCAGCCAGCATAGAGCCACCCACTACTGGTATCTCACATCTGTAATACCTCACAGTCCTGTGTATACATCTGTAACATCAGCCACAGCTCAGCCAGCATAGAGATACCCACTACTGCTATCTTACTTCTGTAAAACCTCACAGTCCTGTGAATACATCTGTAACATCAGCCACAGCACAGCCAGCATAGAGACACCCACTACTGCTATCTCACATCTGTAATACCTCACAGTCCTGTGTATACATCTGTAACATCAGCCACAGCTCAGCCAGCATACAGACGCCCACTACTGCTATCTCACATCTGTAATACATCACAGTCCTGTGTATACATCTGTAACATCAGCCACAGCACAGCCAGCCTAGAGACACCCACTACTGCTATCTCACATCTGTAATACCTCACAGTCCTGTGTATACATCTGTAACATCAGCCACAGCTCAGCCAGCATAGAGACACCCACTACTGCTATCTCACATCTGTAATACCTCACAGTCCAGTGTATACATCTGTAACATCAGTCACAGCTCAGCCAGCATAGAGACACCCACCACTGCTCTCTCACATCTGTAATACCTCACAGTCCTGTGTATACATCTGTAACATCAGCCACCATTCAGCCAGCATAGAGACACCCACTACTGCTATTTCACATCTGTAATACCTCACAGTCCTGTGTATACATCTGTAACATCAGCCACAGCTCAGCCAGCATAGAAACACCCACTACTGCTATCACATCTGTAATACCTCACAGTCCTGTGTATACATCTGTAACATCAGCCACAGCACAGCCAGCATAGAGACGCCCACTACTGCTATCTCACATCTGTAATACCTCACAGTCCTGTGTATACATCAGTAACATCAGCCAGAGCTCAGCCAGCATAGAGACACCCACTACTGAGATCTCACATCTGTAATACCTCACAGTCCTGTGTATACATCTGTAACATCACCCACAGCTCAGCCAGCAAAGAGACGCCCACTACTGCTATATCACATCTGTAATACCTCACAGTCCTGTGTATACATCTGTAACATCAGCCACAGCTCAGCCAGCATAGAGACATCCACTACTGCTATCTCACATCTGTAATACCTCACAGTCCTGTGTATACATCTGTAACATCAGCCACAGCACAGCCAGCATAGAGACACCCACTACTGCTATCTCACATCTGTAATACCTCACAGTCCTGTGTATACATCAGTAACATCAGCCACAGCTCAGCCACCATAGAGACACCCAGTACTGCTACCACACATCTGTAATACCTCACAGTCCTGTGTATACATCTGTTACATCAGCCACCGCTCAGCCAGCATAGAGACGCCCACTACTGCTATCTCACATCGGTAATACCTCACAGTCCTGTGTATACATCTGTAACATCAGCCACAGCTCAGCCAGCATAGAGACGCCCACTACTGCTATCTCACATCTGTAATACCTCATAGTCCTGTGTATACATCAGTAACATCAGCCACAGCGCAGCCAGCATAGAGACACCCACTACTGCTATCTTACATCTGTAAAACCTCACAGTCCTGTGAATACATCTGTAACATCAGCCACAGCACAGCCAGCATAGAGACACCCACTACTGCTATCTCACATCTGTAATACCTCACAGTCCTGTGTATACATCTGTAACATCAGCCACAGCTCAGCCAGCATACAGACGCCCACTACTGCTATCTCACATCTGTAATACCTCACAGTCCTGTGTATACATCTGTAACATCAGCCACAGCACAGCCAGCCTAGAGACACCCACTACAGCTATCTCACATCTGTAATACCTCACAGTCCTGTGTATACATCTGTAACATCAGCCACAGGTCAGCCAGCATAGAGACACCCACTACTGCTATCTCACATCTGTAATACCTCACAGTCCAGTGTATACATCTGTAACATCAGTCACAGCTCAGCCAGCATAGAGACACCCACCACTGCTATCTCACATCTGTAATACCTCACAGTCATGTGTATACATCTGTAACATCAGCCACCATTCAGCCAGCATAGAGACACCACTACTGCTATTTCACATCTGTAATACCTCACAGTCCTGTGTATACATCTGTAACATCAGCCACAGCTCAGGCAGCATAGAAACACCCACTACTGCTATCTCACATCTGTAATACCTCACAGTCCTGTGTATACATCTGTAACATCAGCCACAGCACAGCCAGCATAGAGACGCCCACTACTGCTATCTCACATCTGTAATACCTCACAGTCCTGTGTATACATCAGTAACATCAGCCAGAGCTCACCCAGCATAGAGACACCCACTACTGAGATCTCACATCTGTAATACCTCACAGTCCTGTGTATACATCTGTAACATCAGCCACCGTTTAGCCAGCATAGACACCCACTACTGCTATCTCACATCTGTAATACCTCACAGTCCTGTGTATACATCTGTAACATCAGCCACAGCTCAGCCAGCATAGACACCCACTACTGCTATCTCACATCTGTAATACCTCATAGTCCTGTGTATACATCTGTAACATCAGCCACAGCTCAGCCAGCATAGAGACACCCACTACTGCTATCTCACATCTGTAATACCTCACAGTCCTGTGTATACATCTGTAACATCAGCCACAGCTCAGCCAGCATAGAGACACCCACTACTGCTATCTCACATCTGTAATACCTCACAGTCCTGTGTATACATCTGTAACATCAGCCACAGCACATCCAGCATAGAGGCACCCTCTACTGCTATCTCACATCTGTAATACCCCACAGTCCTGTGTATACATCTGTAACATCAGCCACAGCTCAGCCAGCATAGACACCCTCTACTGCTATCTCACATCTGTAATACCTCACAGTCCTGTGTATACATCTGTAACATCAGACACAGCTCAGCCAGCATAGAGACACCCACTACTGCTATCTTACATCTGTAATACCTCACAGTCCTGTGAATACATCTGTAACATCAGCCACAGCTCAGCCAGCATAGAGACACCCACTACTGCTATCTCACATCTGTAATACCTCACTGTCCTGTGTTTACATCTGTAACATCAGCCACAGGTCAGCCAGCATAGAGACACCCACTACTGCTATCTCACATCTGTAATACCTCACAGTCCTGTGTATACATCTGTAACATCAGTCACAGCTCAGCCAGCATAGAGACACCCACTACTGCTTTCTCACATCTGTAATACCTCACAGTCCTGTGTATAAATCTGTAACATCAGCCACAGCTCAACCAGCATAGAGACACCCACTACTGCTATCTCGCATCTGTAATACCTCACAGTCCTGTGTATACATCTGAAACATCAGCCACAGCACAGCCAGCATAGAGACGCCCACTACTACTATCTCACATCTGTAATACTTCACAGTCCTGTGTATAAATCTGTAACATCAGCCACAGCTCAACCAGCATAGAGACACCCACTACTGCTATCTCGCATCTGTAATACCTCACAGTCCTGTGTATACATCTGAAACATCAGCCACAGCACAGCCAGCATAGAGACACCCACTACAGCTATCTCACATCTGTAATACCTCACAGTCCTCTGTATACATCAGTAACATCAGCCACAGCACAGCTAGCATAGAGATGCCCACTACTGCAATATCACATCTGTAATACCTCACAGTCCTGTGTATACATCTGTAACATCAGCCACAGCTCAGCCAGCACAGAGACACCCACTACTGCTTTCTCACATCTGTAATACCTCACAGTCCTGTGTATACATCTGTAACATCAGCCACAGCTCAGCCAGCATAGAGACACCCACTACTGCTTTCTCACATCTGTAATACCTCACAGTCCTGTGTATACATCTGTAACATCAGTAACAGCACAGCCAGCATAGAGACACCCACTACTGCTATATCACATCTGTAATACCTCACAGTCCTGTGTATACATCTGTAACATCAGCAACAGCACAGCCAGCATAAAGACGCCCACTACTGCTATCTCACATCTGTAATACCTCACTGTCCTGTGTATACATCTGTAACATCAGCCACAGCTCAGCCAGCATAGAGACACCCACTACTGCTTTCTCACATATGTAACACCTCACAGTCCTGTGTATACATCTGTAACATCAGCCACAGCTCAGCCAGCATAGAGACGCCCACCACTGCTATCTCACATCTGTAATACCTCACAGTCCTGTGTATACATCTGTAATATCAGCCACAGCACAGCCAGCATAGAGACACCCACTACTGCTATCTCACATCTGTAATACCTCACAGTCCTGTGTATACATCTGTAACATCAGCCACAGCTCAGCCAGCATAGACACCCACTACTGCTATCTCACATCTGTAATACCTCATAGTCCTGTGTATACATCTGTAACATCAGCCACAGCTCAGCCAGCATAGAGACACCCACTACTGCTATCTCACATCTATAATACCTCACAGTCCAGTGTATACATCTGTAACATCAGTCACAGCTCAGCCAGCATAGAGACACCCACCACTGCTATCTCACATCTGTAATACCTCACAGTCCTGTGTATACATCTGTGACATCAGCCACAGCACAGCCAGCATAGAGGCACCCACTACTGCTATCTCACATCTGTAATACCTCACAGTCCTGTGTATACATCTGTAACATCAGCCACAGCTCAGCCAGCATAGAGACACCCACTACTGCTATCTCACATCTATAATACCTCACAGTCCAGTGTATACATCTGTAACATCAGTCACAGCTCAGCCAGCATAGAGACACCCACCACTGCTATCTCACATCTGTAATACCTCACAGTCCTGTGTATACATCTGTAACATCAGCCACCATTCAGCCAGCATAGAGACACCCATTACTGCTATTTCACATCTGTAATACCTCACAGTCCTGTGTATACATCTGTAACATCAGCCACAGCTCAGCCAGCATAGAAACACCCACTACTGCTATCTCACATCTGTAATACCTCACAGTCCTGTGTATACATCTGTAACATCAGCCACAGCACAGCCAGCATAGAGACGCCCACTACTGCTATCTCACATCTGTAATACCTCACAGTCCTGTGTATACATCAGTAACATCAGCCAGAGCTCAGCCAGCATAGAGACACCCACTACTGCTTTCTCACATCTGTAATACCTCACAGTCCTGTGTATACATCTGTAACATCACCCACAGCTCAGCCAGCAAAGAGACGCCCACTACTGCTATATCACATCTGTAATACCTCACAGTCCTGTGTATACATCTGTAACATCAGCCACAGCTCAGCCAGCATAGAGACATCCACTACTGCTATCTCACATCTGTAATACCTCACAGTCCTGTGTATACATCTGTAACATCAGCCACAGCACAGCCAGCATAGAGACACCCACTACTTCTATCTCACATCTGTAATACCTCACAGTCCTGTGTATACATCAGTAACATCAGCCACAGCTCAGCCAGCATAGAGACACCCAGTACTGCTATCACACATCTGTAATACCTCACAGTCCTGTGTATACATCTGTAACATAAGCCACCGCTCAGCCAGCATAGAGACGCCCACTACTGCTATCTCACATCGGTAATACCTCACAGTCCTGTGTATACATCTGTAACATCAGCCACAGCTCAGCCAGCATAGAGACGCCCACTACTGCTATCTCACATCTGTAATACCTCATAGTCCTGTGTATACATCAGTAACATCAGCCACAGCGCAGCCAGCATAGAGACACCCACTACTGCTATCTCACATCTGTAATACCTCACAGTCCTGTGTATACATCTGTAACATCAGCCACAGCTCAGCCAGCATAGAGATACCCACTACTGCTATCTTACATCTGTAAAACCTCACAGTCCTGTGAATACATCTGTAACATCAGCCACAGCACAGCCAGCATAGAGACACCCACTACTGCTATCTCACATCTGTAATACCTCACAGTCCTGTGTATACATCTGTAACATCAGCCACAGCTCAGCCAGCATACAGACGCCCACTACTGCTATCTCACATCTGTAATACCTCACAGTCCTGTGTATACATCTGTAACATCAGCCACAGCACAGCCAGCCTAGAGACACCCACTACTGCTATCTCACATCTGTAATACCTCACAGTCCTGTGTATACATCTGTAACATCAGCCACAGCTCAGCCAGCATAGAGATACCCACTACTGCTATCTCACATCTGTAATACCTCACAGTCCTGTGTATACATCTGTAACATCAGTCACAGCTCAGCCAGCATAGAGACACCCACTACTGCTTTCTCACATCTGTAATACCTCACAGTCCTGTGTATAAATCTGTAACATCAGCCACAGCTCAACCAGCATAGAGACACCCACTACTGCTATCTCGCATCTGTAATACCTCACAGTCCTGTGTATACATCTGAAACATCAGCCACAGCACAGCCAGCATAGAGACGCCCACTACTACTATCTCACATCTGTAATACTTCACAGTCCTGTGTATAAATCTGTAACATCAGCCACAGCTCAACCAGCATAGAGACACCCACTACTGCTATCTCACATCTGTAATACCTCACAGTCCTGTGTATACATCTGAAACATCAGCCACAGCACAGCCAGCATAGAGACACCCACTACCGCTATCTCACATCTGTAATACCTCACAGTCCTCTGTATACATCAGTAACATCAGCCACAGCACAGCCAGCATAGAGATGCCCACTACTGCAATATCACATCTGTAATACCTCACAGTCCTGTGTATACATCTGTAACATCAGCCACAGCACAGCCAGCATAGAGATGCCCACTACTGCTATCTCACATCTGTAATACCTCACAGTACTGTGTATACATCTGTAACATCAGCCACAGCTCAGCCAGCACAGAGACACCCACTACTGCTTTCTCACATCTGTAATACCTCACAGTCCTGTGTATACATCTGTAACATCAGCCACAGCTCAACCAGCATAGAGACACCCACTACTGCTTTCTCATATCTGTAATACCTCACAGTCCTGTGTATACATCTGTAACATCAGTAACAGCTCAGCCAGCATAGAGACACCCACTACTGCTATATCACATCTGTAATACCTCACAGTCCTGTGTATACATCTGTAACATCAGCCACAGCACAGCCAGCATAAAGACGCCCACTACTGCTATCTCACATCTGTAATACCTCACTGTCCTGTGTATACATCTGTAACATCAGCCACAGCTCAGCCAGCATAGAGACACCCACTACTGCTTTCTCACATCTGTAACACCTCACAGTCCTGTGTATACATCTGTAACATCAGCCACAGCTCAGCCAGCATAGAGACGCCCACCACTGCTATCTCACATCTGTAATACCTCACAGTCCTGTGTATACATCTGTAATATCAGCCACAGCACAGCCAGCATAGAGACACCCACTACTGCTATCTCACATCTGTAATACCTCACAGTCCTGTGTATACATCTGTAACATCAGCCACAGCTCAGCCAGCATAGACACCCACTACTGCTATCTCACATCTGTAATACCTCATAGTCCTGTGTATACATCTGTAACATCAGCCACAGCTCAGCCAGCGAAGAGACACCCACTACTGCTATCTCACATCTATAATACCTCACAGTCCAGTGTATACATCTGTAACATCAGTCACAGCTCAGCCAGCATAGAGACACCCACCACTGCTATCTCACATCTGTAATACCTCACAGTCCTGTGTATACATCTGTGACATCAGCCACAGCACAGCCAGCATAGAGGCACCCACTACTGCTATCTCACATCTGTAATACCTCACAGTCCTGTGTATACATCTGTAACATCAGCCACAGCTCAGCCAGCATAGAGACACCCACTACTGCTATCTCACATCTATAATACCTCACAGTCCAGTGTATACATCTGTAACATCAGTCACAGCTCAGCCAGCATAGAGACACCCACCACTGCTATCTCACATCTGTAATACCTCACAGTCCTGTGTATACATCTGTAACATCAGCCACCATTCAGCCAGCATAGAGACACCCACTACTGCTATTTCACATCTGTAATACCTCACAGTCCTGTGTATACATCTGTAACATCAGCCACAGCTCAGCCAGCATAGAAACACCCACTACTGCTATCACATCTGTAATACCTCACAGTCCTGTGTATACATCTGTAACATCAGCCACAGCACAGCCAGCATAGAGACGCCCACTACTGCTATCTCACATCTGTAATACCTCACAGTCCTGTGTATACATCAGTAACATCAGCCAGAGCTCAGCCAGCATAGAGACACCCACTACTGAGATCTCACATCTGTAATACCTCACAGTCCTGTGTATACATCTGTAACATCACCCACAGCTCAGCCAGCAAAGAGACGCCCACTACTGCTATATCACATCTGTAATACCTCACAGTCCTGTGTATACATCTGTAACATCAGCCACAGCTCAGCCAGCATAGAGACATCCACTACTGCTATCTCACATCTGTAATACCTCACAGTCCTGTGTATACATCTGTAACATCAGCCACAGCACAGCCAGCATAGAGACACCCACTACTGCTATCTCACATCTGTAATACCTCACAGTCCTGTGTATACATCAGTAACATCAGCCACAGCTCAGCCACCATAGAGACACCCAGTACTGCTACCACACATCTGTAATACCTCACAGTCCTGTGTATACATCTGTTACATCAGCCACCGCTCAGCCAGCATAGAGACGCCCACTACTGCTATCTCACATCTGTAATACCTCACAGTCCTGTGTGTATACATCTGTAACATCAGCCACAGCTCAGCCAGCATAGAGATACCCACTACTGCTATCTCACATCTGTAATACCTCACAGTCCTGTGTATACATCTGTAACATCAGTCACAGCTCAGCCAGCATAGAGACACCCACTACTGCTTTCTCACATCTGTAATACCTCACAGTCCTGTGTATAAATCTGTAACATCAGCCACAGCTCAACCAGCATAGAGACACCCACTACTGCTATCTCGCATCTGTAATACCTCACAGTCCTGTGTATACATCTGAAACATCAGCCACAGCACAGCCAGCATAGAGACGCCCACTACTACTATCTCACATCTGTAATACTTCACAGTCCTGTGTATAAATCTGTAACATCAGCCACAGCTCAACCAGCATAGAGACACCCACTACTGCTATCTCACATCTGTAATACCTCACAGTCCTGTGTATACATCTGAAACATCAGCCACAGCACAGCCAGCATAGAGACACCCACTACCGCTATCTCACATCTGTAATACCTCACAGTCCTCTGTATACATCAGTAACATCAGCCACAGCACAGCCAGCATAGAGATGCCCACTACTGCAATATCACATCTGTAATACCTCACAGTCCTGTGTATACATCTGTACCATCAGCCACAGCACAGCCAGCATAGAGATGCCCACTACTGCTATCTCACATCTGTAATACCTCACAGTACTGTGTATACATCTGTAACATCAGCCACAGCTCAGCCAGCACAGAGACGCCCACTACTGCTATCTCACATCTGTAATACCTCACTGTCCTGTGTATACATCTGTAACATCAGCCACAGCTCAGCCAGCATAGAGACACCCACTACTGCTTTCTCACATCTGTAACACCTCACAGTCCTGTGTATACATCTGTAACATCAGCCACAGCTCAGCCAGCATAGAGACGCCCACCACTGCTATCTCACATCTGTAATACCTCACAGTCCTGTGTATACATCTGTAATATCAGCCACAGCACAGCCAGCATAGAGACACCCACTACTGCTATCTCACATCTGTAATACCTCACAGTCCAGTGTATACATCTGTAACATCAGTCACAGCTCAGCCAGCATAGAGACACCCACCACTGCTATCTCACATCTGTAATACCTCACAGACCTGTGTATACATCTGTGACATCAGCCACAGCACAGCCAGCATAGAGGCACCCACTACTGCTATCTCACATCTGTAATACCTCACAGTCCTGTGTATACATCTGTAACATCAGCCACAGCTCAGCCAGCATAGAGACACCCACTACTGCTATCTCACATCTATAATACCTCACAGTCCAGTGTATACATCTGTAACATCAGTCACAGCTCAGCCAGCATAGAGACACCCACCACTGCTATCTCACATCTGTAATACCTCACAGTCCTGTGTATACATCTGTAACATCAGCCACCATTCAGCCAGCATAGAGACACCCACTACTGCTATTTCACATCTGTAATACCTCACAGTCCTGTGTATACATCTGTAACATCAGCCACAGCTCAGCCAGCATAGAAACACCCACTACTGCTATCTCACATCTGTAATACCTCACAGTCCTGTGTATACATCTGTAACATCAGCCACAGCACAGCCAGCATAGAGACGCCCACTACTGCTATCTCACATCTGTAATACCTCACAGTCCTGTGTATACATCAGTGACATCAGCCAGAGCTCAGCCAGCATAGAGACACCCACTACTGCTTTCTCACATCTGTAATACCTCACAGTCCTGTGTATACATCTGTAACATCACCCACAGCTCAGCCAGCAAAGAGACGCCCACTACTGCTATATCACATCTGTAATACCTCACAGTCCTGTGTATACATCTGTAACATCAGCCACAGCTCAGCCAGCATAGAGACATCCACTACTGCTATCTCACATCTGTAATACCTCACAGTCCTGTGTATACATCTGTAACATCAGCCACAGCACAGCCAGCATAGAGACACCCACTACTTCTATCTCACATCTGTAATACCTCACAGTCCTGTGTATACATCAGTAACATCAGCCACAGCTCAGCCAGCATAGAGACACCCAGTACTGCTATCACACATCTGTAATACCTCACAGTCCTGTGTATACATCTGTAATATCAGCCACCGCTCAGCCAGCATAGAGACGCCCACTACTGCTATCTCACATCGGTAATACCTCACAGTCCTGTGTATACATCTGTAACATCAGCCACAGCTCAGCCAGCATAGAGACGCCCACTACTGCTATCTCACATCTGTAATACCTCATAGTCCTGTGTATACATCAGTAACATCAGCCACAGCGCAGCCAGCATAGAGCCACCCACTACTGGTATCTCACATCTGTAATACCTCACAGTCCTGTGTATACATCTGTAACATCAGCCACAGCTCAGCCAGCATAGAGATACCCACTACTGCTATCTTACTTCTGTAAAACCTCACAGTCCTGTGAATACATCTGTAACATCAGCCACAGCACAGCCAGCATAGAGACACCCACTACTGCTATCTCACATCTGTAATACCTCACAGTCCTGTGTATACATCTGTAACATCAGCCACAGCTCAGCCAGCATACAGACGCCCACTACTGCTATCTCACATCTGTAATACATCACAGTCCTGTGTATACATCTGTAACATCAGCCACAGCACAGCCAGCCTAGAGACACCCACTACTGCTATCTCACATCTGTAATACCTCACAGTCCTGTGTATACATCTGTAACATCAGCCACAGCTCAGCCAGCATAGAGACACCCACTACTGCTATCTCACATCTGTAATACCTCACAGTCCAGTGTATACATCTGTAACATCAGTCACAGCTCAGCCAGCATAGAGACACCCACCACTGCTCTCTCACATCTGTAATACCTCACAGTCCTGTGTATACATCTGTAACATCAGCCACCATTCAGCCAGCATAGAGACACCCACTACTGCTATTTCACATCTGTAATACCTCACAGTCCTGTGTATACATCTGTAACATCAGCCACAGCTCAGCCAGCATAGAAACACCCACTACTGCTATCACATCTGTAATACCTCACAGTCCTGTGTATACATCTGTAACATCAGCCAGAGCTCAGCCAGCATAGAGACACCCACTACTGAGATCTCACATCTGTAATACCTCACAGTCCTGTGTATACATCTGTAACATCACCCACAGCTCAGCCAGCAAAGAGACGCCCACTACTGCTATATCACATCTGTAATACCTCACAGTCCTGTGTATACATCTGTAACATCAGCCACAGCTCAGCCAGCATAGAGACATCCACTACTGCTATCTCACATCTGTAATACCTCACAGTCCTGTGTATACATCTGTAACATCAGCCACAGCACAGCCAGCATAGAGACACCCACTACTGCTATCTCACATCTGTAATACCTCACAGTCCTGTGTATACATCAGTAACATCAGCCACAGCTCAGCCACCATAGAGACACCCAGTACTGCTACCACACATCTGTAATACCTCACAGTCCTGTGTATACATCTGTTACATCAGCCACCGCTCAGCCAGCATAGAGACGCCCACTACTGCTATCTCACATCGGTAATACCTCACAGTCCTGTGTATACATCTGTAACATCAGCCACAGCTCAGCCAGCATAGAGACGCCCACTACTGCTATCTCACATCTGTAATACCTCATAGTCCTGTGTATACATCAGTAACATCAGCCACAGCGCAGCCAGCATAGAGACACCCACTACTGCTATCTTACATCTGTAAAACCTCACAGTCCTGTGAATACATCTGTAACATCAGCCACAGCACAGCCAGCATAGAGACACCCACTACTGCTATCTCACATCTGTAATACCTCACAGTCCTGTGTATACATCTGTAACATCAGCCACAGCTCAGCCAGCATACAGACGCCCACTACTGCTATCTCACATCTGTAATACCTCACAGTCCTGTGTATACATCTGTAACATCAGCCACAGCACAGCCAGCCTAGAGACACCCACTACAGCTATCTCACATCTGTAATACCTCACAGTCCTGTGTATACATCTGTAACATCAGCCACAGGTCAGCCAGCATAGAGACACCCACTACTGCTATCTCACATCTGTAATACCTCACAGTCCAGTGTATACATCTGTAACATCAGTCACAGCTCAGCCAGCATAGAGACACCCACCACTGCTATCTCACATCTGTAATACCTCACAGTCATGTGTATACATCTGTAACATCAGCCACCATTCAGCCAGCATAGAGACACCACTACTGCTATTTCACATCTGTAATACCTCACAGTCCTGTGTATACATCTGTAACATCAGCCACAGCTCAGCCAGCATAGAAACACCCACTACTGCTATCTCACATCTGTAATACCTCACAGTCCTGTGTATACATCTGTAACATCAGCCACAGCACAGCCAGCATAGAGACGCCCACTACTGCTATCTCACATCTGTAATACCTCACAGTCCTGTGTATACATCAGTAACATCAGCCAGAGCTCACCCAGCATAGAGACACCCACTACTGAGATCTCACATCTGTAATACCTCACAGTCCTGTGTATACATCTGTAACATCAGCCACCGTTTAGCCAGCATAGACACCCACTACTGCTATCTCACATCTGTAATACCTCACAGTCCTGTGTATACATCTGTAACATCAGCCACAGCTCAGCCAGCATAGACACCCACTACTGCTATCTCACATCTGTAATACCTCATAGTCCTGTGTATACATCTGTAACATCAGCCACAGCTCAGCCAGCATAGAGACACCCACTACTGCTATCTCACATCTGTAATACCTCACAGTCCTGTGTATACATCTGTAACATCAGCCACAGCTCAGCCAGCATAGAGACACCCACTACTGCTATCTCACATCTGTAATACCTCACAGTCCTGTGTATACATCTGTAACATCAGCCACAGCACATCCAGCATAGAGGCACCCTCTACTGCTATCTCACATCTGTAATACCCCACAGTCCTGTGTATACATCTGTAACATCAGCCACAGCTCAGCCAGCATAGACACCCTCTACTGCTATCTCACATCTGTAATACCTCACAGTCCTGTGTATACATCTGTAACATCAGACACAGCTCAGCCAGCATAGAGACACCCACTACTGCTATCTTACATCTGTAATACCTCACAGTCCTGTGAATACATCTGTAACATCAGCCACAGCTCAGCCAGCATAGAGACACCCACTACTGCTATCTCACATCTGTAATACCTCACTGTCCTGTGTTTACATCTGTAACATCAGCCACAGGTCAGCCAGCATAGAGACACCCACTACTGCTATCTCACATCTGTAATACCTCACAGTCCTGTGTATACATCTGTAACATCAGTCACAGCTCAGCCAGCATAGAGACACCCACTACTGCTTTCTCACATCTGTAATACCTCACAGTCCTGTGTATAAATCTGTAACATCAGCCACAGCTCAACCAGCATAGAGACACCCACTACTGCTATCTCGCATCTGTAATACCTCACAGTCCTGTGTATACATCTGAAACATCAGCCACAGCACAGCCAGCATAGAGACGCCCACTACTACTATCTCACATCTGTAATACTTCACAGTCCTGTGTATAAATCTGTAACATCAGCCACAGCTCAACCAGCATAGAGACACCCACTACTGCTATCTCGCATCTGTAATACCTCACAGTCCTGTGTATACATCTGAAACATCAGCCACAGCACAGCCAGCATAGAGACACCCACTACAGCTATCTCACATCTGTAATACCTCACAGTCCTCTGTATACATCAGTAACATCAGCCACAGCACAGCTAGCATAGAGATGCCCACTACTGCAATATCACATCTGTAATACCTCACAGTCCTGTGTATACATCTGTAACATCAGCCACAGCTCAGCCAGCACAGAGACACCCACTACTGCTTTCTCACATCTGTAATACCTCACAGTCCTGTGTATACATCTGTAACATCAGCCACAGCTCAGCCAGCATAGAGACACCCACTACTGCTTTCTCACATCTGTAATACCTCACAGTCCTGTGTATACATCTGTAACATCAGTAACAGCACAGCCAGCATAGAGACACCCACTACTGCTATATCACATCTGTAATACCTCACAGTCCTGTGTATAAATCTGTAACATCAGCAACAGCACAGCCAGCATAAAGACGCCCACTACTGCTATCTCACATCTGTAATACCTCACTGTCCTGTGTATACATCTGTAACATCAGCCACAGCTCAGCCAGCATAGAGACACCCACTACTGCTTTCTCACATATGTAATACCTCACAGTCCTGTGTATACATCTGTAACATCAGCCACAGCTCAGCCAGCATAGAGACGCCCACCACTGCTATCTCACATCTGTAATACCTCACAGTCCTGTGTATACATCTGTAATATCAGCCACAGCACAGCCAGCATAGAGACACCCACTACTGCTATCTCACATCTGTAATACCTCACAGTCCTGTGTATACATCTGTAACATCAGCCACAGCTCAGCCAGCATAGACACCCACTACTGCTATCTCACATCTGTAATACCTCATAGTCCTGTGTATACATCTGTAACATCAGCCACAGCTCAGCCAGCATAGAGACACCCACTACTGCTATCTCACATCTATAATACCTCACAGTCCAGTGTATACATCTGTAACATCAGTCACAGCTCAGCCAGCATAGAGACACCCACCACTGCTATCTCACATCTGTAATACCTCACAGTCCTGTGTATACATCTGTGACATCAGCCACAGCACAGCCAGCATAGAGGCACCCACTACTGCTATCTCACATCTGTAATACCTCACAGTCCTGTGTATACATCTGTAACATCAGCCACAGCTCAGCCAGCATAGAGACACCCACTACTGCTATCTCACATCTATAATACCTCACAGTCCAGTGTATACATCTGTAACATCAGTCACAGCTCAGCCAGCATAGAGACACCCACCACTGCTATCTCACATCTGTAATACCTCACAGTCCTGTGTATACATCTGTAACATCAGCCACCATTCAGCCAGCATAGAGACACCCATTACTGCTATTTCACATCTGTAATACCTCACAGTCCTGTGTATACATCTGTAACATCAGCCACAGCTCAGCCAGCATAGAAACACCCACTACTGCTATCTCACATCTGTAATACCTCACAGTCCTGTGTATACATCTGTAACATCAGCCACAGCACAGCCAGCATAGAGACGCCCACTACTGCTATCTCACATCTGTAATACCTCACAGTCCTGTGTATACATCAGTAACATCAGCCAGAGCTCAGCCAGCATAGAGACACCCACTACTGCTTTCTCACATCTGTAATACCTCACAGTCCTGTGTATACATCTGTAACATCACCCACAGCTCAGCCAGCAAAGAGACGCCCACTACTGCTATATCACATCTGTAATACCTCACAGTCCTGTGTATACATCTGTAACATCAGCCACAGCTCAGCCAGCATAGAGACATCCACTACTGCTATCTCACATCTGTAATACCTCACAGTCCTGTGTATACATCTGTAACATCAGCCACAGCACAGCCAGCATAGAGACACCCACTACTTCTATCTCACATCTGTAATACCTCACAGTCCTGTGTATACATCAGTAACATCAGCCACAGCTCAGCCAGCATAGAGACACCCAGTACTGCTATCACACATCTGTAATACCTCACAGTCCTGTGTATACATCTGTAACATAAGCCACCGCTCAGCCAGCATAGAGACGCCCACTACTGCTATCTCACATCGGTAATACCTCACAGTCCTGTGTATACATCTGTAACATCAGCCACAGCTCAGCCAGCATAGAGACGCCCACTACTGCTATCTCACATCTGTAATACCTCATAGTCCTGTGTATACATCAGTAACATCAGCCACAGCGCAGCCAGCATAGAGACACCCACTACTGCTATCTCACATCTGTAATACCTCACAGTCCTGTGTATACATCTGTAACATCAGCCACAGCTCAGCCAGCATAGAGATACCCACTACTGCTATCTTACATCTGTAAAACCTCACAGTCCTGTGAATACATCTGTAACATCAGCCACAGCACAGCCAGCATAGAGACACCCACTACTGCTATCTCACATCTGTAATACCTCACAGTCCTGTGTATACATCTGTAACATCAGCCACAGCTCAGCCAGCATACAGACGCCCACTACTGCTATCTCACATCTGTAATACCTCACAGTCCTGTGTATACATCTGTAACATCAGCCACAGCACAGCCAGCCTAGAGACACCCACTACTGCTATCTCACATCTGTAATACCTCACAGTCCTGTGTATACATCTGTAACATCAGCCACAGCTCAGCCAGCATAGAGATACCCACTACTGCTATCTCACATCTGTAATACCTCACAGTCCTGTGTATACATCTGTAACATCAGTCACAGCTCAGCCAGCATAGAGACACCCACTACTGCTTTCTCACATCTGTAATACCTCACAGTCCTGTGTATAAATCTGTAACATCAGCCACAGCTCAACCAGCATAGAGACACCCACTACTGCTATCTCGCATCTGTAATACCTCACAGTCCTGTGTATACATCTGAAACATCAGCCACAGCACAGCCAGCATAGAGACGCCCACTACTACTATCTCACATCTGTAATACTTCACAGTCCTGTGTATAAATCTGTAACATCAGCCACAGCTCAACCAGCATAGAGACACCCACTACTGCTATCTCACATCTGTAATACCTCACAGTCCTGTGTATACATCTGAAACATCAGCCACAGCACAGCCAGCATAGAGACACCCACTACCGCTATCTCACATCTGTAATACCTCACAGTCCTCTGTATACATCAGTAACATCAGCCACAGCACAGCCAGCATAGAGATGCCCACTACTGCAATATCACATCTGTAATACCTCACAGTCCTGTGTATACATCTGTAACATCAGCCACAGCACAGCCAGCATAGAGATGCCCACTACTGCTATCTCACATCTGTAATACCTCACAGTACTGTGTATACATCTGTAACATCAGCCACAGCTCAGCCAGCACAGAGACACCCACTACTGCTTTCTCACATCTGTAATACCTCACAGTCCTGTGTATACATCTGTAACATCAGCCACAGCTCAACCAGCATAGAGACACCCACTACTGCTTTCTCATATCTGTAATACCTCACAGTCCTGTGTATACATCTGTAACATCAGTAACAGCTCAGCCAGCATAGAGACACCCACTACTGCTATATCACATCTGTAATACCTCACAGTCCTGTGTATACATCTGTAACATCAGCCACAGCACAGCCAGCATAAAGACGCCCACTACTGCTATCTCACATCTGTAATACCTCACTGTCCTGTGTATACATCTGTAACATCAGCCACAGCTCAGCCAGCATAGAGACACCCACTACTGCTTTCTCACATCTGTAACACCTCACAGTCCTGTGTATACATCTGTAACATCAGCCACAGCTCAGCCAGCATAGAGACGCCCACCACTGCTATCTCACATCTGTAATACCTCACAGTCCTGTGTATACATCTGTAATATCAGCCACAGCACAGCCAGCATAGAGACACCCACTACTGCTATCTCACATCTGTAATACCTCACAGTCCTGTGTATACATCTGTAACATCAGCCACAGCTCAGCCAGCATAGACACCCACTACTGCTATCTCACATCTGTAATACCTCATAGTCCTGTGTATACATCTGTAACATCAGCCACAGCTCAGCCAGCGAAGAGACACCCACTACTGCTATCTCACATCTATAATACCTCACAGTCCAGTGTATACATCTGTAACATCAGTCACAGCTCAGCCAGCATAGAGACACCCACCACTGCTATCTCACATCTGTAATACCTCACAGTCCTGTGTATACATCTGTGACATCAGCCACAGCACAGCCAGCATAGAGGCACCCACTACTGCTATCTCACATCTGTAATACCTCACAGTCCTGTGTATACATCTGTAACATCAGCCACAGCTCAGCCAGCATAGAGACACCCACTACTGCTATCTCACATCTATAATACCTCACAGTCCAGTGTATACATCTGTAACATCAGTCACAGCTCAGCCAGCATAGAGACACCCACCACTGCTATCTCACATCTGTAATACCTCACAGTCCTGTGTATACATCTGTAACATCAGCCACCATTCAGCCAGCATAGAGACACCCACTACAGCTATTTCACATCTGTAATACCTCACAGTCCTGTGTATACATCTGTAACATCAGACACAGCTCAGCCAGCATAGAAACACCCACTACTGCTATCTCACATCTGTAATACCTCACAGTCCTGTGTATACATCTGTAACATCAGCCACAGCACAGCCAGCATAGAGACGCCCACTACTGCTATCTCACATCTGTAATACCTCACAGTCCTGTGTATACATCAGTGACATCAGCCAGAGCTCAGCCAGCATAGAGACACCCACTACTGCTTTCTCATATCTGTAATACCTCACAGTCCTGTGTATACATCTGTAACATCACCCACAGCTCAGCCAGCAAAGAGACGCCCACTACTGCTATATCACATCTGTAATACCTCACAGTCCTGTGTATACATCTGTAACATCAGCCACAGCTCAGCCAGCATAGAGACATCCACTACTGCTATCTCACATCTGTAATACCTCACAGTCCTGTGTATACATCTGTAACATCAGCCACAGCACAGCCAGCATAGAGACACCCACTACTTCTATCTCACATCTGTAATACCTCACAGTCCTGTGTATACATCAGTAACATCAGCCACAGCTCAGCCAGCATAGAGACACCCAGTACTGCTATCACACATCTGTAATACCTCACAGTCCTGTGTATACATCTGTAACATCAGCCACCGCTCAGCCAGCATAGAGACGCCCACTACTGCTATCTCACATCGGTAATACCTCACAGTCCTGTGTATACATCTGTAACATCAGCCACAGCTCAGCCAGCATAGAGACACCCACTACTGCTATCTCACATCTGTAATACCTCATAGTCCTGTGTATATATCAGTAACATCAGCCACAGCGCAGCCAGCATAGAGCCACCCACTACTGCTATCTCACATCTGTAATACCTCACAGTCCTGTGTATACATCTGTAACATCAGCCACAGCTCAGCCAGCATAGAGATACCCACTACTGCTATCTTACTTCTGTAAAACCTCACAGTCCTGTGAATACATCTGTAACATCAGCCACAGCACAGCCAGCATAGAGACACCCACTACTGCTATCTCACATCTGTAATACCTCACAGTCCTGTGTATACATCTGTAACATCAGCCACAGCTCAGCCAGCATACAGACGCCCACTACTGCTATCTCAGATCTGTAATACCTCACAGTCCTGTGTATACATCTGTAACATCAGCCACAGCACAGCCAGCCTAGAGACACCCACTACTGCTATCTCACATCTGTAATACCTCACAGTCCTGTGTATACATCTGTAACATCAGCCACAGCTCAGCCAGCATAGAGACACCCACTACTGCTATCTCACATCTGTAATACCTCACAGTCCAGTGTATACATCTGTAACATCAGTCACAGCTCAGCCAGCATAGAGACACCCACCACTGCTATCTCACATCTGTAATACCTCACAGTCCTGTGTATACATCTGTAACATCAGCCACCATTCAGCCAGCATAGAGACACCCACTACTGCTATTTCACATCTGTAATACCTCACAGTCCTGTGTATACATCTGTAACATCAGCCACAGCTCAGCCAGCATAGAAACACCCACTACTGCTATCACATCTGTAATACCTCACAGTCCTGTGTATACATCTGTAACATCAGCCACAGCACAGCCAGCATAGAGACGCCCACTACTGCTATCTCACATCTGTAATACCTCACAGTCCTGTGTATACATCAGTAACATCAGCCAGAGCTCAGCCAGCATAGAGACACCCACTACTGAGATCTCACATCTGTAATATCTCACAGTCCTGTGTATACATCTGTAACATCAGCCACAGTTTAGCCAGCATAGACACCCACTACTGCTATCTCACATCTGTAATACCTCACAGTCCTGTGTATACATCTGTAACATCAGCCACAGCTCAGCCAGCATAGAGACACCCACTACTGCTATATCACATATGTAATACCTCACAGTCCTGTGTATACATCTGTAATATCAGCCACAGCACAGCCAGCATAGAGACACCCATTACTGCTATCTCACATCTGTAATACCTCACAGTCCGGTGTATACATCTGTAACATCAGCCACAGCTCAGCCAGCATAGACACCCACTACTGCTATCTCACATCTGTAATACCTCATAGTCCTGTGTATACATCTGTAACATCAGCCACAGCACATCCAGCATAGAGACACCCACCACTGCTATCTCACATCTGTAATACCTCACAGTCCTGTGTATACATCTGTGACATCAGCCACAGCACAGCCAGCATAGAGGCACCCACTACTGCTATCTCACATCTGTAATACCTCACAGTCCTGTGTATACATCTGTAACATCAGCCACAGCTCAGCCAGCATAGAGACACCCACTACTGCTATCTCACATCTATAATACCTCACAGTCCAGTGTATACATCTGTAACATCAGTCACAGCTCAGCCAGCATAGAGACACCCACCACTGCTATCTCACATCTGTAATACCTCACAGTCCTGTGTATACATCTGTAACATCAGCCACCATTCAGCCAGCATAGAGACACCCACTACTGCTATTTCACATCTGTAATACCTCACAGTCCTGTGTATACATCTGTAACATCAGCCACAGCTCAGCCAGCATAGAAACACCCACTACTGCTATCTCACATCTGTAATACCTCACAGTCCTGTGTATACATCTGTAACATCAGCCACAGCACAGCCAGCATAGAGACGCCCACTACTGCTATCTCACATCTGTAATACCTCACAGTCCTGTGTATACATCAGTAACATCAGCCAGAGCTCAGCCAGCATAGTGACACCCACTACTGCTTTCTCACATCTGTAATACCTCACAGTCCTGTGTATACATCTGTAACATCAGCCACCGCTCAGCCAGCATAGAGACGCCCACTACTGCTATCGCACATCGGTAATACCTCACAGTCCTGTGTATACATCTGTAACATCAGCCACAGCTCAGCCAGCATAGAGAAGCCCACTACTGCTATCTCACATCTGTACTACCTCATAGTCCTGTGTATACATCTGAAACATCAGCCACAGCGCAGCCAGCATAGAGACACCCACTACTGCTATCTCACATCTGTAATACCTCACAGTCCTGTGTATACATCTGTAACATCAGCCACAGCTCAGCCAGCATAGAGATACCCACTACTGCTATCTTACATCTGTAAAACCTCACAGTCCTGTGAATACATCTGTAACATCAGCCACAGCACAGCCAGCATAGAGACACCCACTACTGCTATCTCACATCTGTAATACCTCACAGTCCTGTGTATACATCTGTAACATCAGCCACAGCTCAGCCTTCATACAGACGCCCACTACTGCTATCTCACATCTGTAATACCTCACAGTCCTGTGTATACATCTGTAACATCAGCCACAGCACAGCCAGCCTAGAGACACCCACTACTGCTATCTCACATCTGTAATACCTCACAGTCCTGTGTATACATCTGTAACATCAGCCACAGCTCAGCCAGCATAGAGACACCCACTACTGCTATTCCACATCTGTAATACCTCACAGTCCAGTGTATACATCTGTAACATCAGTCACAGCTCAGTCAGCATAGAGACACCCACCACTGCTATCTCACATCTGTAATACCTCACAGTCCTGTGTATACATCTGTAACATCAGCCACCATTCAGCCAGCATAGAGACACCCACTACTGCTATTTCACATCTGTAATACCTCACAGTCCTGTGTATACATCTGTAACATCAGCCACAGCTCAGCCAGCATAGAAACACCCACTACTGCTATCTCACATCTGTAATACCTCACAGTCCTGTGTATACATCTGTAACATCAGCCACAGCACAGCCAGCATAGAGACGCCCACTACTGCTATCTCACATCTGTAATACCTCACATTCCTGTGTATACATCAGTAACATCAGCCAGAGCTCAGCCAGCATAGAGACACCCACTACTGAGATCTCACATCTGTAATACCTCACAGTCCTGTGTATACATCTGTAACATCAGCCACAGTTTAGCCAGCATAGACACCCACTACTGCTATCTCACATCTGTAATACCTCACAGTCCTGTGTATACATCTGTAACATCAGCCACAGCTCAGCCAGCATAGAGACACCCACTACTGCTATATCACATATGTAATACCTCACAGTCCTGTGTATACATCTGTAATATCAGCCACAGCACAGCCAGCATAGAGACACCCACTACTGCTATCTCACATCTGTAATACCTCACAGTCCGGTGTATACATCTGTAACATCAGCCACAGCTCAGCCAGCATAGACACCCACTACTGCTATCTCACATCTGTAATACCTCATAGTCCTGTGTATACATCTGTAACATCAGCCACAGCTCAGCCAGCATAGAGACACCCACTACTGCTATCTCACATCTGTAATACCTCACAGTCCTGTGTTTACATCTGTAACATCAGCCACAGCACATCCAGCATAGAGGCACCCTCTACTGCTATCTCACATCTGTAATACCCCACAGTCCTGTGTATACATCTGTAACATCAGCCACAGCTCAGCCAGCATAGATACCCTCTACTGCTATCTCACATCTGTAATACCTCACAGTCCTGTGTATACATCTGTAACATCAGCCACAGCTCAGCCAGCATAGAGACACCCACTACTGCTATCTTACATCTGTAATACCTCACAGTCCTGTGAATACATCTGTAACATCAGCCACAGCTCAGCCAGCATAGAGACACCCACTACTGCTATCTCACATCTGTAATACCTCACAGTCCTGTGTTTACATCTGTAACATCAGCCACAGCTCAGCCAGCATAGAGACACCCACTACTGCTATCTCACATCTGTAATACCTCACAGTCCTGTGTATACATCTGTAACATCAGCCACAGCTCAGCCAGCATAGAGACACCCACTGCTGCTATCTCACATCTGTAATACCTCACAGTCTTGTGTATACATCTGTAACATCAGTCACAGCTCAGCCAGCATAGAGACACCCACTACTGCTTTCTCACATCTGTAATACCTCACAGTCCTGTGTATAAATCTGTAACATCAGCCACAGCTCAACCAGCATAGAGACACCCACTACTGCTATCTCGCATCTGTAATATCTCACTGTCCTGTGTATACATCTGAAACATCAGCCACAGCACAGCCAGCATAGAGACGCCCACTACTACTATCTCACATCTGTAATACTTCACAGTCCTGTATATAAATCTGTAACATCAGCCACAGCTCAACCAGCATTGAGACACCCACTACTGCTATCTCGCATCTGTAATACCTCACAGTCCTGTGTATACATTTGAAACATCAGCCACAGCACAGCCAGCATAGAGACACCCACTACCGCTATCTCACATCTGTAATACCTCACAGTCCTCTGTATACATCAGTATCATCAGCCACAGCACAGCCAGCATAGAGACACCCACTACTGCTATCTCACATCTGTAATACCTCACAGTCCTGTGTATACATCTGTAACATCAGCCACAGCACAACCAGCATAGAGATGCCCACTACTGCAATATCACATCTGTAATAACTCACAGTCCTGTGTATACATCTGTAACATCAGCCACAGCACAGCCAGCATAGAGATGCCCACTACTGCTATCTCACATCAGTAATACCTCACAGTCCTGTGTATACATCTGTAACATCAGCCACAGCTCAGCCAGCATAGAGACACCCACAACTGCTTTCTCACATCTGTAATACATCACAGTCCTGTGTATACATCTGTAACATCAGCCAAAGCACAGCCAGCATAAAGACGCCCACTACTGCTATCTCACATCTGTAATACCTCACAGTCCTGTGTATACATCTGAAACATCAGCCACAGCACAGCCAGCATAGAGACACCCACTACCGCTATCTCACATCTGTAATACCTCACAGTCCTCTGTATACATCAGTAACATCAGCCACAGCACAGCCAGCATAGAAACGCCCACTACTGCAATATCACATCTGTAATACCTCACAGTCCTGTGTATACATCTGTAACATCAGCCACAGCTCAGCCAGCATAGAGACACCCACTACTGCTTTCTCACATCTGTAATACCTCACAGTCCTGTGTATACATCTGTAACATCAGCCACAGCACAGCCAGCATAGAGATGCCCACTACTGCTATCTCACATCTGTAATACCTCACAGTCCTGTGTATACATCTGTAACATCAGTCACAGCACAGCCAGCATAGAGACACCCACTACTGCTTTCTCACATCTGTAATACCTCACAGTCCTGTGTATACATCTGTAACATCAGCCACAGCTCTGGGAGCATAGAGTCGCCCACTACTGCTATCTCACATCTGTAATACCTCACAGTCCTGTGTATACATCTGTAACATCAGCCACAGCTCAGCCAGCATAGAGACATCCACTACTGCTATCTCACATCGGTAATACCTCACAGTCCTGTGTATACATCTGTAACATCAGCCACAGCTCAGCCAGCATAGAGACGCCCACTACTGCTATCTCACATCTGTAATACCTAATAGTCCTGTGTATACATCAGAAACATCAGCCACAGCGCAGCCAGCATAGAGACACCCACTACTGCTATCTCACATCTGTAATACCTCACAGTCCTGTGTATACATCTGTAACATCAGCCACAGCTCAGCCAGCATAGAGACACCCACTACTGCTATCTCACATCTGTAATACCTCACAGTCCTGTGTATACATCTGTAACATCAGCCACAGCTCAGCCAGCATAGAGACACCCACTACTGCTATCTCACATCTGTAATACCTCACAGTCCTGTGTATACATCTGTAATATCAGCCACAGCACATCCAGCATAGAGGCACCCTCTACTGCTATCTCACATCTGTAATACCCCACAGTCCTGTGTATACATCTGTAACATCAGCCACAGCTCAGCCAGCATAGACACCCTCTACTGCTATCTCACATCTGTAATACCTCACAGTCCTGTGTATACATCTGTAACATCAGCCACAGCTCAGCCAGCATAGAGACACCCACTACTGCTATCTTACATCTGTAATACCTCACAGTCCTGTGAATACATCTGTAACATCAGCCACAGCTCAGACAGCATAGAGACACCCACTACTGCTATCTCACATCTGTAATACCTCACAGTCCTGTGTTTACATCTGTAACATCAGCCACAGCTCAGCCAGCATAGAGACACCCACTACTGCTATCTCACATCTGTAATACCTTACAGTCCTGTGTATACATCTGTAACATCAGCCACAGCTCAGCCAGCATAGAGATACCCACTACTGCTATCTCACATCTGTAATACCTCACAGTCCTGTGTATACATCTGTAACATCAGTCACAGCTCAGCCAGCATAGAGACACCCACTACTGCTTTCTCACATCTGTAATACCTCACAGTCCTGTGTATAAATCTGTAACATCAGCCACAGCTCAACCAGCATAGAGACACCCACTACTGCTATCTCGCATCTGTAATACCTCACAGTCCTGTGTATACATCTGAAACATCAGCCACAGCACAGCCAGCATAGAGACGCCCACTACTACTATCTCACATCTGTAATACTTCACAGTCCTGTGTATAAATCTGTAACATCAGCCACAGCTCAACCAGCATAGAGACACCCACTACTGCTATCTCGCATCTGTAATACCTCACAGTCCTGTGTATACATCTGAAACATCAGCCACAGCACAGCCAGCATAGAGACACCCACTACCGCTATCTCACATCTGTAATACCTCACAGTCCTCTGTATACATCAGTATCATCAGCCACAGCACAGCCAGCATAGAGACGCCCACTACTGCAATATCACATCTGTAATACCTCACAGTCCTGGGTATACATCTGTAACATCAGCCACAGCACAGCCAGCATAGAGATGCCCACTACTGCTATCTCACATCTGTAATACCTCACAGTCCTGTGTATACATCTGTAACATCAGTAACAGCTCAGCCAGCATAGAGACACCCACTACTGCTATATCACATCTGTAATACCTCACAGTCCTGTGTATACATCTGTAACATCAGCCACAGCACAGCCAGCATAAAGACGCCCACTACTGCTATCTCACATCTGTAATACCTCACTGTCCTGTGTATACATCTGTAACATCAGCCACAGCTCAGCCAGCATAGAGACACCCACTACTGCTTTCTCACATCTGTAACACCTCACAGTCCTGTGTATACATCTGTAACATCAGCCACAGCTCAGCCAGCATAGAGACGCCCACCACTGCTATCTCACATCTGTAATACCTCACAGTCCTGTGTATATATCTGTAACATCAGCCACAGCTCAGCCAGCATAGACACCCTCTACTGCTATCTCACATCTGTAATACCTCACAGTCCTGTGTATACATCTGTAACATCAGCCACAGCTCAGCCAGCATAGAGACACCCACTACTGCTGTCTCACATCTGTAATACCTCACAGTCCTGTGTATACATCTGTAACATCAGCCACAGCTCAGCCAGCATAGAGACACCCACTACTGCTATCTCACATCTGTAATACCTCACAGTCCTGTGTTTACATCTGTAACATCAGCCACAGCTCAGCCAGCATAGAGACACCCACTACTGCTATCTCACATTTGTAATACCTCACAGTCCTGTGTATACATCTGTAACATCTGCCACAGCACAGCCAGCAGAGACACCACTACTGCTTTCTCACATCTGTAATACCTCACAGTCCTGTGTATACATCTGTAACATCAGCCACAGCACAGCCAGCATTGAGACACCCACTACTGCTATCTCATATCTGTAATACCTCACAGTCCTGTGTCTACATCTGTAACATCAGCCACAGCTCAGCCAGCATAGAGACACCCACTACTGCTATCTTACATCTGTAATACCTCACAGTCCTGTGTATACATCTGTAACATCAGCCACAGCTCAGCCAGCATAGAGATGCCCTCTACTGCTATTTCACATCTGTAATACCTCACAGTCCTGTGTTTACATCTGTAACATCAGCCACAGCACAGCCAGCCTAGAGACACATACTACTGCTATCTCACATCTGTAATACCTCACAGTCCTGTGTATACATCTGTAACATCAGCCACAGGCTCAGCCAGCACAGAGACACCCACTACTGCTATCTCACATCTGTAATACCTCACAGTCCTGTGTATACATCTGTAACATCAGCCTCAGCTCAGCCAGCATAGAGACACCCACTATTGGTATCTCACATCCGTAATACCTCACATTCCTCTGTATACATCTGATACATCAGCCACAGCACAGCCAGCATAGAGACACCCACTACTGCTATATCACATCTGTAATACCTCACAGTCCTGTGTATACATCTGAAACATCAGCCACAGCACAGCCAGCATAGAGACACCCACTTCCGCTATCTCACATCTGTAATACCTCACAGTCCTCTGTATACATCAGTATCATCAGCCACAGCACAGCCAGCATAGAGACACCCACTACTGCTATCTCACATCTGTAATACCTCACAGTCCTGTGTATACATCTGTAACATCAGCCACAGCACAACCAGCATAGAGATGCCCACTACTGCAATATCACATCTGTAATACCTCACAGTCCTGTGTATACATCTGTAACATCAGCCACAGCACAGCCAGCATAGAGATGCCCACTACTGCTATCTCACATCAGTAATACCTCACAGTCCTGTGTATACATCTGTAACATCAGCCACAGCTCAGCCAGCATAGAGACACCCACAACTTCTTTCTCACATCTGTAATACCTCACAGTCCTGTGTATACATCTGTAACATCAGCCAAAGCACAGCCAGCATAAAGACGCCCACTACTGCTATCTCACATCTGTAATACCTCACAGTCCTGTGTATACATCTGAAACATCAGCCACAGCACAGCCAGCATAGAGACACCCACTACCGCTATCTCACATCTGTAATACCTCACAGTCCTCTGTATACATCAGTAACATCAGCCACAGCACAGCCAGCATAGAAACGCCCACTACTGCAATATCACATCTGTAATACCTCACAGTCCTGTGTATACATCTGTAACATCAGCCACAGCTCAGCCAGCATAGAGACACCCACTACTGCTTTATCACATCTGTAATACCTCACAGTCCTGTATATACATCTGTAACATCAGCCACAGCACAGCCAGCATAGAGATGCCCACTACTGCGATCTCACATCTGTAATACCTCACAGTCCTGTGTATACATCTGTAACATCAGTCACAGCACAGCCAGCATAGAGACACCCACTACTGCTTTCTCACATCTGTAATACCTCACAGTCCTGTGTATACATCTGTAACATCAGCCACAGCTCAGCGAGCATAGAGTCGCCCACTACTGCTATCTCACATCTGTAATACCTCACAGTCCTGTGTATACATCTGTAACATCAGCCACAGCTCAGCCAGCATAGAGACACCCACTACTGCTATCTCACATCGGTAATACCTCACAGTCCTGTGTATACATCTGTAACATCAGCCACAGCTCAGCCAGCATAGAGACGCCCACTACTGCTATCTCACATCTGTAATACCTAATAGTCCTGTGTATACATCAGAAACATCAGCCACAGCGCAGCCAGCATAGAGACACCCACTACTGCTATCTCACATCTGTAATACCTCACAGTCCTGTGTATACATCTGTAACATCAGCCACAGCTCAGCCAGCATAGAGATACCCACTACTGCTATCTTACATCTGTAAAACCTCACAGTCCTGTGAATACATCTGTAACATCAGCCACAGCACAGCCAGCATAGAGACACCCACTACTGCTATCTCACATCTGTAATACCTCACAGTCCTGTGTATACATCTGTAACATCAGCCACAGCTCAGCCAGCATACAGACGCCCACTACTGCTATCTCACATCTGTAATACCTCACAGTCCTGTGTATACATCTGTAACATCAGCCACAGCACAGCCAGCCTAGAGACACCCACTACTGCTATCTCACATCTGTAATACCTCACAGTCCTGTGTATACATCTGTAACATCAGCCACAGCTCAGCCAGCATAGAGACACCCACTACTGCTATCTCACATCTGTAATACCTCACAGTCCAGTGTATACATCTGTAGCATCAGTCACAGCTCAGCCAGCATAGAGACACCCACCACTGCTATCTCACATCTGTAATACCTCACAGTCCTGTGTATACATCTGTAACATCAGCCAAAGCTCAGCCAGCATAGAGACACCCACTACTGCTATTTCACATCTGTAAAACCTCACAGTCCTGTGTATACATCTGTAACATCAGCCACAGCTCAGCCAGCATAGAAACACCCACTACTGCTATCTCACATCTGTAATACCTCACAGTCCTGTGTATACATCTGTAACATCAGCCACAGCACAGCCAGCATAGAGATGCCCACTACTGCTATCTCACATCTGTAATACCTCACAGTCCTGTGTATACATCAGTAACATCAGCCAGAGCTCAGCCAGCATAGATACACCCACTACTGAGATCTCACATCTGTAATTCCTCACAGTCCTGTGTATACATCTGTAACATCAGCCACAGTTTAGCCAGCATAGACACCCACTACTGCTATCTCACATCTGTAATACCCCACAGTCCTGTGTATACATCTGTAACATCAGCCACAGCTCAGCCAGCATAGAGACACCCACTACTGCTATATCACATATGTAATACCTCACAGTCCTGTGTATACATCTGTAATATCAGCCACAGCACAGCCAGCATAGAGACACCCACTACTGCTATCTCACATCTGTAATACCTCACAGTCCGGTGTATACATCTGTAACATCAGCCACAGCTCAGCCAGCATAGACACCCACTACTGCTATCTCACATCTGTAATACCTCATAGTCCTGTGTATACATCTGTAACATCAGCCACAGCTCAGCCAGCATAGAGACACCCACTACTGCTATCTCACATCTGTAATACCTCACAGTCCTGTGTATACATCTGTAACATCAGCCAAAGCTCAGCCAGCATAGAGACACCCACTACTGCTATCTCACATCTGTAATACCTCACAGTCCTGTGTATACATCTGTAACATCAGCCACAGCACATCCAGCATAGAGGCACCCTCTACTGCTACCTCACATCTGTAATACCCCACAGTCCTGTGTATACATCTGTAACATCAGCCACAGCTCAGCCAGCATAGACACCCTCTACTGCTATCTCACATCTGTAAAACCTCACAGTCCTGTGTATACATCTGTAACATCAGCCACAGCTCAGCCAGCATAGAGACACCCACTACTGCTATCTTACATCTGTAATACCTCACAGTCCTGTGAATACATCTGTAACATCAGCCACAGCTCAGCCAGCATAGAGACACCCACTACTGCTATCTCACATCTGTAATACCTCACAGTCCTGTGTTTACATCTGTAACATCAGCCACAGCTCAGCCAGCATAGAGACACCCACTACTGCTATCTCACATCTGTAATACCTCACAGTCCTGTGTATACATCTGTAACATCTGCCACAGCACAGCCAGCAGAGACACCACTACTGCTTTCTCACATCTATAATACCTCACAGTCCTGTGTATACATCTGTAACATCAGCCACAGCACAGCCAGCATAGAGACACCCACTACTGCTATCTCATATCTGTAATACCTCACAGTCCTGTGTATACATCTGTAACATCAGCCACAGCTCAGCCAGCATAGAGACACCCACTACTGCTATCTCACATCTGTAATACCTCACAGTCCTTTGTATACATCTGTAACATCAGCCACAGCTCAGCCAGCATAGAGACACCCACTACTGCTATCTCACATCTGTAATACCTCACAGTCCTGTGTATACATCTGTAACATCAGCCACAGCACAGCCAGCAAAGAGGCACCCACTACTGCTATCTCACATCTGTAATACCTCACAGTCGTGTATATACATCTGTAACATTAGCCACAGCTCAGCCAGCATAGACCCCCACTACTGCTATCTCACATCTGTAATACCTCACAGTCCTGTGTATACATCTGTAACATCAGCCACAGCTCAGCCAGCATAGAGACACCCACTACTGCTATCTCACATCTGTAATACCTCACAGTTCTGTGTATACATCTGTAACATCAGCCACAGCTCAGCCAGCTTAGAGACACCCACTACTGCTATCTCACATCTGTAATACCTCACAGTCCTGTGTATACATCTGTAACATCAGCCACAGCTCAGCCAGCATAGAGACACTCACTACTGCTATCTCACATCTGTAATACCTCACAGTCCTGTGTATACATCTGTAACATCAGACACAGCACAACCAGCATAGAGACACCCACTACTGCTATCTCACATCTGTAATACCTCACAGTCCTGTGTATACATCTGTAACATCAGCCACAGCACAGCCAGCATAGAGACACCCACTACTGCTATCTCACATCTGTAATACCTCATAGTCCTGTGTATACATCAGTAACATCAGCCACAGCGCAGCCAGCATAGAGACACCCACTACTGCTATCTTACATCTGTAAAACCTCACAGTCCTGTGAATACATCTGTAACATCAGCCACAGCACAGCCAGCATAGAGACACCCACTACTGCTATCTCACATCTGTAATACCTCACAGTCCTGTGTATACATCTGTAACATCAGCCACAGCTCAGCCAGCATACAGACGCCCACTACTGCTATCTCACATCTGTAATACCTCACAGTCCTGTGTATACATCTGTAACATCAGCCACAGCACAGCCAGCCTAGAGACACCCACTACAGCTATCTCACATCTGTAATACCTCACAGTCCTGTGTATACATCTGTAACATCAGCCACAGGTCAGCCAGCATAGAGACACCCACTACTGCTATCTCACATCTGTAATACCTCACAGTCCAGTGTATACATCTGTAACATCAGTCACAGCTCAGCCAGCATAGAGACACCCACCACTGCTATCTCACATCTGTAATACCTCACAGTCCTGTGTATACATCTGTAACATCAGCCACCATTCAGCCAGCATAGAGACACCACTACTGCTATTTCACATCTGTAATACCTCACAGTCCTGTGTATACATCTGTAACATCAGCCACAGCTCAGCCAGCATAGAAACACCCACTACTGCTATCTCACATCTGTAATACCTCACAGTCCTGTGTATACATCTGTAACATCAGCCACAGCACAGCCAGCATAGAGACGCCCACTACTGCTATCTCACATCTGTAATACCTCACATTCCTGTGTATACATCAGTAACATCAGCCAGAGCTCAGCCAGCATAGAGACACCCACTACTGAGATCTCACATCTGTAATACCTCACAGTCCTGTGTATACATTTGTAACATCAGCCACCGTTTAGCCAGCATAGACACCCACTACTGCTATCTCACATCTGTAATACCTCACAGTCCTGTGTATACATCTGTAACATCAGCCACAGCTCAGCCAGCATAGAGACACCCACTACTGCTATATCACATATGTAATACCTCACAGTCCTGTGTATACATCTGTAATATCAGCCACAGCACAGCCAGCATAGAGACACCCACTACTGCTATCTCACATCTGTAATACCTCACAGTTTGGTGTATACATCTGTAACATCAGCCACAGCTCAGCCAGCATAGACACCCACTACTGCTATCTCACATCTGTAATACCTCATAGTCCTGTGTATACATCTGTAACATCAGCCACAGCTCAGCCAGCATAGAGACACCCACTACTGCTATCTCACATCTGTAATACCTCACAGTCCTGTGTATACATCTGTAACATCAGCCACAGCTCAGCCAGCATAGAGACACCCACTACTGCTATCTCACATCTGTAATACCTCACAGTCCTGTGTATACATCTGTAACATCAGCCACAGCACATCCAGCATAGAGGCACCCTCTACTGCTATCTCACATCTGTAATACCCCACAGTCCTGTGTATACATCTGTAACATCAGCCACAGCTCAGCCAGCATAGACACCCTCTACTGCTATCTCACATCTGTAATACCTCACAGTCCTGTGTATACATCTGTAACATCAGCCACAGCTCAGCCAGCATAGAGACACCCACTACTGCTATCTTACATCTGTAATACCTTACAGTCCTGTGAATACATCTGTAACATCAGCCACAGCTCAGCCAGCATAGAGACACCCACTACTGCTATCTCACATCTGTAATACCTCACTGTCCTGTGTTTACATCTGTAACATCATCCACAGCTCAGCCAGCATAGAGACACCCACTACTGCTATCTCACATCTGTAATACCTCACAGTCCTGTGTATACATCTGTAACATCAGTCACAGCTCAGCCAGCATAGAGACACCCACTACTGCTTTCTCACATCTGTAATACCTCACAGTCCTGTGTATAAATCTGTAACATCAGCCACAGCTCAACCAGCATAGAGACACCCACTACTGCTATCTCGCATCTGTAATACCTCACAGTCCTGTGTATACATCTGAAACATCAGCCACAGCACAGCCAGCATAGAGACGCCCACTACTACTATCTCACATCTGTAATACTTCACAGTCCTGTGTATAAATCTGTAACATCAGCCACAGCTCAACCAGCATAGAGACACCCACTACTGCTATCTCGCATCTGTAATACCTCACAGTCCTGTGTATACATCTGAAACATCAGCCACAGCACAGCCAGCATAGAGACATCCACTACCGCTATCTCACATCTGTAATACCTCACAGTCCTCTGTATACATCAGTAACATCAGCCACAGCACAGCTAGCATAGAGATGCCCACTACTGCAATATCACATCTGTAATGCCTCAAAGTCCTGTGTATACATCTGTAACATCAGCCACAGCTCAGCCAGCACAGAGACACCCACTACTGCTTTCTCACATCTGTAATACCTCACAGTCCTGTGTATACATCTGTAACATCAGCCACAGCTCAGCCAGCATAGAGACACCCACTACTGCTTTCTCACATCTGTAATACCTCACAGTCCTGTGTATACATCTGTAACATCAGTAACAGCTCAGCCAGCATAGAGACACCCACTACTGCTATATCACATCTGTAATACCTCACAGTCCTGTGTATACATCTGTAACATCAGCCACAGCACAGCCAGCATGAAGACGCCCACTACTGCTATCTCACATCTGTAATACCTCACTGTCCTGTGTATACATCTGTAACATCAGCCACAGCTCAGCCAGCATAGAGACACCCACTACTGCTTTCTCACATCTGTAACACCTCACAGTCCTGTGTATACATCTGTAACATCAGCCACAGCTCAGCCAGCATAGAGACGCCCACCACTGCTATCTCACATCTGTAATACCTCACAGTCCTGTGTATACATCTGTAATATCAGCCACAGCACAGCCAGCATAGAGACACCCACTACTGCTATCTCACATCTGTAATACCTCACAGTCCTGTGTATACATCTGTAACATCAGCCACAGCTCAGCCAGCATAGACACCCACTACTGCTATCTCACATCTGTAATACCTCATAGTCCTGTGTATACATCTGTAACATCAGCCACAGCTCAGCCAGCATAGAGACACCCACTACTGCTATCTCACATCTATAATACCTCACAGTCCAGTGTATACATCTGTAACATCAGTCACAGCTCAGCCAGCATAGAGACACCCACCACTGCTATCTCACATCTGTAATACCTCACAGTCCTGTGTATACATCTGTGACATCAGCCACAGCACAGCCAGCATAGAGGCACCCACTACTGCTATCTCACATCTGTAATACCTCACAGTCCTGTGTATACATCTGTAACATCAGCCACAGCTCAACCAGCATAGAGACACCCACTACTGCTATCTCACATCTATAATACCTCACAGTCCAGTGTATACATCTGTAACATCAGTCACAGCTCAGCCAGCATAGAGACACCCACCACTGCTATCTCACATCTGTAATACCTCACAGTCCTGTGTATACATCTGTAACATCAGACACCATTCAGCCAGCATAGAGACACCCACTACTGCTATTTCACATCTGTAATACCTCACAGTCCTGTGTATACATCTGTAACATCAGCCACAGCTCAGCCAGCATAGAAACACCCACTACTGCTATCTCACATCTGTAATACCTCACAGTCCTGTGTATACATCTGTAACATCAGCCACAGCACAGCCAGCATAGAGACGCCCACTACTGCTATCTCACATCTGTAATACCTCACAGTCCTGTGTATACATCAGTAACATCAGCCAGAGCTCAGCCAGCATAGAGACACCCACTACTGCTTTCTCACATCTGTAATACCTCACAGTCCTGTGTATACATCTGTAACATCACCCACAGCTCAGCCAGCAAAGAGACGCCCACTACTGCTATATCACATCTGTAATACCTCACAGTCCTGTGTATACATCTGTAACATCAGCCACAGCTCAGCCAGCATAGAGACATCCACTACTGCTATCTCACATCTGTAATACCTCACAGTCCTGTGTATACATCTGTAACATCAGCCACAGCACAGCCAGCATAGAGACACCCACTACTTCTATCTCACATCTGTAATACCTCACAGTCCTGTGTATACATCAGTAACATCAGCCACAGCTCAGCCAGCATAGAGACACCCAGTACTGCTATCACACATCTGTAATACCTCACAGTCCTGTGTATACATCTGTAACATAAGCCACCGCTCAGCCAGCATAGAGACGCCCACTACTGCTATCTCACATCGGTAATACCTCACAGTCCTGTGTATACATCTGTAACATCAGCCACAGCTCAGCCAGCATAGAGACGCCCACTACTGCTATCTCACATCTGTAATACCTCATAGTCCTGTGTATACATCAGTAACATCAGCCACAGCGCAGCCAGCATAGAGACACCCACTACTGCTATCTCACATCTGTAATACCTCACAGTCCTGTGTATACATCTGTAACATCAGCCACAGCTCAGCCAGCATAGAGATACCCACTACTGCTATCTTACATCTGTAAAACCTCACAGTCCTGTGAATACATCTGTAACATCAGCCACAGCACAGCCAGCATAGAGACACCCACTACTGCTATCTCACATCTGTAATACCTCACAGTCCTGTGTATACATCTGTAACATCAGCCACAGCTCAGCCAGCATACAGACGCCCACTACTGCTATCTCACATCTGTAATACCTCACAGTCCTGTGTATACATCTGTAACATCAGCCACAGCACAGCCAGCCTAGAGACACCCACTACTGCTATCTCACATCTGTAATACCTCACAGTCCTGTGTATACATCTGTAACATCAGCCACAGCTCAGCCAGCATAGAGATACCCACTACTGCTATCTCACATCTGTAATACCTCACAGTCCTGTGTATACATCTGTAACATCAGTCACAGCTCAGCCAGCATAGAGACACCCACTACTGCTTTCTCACATCTGTAATACCTCACAGTCCTGTGTATAAATCTGTAACATCAGCCACAGCTCAACCAGCATAGAGACACCCACTACTGCTATCTCGCATCTGTAATACCTCACAGTCCTGTGTATACATCTGAAACATCAGCCACAGCACAGCCAGCATAGAGACGCCCACTACTACTATCTCACATCTGTAATACTTCACAGTCCTGTGTATAAATCTGTAACATCAGCCACAGCTCAACCAGCATAGAGACACCCACTACTGCTATCTCACATCTGTAATACCTCACAGTCCTGTGTATACATCTGAAACATCAGCCACAGCACAGCCAGCATAGAGACACCCACTACCGCTATCTCACATCTGTAATACCTCACAGTCCTCTGTATACATCAGTAACATCAGCCACAGCACAGCCAGCATAGAGATGCCCACTACTGCAATATCACATCTGTAATACCTCACAGTCCTGTGTATACATCTGTAATATCAGCCACAGCACAGCCTGCATAGAGATGCCCACTACTGCTATCTCACATCTGTAATACCTCACAGTACTGTGTATACATCTGTAACATCAGCCACAGCTCAGCCAGCACAGAGACACCCACTACTGCTTTCTCACATCTGTAATACCTCACAGTCCTGTGTATACATCTGTAACATCAGCCACAGCTCAACCAGCATAGAGACACCCACTACTGCTTTCTCACATCTGTAATACCTCACAGTCCTGTGTATACATCTGTAACATCAGTAACAGCTCAGCCAGCATAGAGACACCCACTACTGCTATATCACATCTGTAATACCTCACAGTCCTGTGTATACATCTGTAACATCAGCCACAGCACAGCCAGCATAAAGACGCCCACTACTGCTATCTCACATCTGTAATACCTCACTGTCCTGTGTATACATCTGTAACATCAGCCACAGCTCAGCCAGCATAGAGACACCCACTACTGCTTTCTCACATCTGTAACACCTCACAGTCCTGTGTATACATCTGTAACATCAGCCACAGCTCAGCCAGCATAGAGACGCCCACCACTGCTATCTCACATCTGTAATACCTCACAGTCCTGTGTATACATCTGTAATATCAGCCACAGCACAGCCAGCATAGAGACACCCACTACTGCTATCTCACATCTGTAATACCTCAGAGTCCTGTGTATACATCTGTAACATCAGCCACAGCTCAGCCAGCATAGACACCCACTACTACTATCTCACATCTGTAATACCTCATAGTCCTGTGTATACATCTGTAACATCAGCCACAGCTCAGCCAGCATAGAGACACCCACTACTGCTATCTCACATCTATAATACCTCACAGTCCAGTGTATACATCTGTAACATCAGTCACAGCTCAGCCAGCATAGAGACACCCACCACTGCTATCTCACATCTGTAATACCTCACAGTCCTGTGTATACATCTGTGACATCAGCCACAGCACAGCCAGCATAGAGGCACCCACTACTGCTATCTCACATCTGTAATACCTCACAGTCCTGTGTATACATCTGTAACATCAGCCACAGCTCAGCCAGCATAGAGACACCCACTACTGCTATCTCACATCTATAATACCTCACAGTCCAGTGTATACATCTGTAACATCAGTCACAGCTCAGCCAGCATAGAGACACCCACCACTGCTATCTCACATCTGTAATACCTCACAGTCCTGTGTATACATCTGTTACATCAGCCACCATTCAGCCAGCATAGAGACACCCACTACTGCTATTTCACATCTGTAATACCTCACAGTCCTGTGTATACATCTGTAACATCAGCCACAGCTCAGCCAGCATAGAAACACCCACTACTGCTATCTCACATCTGTAATACCTCACAGTCCTGTGTATACATCTGTAACATCAGCCACAGCACAGCCAGCATAGAGACGCCCACTACTGCTATCTCACATCTGTAATACCTCACAGTCCTTTGTATACATCAGTGACATCAGCCAGAGCTCAGCCAGCATAGAGACACCCACTACTGCTTTCTCACATCTGTAATACCTCACAGTCCTGTGTATACATCTGTAACATCACCCACAGCTCAGCCAGCAAAGAGACGCCCACTACTGCTATATCACATCTGTAATACCTCACAGTCCTGTGTATACATCTGTAACATCAGCCACAGCTCAGCCAGCATAGAGACATCCACTACTGCTATCTCACATCTGTAATACCTCACAGTCCTGTGTATACATCTGTAACATCAGCCACAGCACAGCCAGCATAGAGACACCCACTACTTCTATCTCACATCTGTAATACCTCACAGTCCTGTGTATACATCAGTAACATCAGCCACAGCTCAGCCAGCATAGAGACACCCAGTACTGCTATCACACATCTGTAATACCTCACAGTCCTGTGTATACATCTGTAACATCAGCCACCGCTCAGCCAGCATAGAGACGCCCACTACTGCTATCTCACATCGGTAATACCTCACAGTCCTGTGTATACATCTGTAACATCAGCCACAGCTCAGCCAGCATAGAGATGCCCACTACTTCTATCTCACATCTGTAATACCTCATAGTCCTGTGTATACATCAGTAACATCAGCCACAGCGCAGCCAGCATAGAGCCACCCACTACTGCTATCTCACATCTGTAATACCTCACAGTCCTGTGTATACATCTGTAACATCAGCCACAGCTCAGCCAGCATAGAGATACCCACTACTGCTATCTTACATCTGTAAAACCTCACAGTCCTGTGAATACATCTGTAACATCAGCCACAGCACAGCCAGCATAGAGACACCCACTACTGCTATCTTACATCTGTAATACCTCACAGTCCTGTGTATACATCTGTAACATCAGCCACAGCTCAGCCAGCATACAGACGCCCACTACTGCTATCTCACATCTGTAATACCTCACAGTCCTGTGTATACATCTGTACCATCAGCCACAGCACAGCCAGCCTAGAGACACCCACTACTGCTATCTCACATCTGTAATACCTCACAGTCCTGTGTATAGATCTGTAACATCAGCCACAGCTCAGCCAGCATAGAGACACCCACCACTGCTATCTCACATCTGTAATACCTCACAGTCCTGTGTATACATCTGTAACATCATCCACCATTCAGCCAGCATAGAGACACCCACTACTGCTATTTCACATCTGTAATACCTCACAGTCCTGTGTATACATCTGTAACATCAGCCACAGCTCAGCCAGCATAGAAACACCCACTACTGCTATCACATCTGTAATACCTCACAGTCCTGTGTATACATCTGTAACATCAGCCACAGCACAGCCAGCATAGAGACGCCCACTACTGCTATCTCACATCTGTAATACCTCACAGTCCTGTGTATACATCAGTAACATCAGCCAGAGCTCAGCCAGCATAGAGACACCCACTACTGAGATCTCACATCTGTAATACCTCACAGTCCTGTGTATACATCTGTAACATCAGCCACAGTTTAGCCAGCATAGACACCCACTACTGCTATCTCACATCTGTAATACCTCACAGTCCTGTGTATACATCTGTAACATCAGCCACAGCTCAGCCAGCATAGAGACACCCACTACTGCTATATCACATATGTAATACCTCACAGTCCTGTGTATACATCTGTAATATCAGCCACAGCACAGCCAGCATAGAGACACCCATTACTGCTATCTCACATCTGTAATACCTCACAGTCCGGTGTATACATCTGTAACATTAGCCACAGCTCAGCCAGCATAGACACCCACTACTGCTATCTCACATCTGTAATACCTCATAGTCCTGTGTATACATCTGTAACATCAGCCACAGCACATCCAGCATAGAGACACCCACCACTGCTATCTCACATCTGTAATACCTCACAGTCCTGTGTATACATCTGTGACATCAGCCACAGCACAGCCAGCATAGAGGCACCCACTACTGCTATCTCACATCTGTAATACCTCACAGTCCTGTGTATACATCTGTAACATCAGCCACAGCTCAGCCAGCATAGAGACACCCACTACTGCTATCTCACATCTATAATACCTCACAGTCCAGTGTATACATCTGTAACATCAGTCACAGCTCAGCCAGCATAGAGACACCCACCACTGCTATCTCACATCTGTAATACCTCACAGTCCTGTGTATACATCTGTAACATCAGCCACCATTCAGCCAGCATAGAGACACCCACTACTGCTATTTCACATCTGTAATACCTCACAGTCCTGTGTATACATCTGTAACATCAGTAACAGCTCAGCTAGCATAGAGACACCCACTACTGCTATATCACATCTGTAATACCTCACAGTCCTGTGTATACATCTGTAACATCAGCCACAGCACAGCCAGCATAAAGACGCCCACTACTGCTATCTCACATCTGTAATACCTCACTGTCCTGTGTATACATCTGTAACATCAGCCACAGCTCAGCCAGCATAGAGACACCCACTACTGCTTTCTCACATCTGTAACACCTCACAGTCCTGTGTATACATCTGTAACATCAGCCTCAGCTCAGCCAGCATAGAGACGCCCACCACTGCTATCTCACATCTGTAATACCTCACAGTCCTGTGTATACATCTGTAATATCAGCCACAGCACAGCCAGCATAGAGACACCCACTACTGCTATCTCACATCTGTAATACCTCACAGTCCAGTGTATACATCTGTAACATCAGCCACAGCTCAGCCAGCATAGACACCCACTACTGCTATCTCACATCTGTAATACCTCATAGTCCTGTGTATACATCTGTAACATCAGCCACAGCTCAGCCAGCATAGAGACACCCACTACTGCTATCTCACATCTGTAATACCTCACAGTCCTGTGTATACATCTGTAACATCAGCCACAGCTCAGCCAGCATAGAGCCACCCACTACTGCTATCTCACATCTGTAATACCTCACAGTCCTGTGTATACATCTGTGACATCAGCCACAGCACAGCCAGCATAGAGGCACCCACTACTGCTATCTCACATCTGTAATACCCCACAGTCCTGTGTATATATCTGTAACATCAGCCACAGCTCAGCCAGCATAGACACCCTCTACTGCTATCTCACATCTGTAATACCTCACAGTCCTGTGTATACATCTGTAACATCAGCCACAGCTCAGCTAGCATAGAGACACCCACTACTGCTGTCTCACATCTGTAATACCTCACAGTCCTGTGTATACATCTGTAACATCAGCCACAGCTCAGCCAGCATAGAGACACCCACTACTGCTATCTCACATCTGTAATACCTCACAGTCCTGTGTTTACATCTGTAACATCAGCCACAGCTCAGCCAGCATAGAGACACCCACTACTGCTATCTCACATTTGTAATACCTCACAGTCCTGTGTATACATCTGTAACATCTGCCACAGCACAGCCAGCAGAGACACCACTACTGCTTTCTCACATCTGTAATACCTCACAGTCCTGTGTATACATCTGTAACATCAGCCACAGCACAGCCAGCATTGAGACACCCACTACTGCTATCTCATATCTGTAATACCTCACAGTCCTGTGTATACATCTGTAACATCAGCCACAGCTCAGCCAGCATAGAGACACCCACTACTGCTATCTTACATCTGTAATACCTCACAGTCCTGTGTATACATCTGTAACATCAGCCACAGCTCAGCCAGCATAGAGATGCCCTCTACTGCTATTTCACATCTGTAATACCTCACAGTCCTGAGTTTACATCTGTAACATCAGCCACAGCACAGCCAGCCTAGAGACACATACTACTGCTATCTCACATCTGTAATACCTCACAGTCCTGTGTATACATCTGTAACATCAGCCACAGCTCAGCCAGCACAGAGACACCCACTACTGCTATCTCACATCTGTAATACCTCACAGTCCTGTGTATACATCTGTAACATCAGCCTCAGCTCAGCCAGCATAGAGACACCCACTATTGCTATCTCACATCCGTAATACCTCACAGTCCTCTGTATACATCTGATACATCAGCCACAGCACAGCCAGCATAGAGACACCCACTACTGCTATATCACATCTGTAATACCTCACAGTCCTCTGTATACATCAGTATCATCAGCCACAGCACAGCCAGCATAGAGACACCCACTACTGCTATCTCACATCTGTAATACCTCACAGTCCTGTGTATACATCTGTAACATCAGCCACAGCACAACCAGCATAGAGATGCCCACTACTGCAATATCACATCTGTAATACCTCACAGTCCTGTGTATACATCTGTAACATCAGCCACAGCACAGCCAGCATAGAGATGCCCACTACTGCTATCTCACATCAGTAATACCTCACAGTCCTGTGTATACATCTGTAACATCAGCCACAGCTCAGCCAGCATAGAGACACCCACAACTGCTTTCTCACATCTGTAATACCTCACAGTCCTGTGTATACATCTGTAACATCAGCCAAAGCACAGCCAGCATAAAGACGCCCACTACTGCTATCTCACATCTGTAATACCTCACAGTCCTGTGTATAAATCTGTAACATCAGCCACATTTCAACCAGCATAGAGACACCCACTACTGCTATCTCACATCTGTAATACCTCACAGTCCTGTGTATACATCTGAAACATCAGCCACAGCACAGCCAGCATAGAGACACCCACTACCGCTATCTCACATCTGTAATACCTCACAGTCCTCTGTATACATCAGTAACATCAGCCACAGCACAGCCAGCATAGAAACGCCCACTACTGCAATATCACATCTGTAATACCTCACAGTCCTGTGTATACATCTGTAACATCAGCCACAGCTCAGCCAGCATAGAGACACCCACTACTGCTTTCTCACATCTGTAATACCTCACAGTCCTGTGTATACATCTGTAACATCAGCCACAGCACAGCCAGCATAGAGATGCCCACTACTGCTATCTCACATCTGTAATACCTCACAGTCCTGTGTATACATCTGTAACATCAGTCACAGCACAGCCAGCATAGAGACACCCACTACTGCTTTCTCACATCTGTAATACCTCACAGTCCTGTGTATACATCTGTAACATCAGCCACAGCTCAGCGAGCATAGAGTCGCCCACTACTGCTATCTCACATCTGTAATACCTCACAGTCCTGTGTATACATCTGTAACATCAGCCACAGCTCAGCCAGCATAGAGACATCCACTACTGCTATCTCACATCGGTAATACCTCACAGTCCTGTGTATACATCTGTAACATCAGCCACAGCTCAGCCAGCATAGAGACGCCCACTACTGCTATCTCACATCTGTAATACCTAATAGTCCTGTGTATACATCAGAAACATCAGCCACAGCGCAGCCAGCATAGAGACACCCACTACTGCTATCTCACATCTGTAATACCTCACAGTCCTGTGTATACATCTGTAACATCAGCCACAGCTCAGCCAGCATAGAGACACCCACTACTGCTATCTCACATCTGTAATACCTCACAGTCCTGTGTATACATCTGTAACATCAGCCACAGCTCAGCCAGCATAGAGACACCCACTACTGCTATCTCACATCTGTAATACCTCACAGTCCTGTGTATACATCTGTATCATCAGCCACAGCACATCCAGCATAGAGGCACCCTCTACTGCTATCTCACATCTGTAATACCCCACAGTCCTGTGTATACATCTGTAACATCAGCCACAGCTCAGCCAGCATAGACACCCTCTACTGCTATCTCACATCTGTAATACCTCACAGTCCTGTGTATACATCTGTAACATCAGCCACAGCTCAGCCAGCATAGAGACACCCACTACTGCTATCTTACATCTGTAATACCTCACAGTCCTGTGAATACATCTGTAACATCAGCCACAGCTCAGCCAGCATAGAGACACCCACTACTGCTATCTCACATCTGTAATACCTCACAGTCCTGTGTTTACATCTGTAACATCAGCCACAGCTCAGCCAGCATAGAGACACCCACTACTGCTATCTCACATCTGTAATACCTCACAGTCCTGTGTATACATCTGTAACATCAGCCACAGCTCAGCCAGCATAGAGATACCCACTACTGCTATCTCACATCTGTAATACCTCACAGTCCTGTGTATACATCTGTAACATCAGTCACAGCTCAGCCAGCATAGAGACACCCACTACTGCTTTCTCACATCTGTAATACCTCACAGTCCTGTGTATAAATCTGTAACATCAGCCACAGCTCAACCAGCATAGAGACACCCACTACTGCTATCTCGCATCTGTAATACCTCACAGTCCTGTGTATACATCTGAAACATCAGCCACAGCACAGCCAGCATAGAGACGCCCACTACTACTATCTCACATCTGTAATACTTCACAGTCCTGTGTATAAATCTGTAACATCAGCCACAGCTCAACCAGCATAGAGACACCCACTACTGCTATCTCGCATCTGTAATACCTCACAGTCCTGTGTATACATCTGAAACATCAGCCACAGCACAGCCAGCATAGAGACACCCACTACCGCTATCTCACATCTGTAATACCTCACAGTCCTCTGTATACATCAGTATCATCAGCCACAGCACAGCCAGCATAGAGACGCCCACTACTGCAATATCACATCTGTAATACCTCACAGTCCTGTGTATACATCTGTAACATCAGCCACAGCACAGCCAGCATAGAGATGCCCACTACTGCTATCTCACATCTGTAATACCTCACAGTCCTGTGTATACATCTGTAACATCAGCTACAGCTCAGCCAGCACAGAGACACCCACTACTGCTTTCTCACATCTGTAATACCTCACAGTCCTGTGTATACATCTGTAACATCAGCCACAGCTCAGACAGCATAGAGACACCCACTACTGCTTTCTCACATCTGTAATACCTCACAGTCCTGTGTATACATCTGTAACATCAGTAACAGCTCAGCCAGCATAGAGACGCCCACCACTGCTATCTCACATCTGTAATACCTCACAGTCCTGTGTATACATCTGTAATATCAGCCACAGCACAGCCAGCATAGAGACACCCACTACTGCTATCTCACATCTGTAATACCTCACAGTCCTGTGTATACATCTGTAACATCAGCCACAGCTCAGCCAGCATAGACACCCACTACTGCTATCTCACATCTGTAATACCTCATAGTCCTGTGTATACATCTGTAACATCAGCCACAGCTCAGCCAGCATAGAGACACCCACTACTGCTATCTCACATCTGTAATACCTCACAGTCCTGTGTATACATCTGTAACATCAGCCACAGCTCAGCCAGCATAGAGACACCCACTACTGCTATCTCACATCTGTAATACCTCACAGTCCTGTGTATACATCTGTGACATCAGCCACAGCACAGCCAGCATAGAGGCACCCACTACTGCTATCTCACATCTGTAATACCCCACAGTCCTGTGTATATATCTGTAACATCAGCCACAGCTCAGCCAGCATAGACACCCACAACTGCTATCTCACATCTGTAATACCTCACAGTCCTGTGTATACATCTGTAACATCAGCCATAGCTCAGCCAGCATAGAGACACCCACTACTGCTATCTCACATCTGTAATACCTCACAGTCCTGTGTATGCATCTAAAACATCAGCCACAGCTCAGCCAGCATAGAGACACCCACTACTGCTATCTCACATTTGTAATACCTCACAGTCCTGTGTATACATCTGTAACATCTGCCACAGCACAGCCAGCAGAGACACCACTACTGCTTTCTCACATCTGTAATACCTCACAGTCCTGTGTATACATCTGTAACATCAGCCACAGCACAGCCAGCATTGAGACACCCACTACTGCTATCTCATATCTGTAATACCTCACAGTCCTGTGTCTACATCTGTAACATCAGCCACAGCACAGCCAGCCTAGAGACACATACTTCTGCTATCTCACATCTGTAATACCTCACAGTCCTGTGTATACATCTGTAACATCAGCCACAGCTCAGCCAGCACAGAGACACCCACTACTGCTATCTCACATCTGTAATACCTCACAGTCCTGTGTATACATCTGTAACATCAGCCTCAGCTCAGCCAGCATAGAGACACCCACTATTGCTATCTCACATCCGTAATACCTCACAGTCCTCTGTATACATCTGATACATCAGCCACAGCACAGCCAGCATAGAGACACCCACTACTGCTATATCACATCTGTAATACCTCACAGTCCTGTGTATACATCTGAAACATCAGCCACAGCACAGCCAGCATAGAGACACCCACTTCCGCTATCTCACATCTGTAATACCTCACAGTCCTCTGTATACATCAGTATCATCAGCCACAGCACAGCCAGCATAGAGACACCCACTACTGCTATCTCACATCTGTAATACCTCACAGTCCTGTGTATACATCTGTAACATCAGCCACAGCACAACCAGCATAGAGATGCCCACTACTGCAATATCACATCTGTAATACCTCACAGTCCTGTGTATACATCTGTAACATCAGCCACAGCACAGCCAGCATAGAGATGCCCACTACTGCTATCTCACATCAGTAATACCTCACAGTCCTGTGTATAAATCTGTAACATCAGCCACAGCTCAGCCAGCATAGAGACACCCACAACTGCTTTCTCACATCTGTAATACCTCACAGTCCTGTGTATACATCTGTAACATCAGCCAAAGCACAGCCAGCATAAAGACGCCCACTACTGCTATCTCACATCTGTAATACCTCACAGTCCTGTGTATAAATCTGTAACATCAGCCACATTTCAACCAGCATAGAGACACCCACTACTGCTATCTCACATCTGTAATACCTCACAGTCCTGTGTATACATCTGAAACATCAGCCACAGCACAGCCAGCATAGAGACACCCACTACCGCTATCTCACATCTGTAATACCTCACAGTCCTCTGTATACATCAGTAACATCAGCCACAGCACAGCCAGCATAGAAACGCCCACTACTGCTATCTCACATCTGTAATACCTCACAGTCCTGTGTATACATCTGTAACATCAGCCACAGCTCAGCCAGCATAGAGACACCCACTACTGCTTTATCACATCTGTAATACCTCACAGTCCTGTGTATACATCTGTAACATCAGCCACAGCACAGCCAGCATAGAGATGCCCACTACTGCTATCTCACATCTGTAATACCTCACAGTCCTGTGTATACATCTGTAACATCAGTCACAGCACAGCCAGCATAGAGACACCCACTACTGCTTTCTCACATCTGTAATACCTCACAGTCCTGTGTATACATCTGTAACATCAGCCACAGCTCAGCGAGCATAGAGTTGCCCACTACTGCTATCTCACATCTGTAATACCTCACAGTCCTGTGTATACATCTGTAACATCAGCCACAGCTCAGCCAGCATAGAGACACCCACTACTGCTATCTCACATCGGTAATACCTCACAGTCCTGTGTATACATCTGTAACATCAGCCACAGCTCAGCCAGCATAGAGACGCCCACTACTGCTATCTCACATCTGTAATACCTAATAGTCCTGTGTATACATCAGAAACATCAGCCACAGCGCAGCCAGCATAGAGACACCCACTACTGCTATCTCACATCTGTAATACCTCACAGTCCTGTGTATACATCTGTAACATCAGCCACAGCTCAGCCAGCATAGAGATACCCACTACTGCTATCTTACATCTGTAAAACCTCACAGTCCTGTGAATACATCTGTAACATCAGCCACAGCACAGCCAGCATAGAGACACCCACTACTGCTATCTCACATCTGTAATACCTCACAGTCCTGTGTATACATCTGTAACATCAGCCACAGCTCAGCCAGCATAGAGACACCCACTACCGCTATCTCACATCTGTAATACCTCACAGTCCTCTGTATACATCAGTATCATCAGCCACAGCACAGCCAGCATAGAGACGCCCACTACTGCAATATCACATCTGTAATACCTCACAGTCCTGTGTATACATCTGTAACATCAGCCACAGCACAGCCAGCATAGAGATGCCCACTACTGCTATCTCACATCTGTAATACCTCACAGTCCTGTGTATACATCTGTAACATCAGCTACAGCTCAGCCAGCACAGAGACACCCACTACTGCTTTCTCACATCTGTAATACCTCACAGTCCTGTGTATACATCTGTAACATCAGCCACAGCTCAGACAGCATAGAGACACCCACTACTGCTTTCTCACATCTGTAATACCTCACAGTCCTGTGTATACATCTGTAACATCAGTAACAGCTCAGCCAGCATAGAGACGCCCACCACTGCTATCTCACATCTGTAATACCTCACAGTCCTGTGTATACATCTGTAATATCAGCCACAGCACAGCCAGCATAGAGACACCCACTACTGCTATCTCACATCTGTAATACCTCACAGTCCTGTGTATACATCTGTAACATCAGCCACAGCTCAGCCAGCATAGACACCCACTACTGCTATCTCACATCTGTAATACCTCATAGTCCTGTGTATACATCTGTAACATCAGCCACAGCTCAGCCAGCATAGAGACACCCACTACTGCTATCTCACATCTGTAATACCTCACAGTCCTGTGTATACATCTGTAACATCAGCCACAGCTCAGCCAGCATAGAGACACCCACTACTGCTATCTCACATCTGTAATACCTCACAGTCCTGTGTATACATCTGTGACATCAGCCACAGCACAGCCAGCATAGAGGCACCCACTACTGCTATCTCACATCTGTAATACCCCACAGTCCTGTGTATATATCTGTAACATCAGCCACAGCTCAGCCAGCATAGACACCCACAACTGCTATCTCACATCTGTAATACCTCACAGTCCTGTGTATACATCTGTAACATCAGCCATAGCTCAGCCAGCATAGAGACACCCACTACTGCTATCTCACATCTGTAATACCTCACAGTCCTGTGTATGCATCTAAAACATCAGCCACAGCTCAGCCAGCATAGAGACACCCACTACTGCTATCTCACATTTGTAATACCTCACAGTCCTGTGTATACATCTGTAACATCTGCCACAGCACAGCCAGCAGAGACACCACTACTGCTTTCTCACATCTGTAATACCTCACAGTCCTGTGTATACATCTGTAACATCAGCCACAGCACAGCCAGCATTGAGACACCCACTACTGCTATCTCATATCTGTAATACCTCACAGTCCTGTGTCTACATCTGTAACATCAGCCACAGCACAGCCAGCCTAGAGACACATACTTCTGCTATCTCACATCTGTAATACCTCACAGTCCTGTGTATACATCTGTAACATCAGCCACAGCTCAGCCAGCACAGAGACACCCACTACTGCTATCTCACATCTGTAATACCTCACAGTCCTGTGTATACATCTGTAACATCAGCCTCAGCTCAGCCAGCATAGAGACACCCACTATTGCTATCTCACATCCGTAATACCTCACAGTCCTCTGTATACATCTGATACATCAGCCACAGCACAGCCAGCATAGAGACACCCACTACTGCTATATCACATCTGTAATACCTCACAGTCCTGTGTATACATCTGAAACATCAGCCACAGCACAGCCAGCATAGAGACACCCACTTCCGCTATCTCACATCTGTAATACCTCACAGTCCTCTGTATACATCAGTATCATCAGCCACAGCACAGCCAGCATAGAGACACCCACTACTGCTATCTCACATCTGTAATACCTCACAGTCCTGTGTATACATCTGTAACATCAGCCACAGCACAACCAGCATAGAGATGCCCACTACTGCAATATCACATCTGTAATACCTCACAGTCCTGTGTATACATCTGTAACATCAGCCACAGCACAGCCAGCATAGAGATGCCCACTACTGCTATCTCACATCAGTAATACCTCACAGTCCTGTGTATAAATCTGTAACATCAGCCACAGCTCAGCCAGCATAGAGACACCTACAACTGCTTTCTCACATCTGTAATACCTCACAGTCCTGTGTATACATCTGTAACATCAGCCAAAGCACAGCCAGCATAAAGACGCCCACTACTGCTATCTCACATCTGTAATACCTCACAGTCCTGTGTATAAATCTGTAACATCAGCCACATTTCAACCAGCATAGAGACACCCACTACTGCTATCTCACATCTGTAATACCTCACAGTCCTGTGTATACATCTGAAACATCAGCCACAGCACAGCCAGCATAGAGACACCCACTACCGCTATCTCACATCTGTAATACCTCACAGTCCTCTGTATACATCAGTAACATCAGCCACAGCACAGCCAGCATAGAAACGCCCACTACTGCAATATCACATCTGTAATACCTCACAGTCCTGTGTATACATCTGTAACATCAGCCACAGCTCAGCCAGCATAGAGACACCCACTACTGCTTTATCACATCTGTAATACCTCACAGTCCTGTGTATACATCTGTAACATCAGCCACAGCACAGCCAGCATAGAGATGCCCACTACTGCTATCTCACATCTGTAATACCTCACAGTCCTGTGTATACATCTGTAACATCAGTCACAGCACAGCCAGCATAGAGACACCCACTACTGCTTTCTCACATCTGTAATACCTCACAGTCCTGTGTATACATCTGTAACATCAGCCACAGCTCAGCGAGCATAGAGTTGCCCACTACTGCTATCTCACATCTGTAATACCTCACAGTCCTGTGTATACATCTGTAACATCAGCCACAGCTCAGCCAGCATAGAGACACCCACTACTGCTATCTCACATCGGTAATACCTCACAGTCCTGTGTATACATCTGTAACATCAGCCACAGCTCAGCCAGCATAGAGACGCCCACTACTGCTATCTCACATCTGTAATACCTAATAGTCCTGTGTATACATCAGAAACATCAGCCACAGCGCAGCCAGCATAGAGACACCCACTACTGCTATCTCACATCTGTAATACCTCACAGTCCTGTGTATACATCTGTAACATCAGCCACAGCTCAGCCAGCATAGAGATACCCACTACTGCTATCTTACATCTGTAAAACCTCACAGTCCTGTGAATACATCTGTAACATCAGCCACAGCACAGCCAGCATAGAGACACCCACTACTGCTATCTCACATCTGTAATACCTCACAGTCCTGTGTATACATCTGTAACATCAGCCACAGCTCAGCCAGCATACAGACGCCCACTACTGCTATCTCACATCTGTAATACCTCACAGTCCTGTGTATACATCTGTAACATCAGCCACAGCACAGCCAGCCTAGAGACACCCACTACTGCTATCTCACATCTGTAATACCTCACAGTCCAGTGTATACATCTGTAGCATCAGTCACAGCTCAGCCAGCATAGAGACACCCACCACTGCTATCTCACATCTGTAATACCTCACAGTCCTGTGTATACATCTGTAACATCAGCCACTGTTCAGCCAGCATAGAGACACCCACTACTGCTATTTCACATCTGTAAAACCTCACAGTCCTGTGTATACATCTGTAACATCAGCCACAGCTCAGCCAGCATAGAAACACCCACTACTGCTATCTCACATCTGTAATACCTCACAGTCCTGTGTATACATCTGTAACATCAGCCACAGCACAGCCAGCATAGAGATGCCCACTACTGCTATCTCACATCTGTAATACCTCACAGTCCTGTGTATACATCAGTAACATCAGCCAGAGCTCAGCCAGCATAGAGACACCCACTACTGAGATCTCACATCTGTAATTCCTCACAGTCCTGTGTATACATCTGTAACATCAGCCACAGTTTAGCCAGCATAGACACCCACTACTGCTATCTCACATCTGTAATACCCCACAGTCCTGTGTATACATCTGTAACATCAGCCACAGCTCAGCCAGCATAGAGACACCCACTACTGCTATATCACATATGTAATACCTCACAGTCCTGTGTATACATCTGTAATATCAGCCACAGCACAGCCAGCATAGAGACACCCACTACTGCTATCTCACATCTGTAATACCTCACAGTCCGGTGTATACATCTGTAACATCAGCCACAGCTCAGCCAGCATAGACACCCACTACTGCTATCTCACATCTGTAATACCTCATAGTCCTGTGTATACATCTGTAACATCAGCCACAGCTCAGCCAGCATAGAGACACCCACTACTGCTATCTCACATCTGTAATACCTCACAGTCCTGTGTATACATCTGTAACATCAGCCAAAGCTCAGCCAGCATAGAGACACCCACTACTGCTATCTCACATCTGTAATACCTCACAGTCCTGTGTATACATCTGTAACATCAGCCACAGCACATCCAGCATAGAGGCACCCTCTACTGCTATCTCACATCTGTAATACCCCACAGTCCTGTGTATACATCTGTAACATCAGCCACAGCTCAGCCAGCATAGACACCCTCTACTGCTATCTCACATCTGTAAAACCTCACAGTCCTGTGTATACATCTGTAACATCAGCCACAGCTCAGCCAGCATAGAGACACCCACTACTGCTATCTTACATCTGTAATACCTCACAGTCCTGTGAATACATCTGTAACATCAGCCACAGCTCAGCCAGCATAGAGACACCCACTACTGCTATCTCACATCTGTAATACCTCACAGTCCTGTGTTTACATCTGTAACATCAGCCACAGCTCAGCCAGCATAGAGACACCCACTACTGCTATCTCACATCTGTAATACCTCACAGTCCTGTGTATACATCTGTAACATCTGCCACAGCACAGCCAGCAGAGACACCACTACTGCTTTCTCACATCTATAATACCTCACAGTCCTGTGTATACATCTGTAACATCAGCCACAGCACAGCCAGCATAGAGACACCCACTACTGCTATCTCATATCTGTAATACCTCACAGTCCTGTGTATACATCTGTAACATCAGCCACAGCTCAGCCAGCATAGAGACACCCACTACTGCTATCTCACATCTGTAATACCTCACAGTCCTTTGTATACATCTGTAACATCAGCCACAGCTCAGCCAGCATAGAGACACCCACTACTGCTATCTCACATCTGTAATACCTCACAGTCCTGTGTATACATCTGTAACATCAGCCACAGCACAGCCAGCAAAGAGGCACCCACTACTGCTATCTCACATCTGTAATACCTCACAGTCGTGTATATACATCTGTAACATTAGCCACAGCTCAGCCAGCATAGACCCCCACTACTGCTATCTCACATCTGTAATACCTCACAGTCCTGTGTATACATCTGTAACATCAGCCACAGCTCAGCCAGCATAGAGACACCCACTACTGCTATCTCACATCTGTAATACCTCACAGTTCTGTGTATACATCTGTAACATCAGCCACAGCTCAGCCAGCTTAGAGACACCCACTACTGCTATCTCACATCTGTAATACCTCACAGTCCTGTGTATACATCTGTAACATCAGCCACAGCTCAGCCAGCATAGAGACACTCACTACTGCTATCTCACATCTGTAATACCTCACAGTCCTGTGTATACATCTGTAACATCAGACACAGCACAACCAGCATAGAGACACCCACTACTGCTATCTCACATCTGTAATACCTCACAGTCCTGTGTATACATCTGTAACATCAGCCACAGCACAGCCAGCATAGAGACACCCACTACTGCTATCTCACATCTGTAATACCTCACAGTCCTGTGTTTACATCTGTAACATCAGCCACAGCTCAGCCAGCATAGAGACACCCACTACTGCTATCTCACATCTGTAATACCTCACAGTCCTGTGTATACATCTGTAACATCAGCCACAGCACAGCCAGCAGAGACACCACTACTGCTTTCTCACATCTATAATACCTCACAGTCCTGTGTATACATCTGTAACATCAGCCACAGCACAGCCAGCATAGAGACACCCACTACAGCTATCTCATATCTGTAATACCTCACAGTCCCGTGTATACATCTGTAACATCAGCCACAGCTCAGCCAGCATAGAGACACCCACTACTGCTATCTCACATCTGTAATACCTCACAGTCCTGTGTATACTTCTGTAACATCAGCCACAGCACAGCCAACATAGAGACACCCACTACTGCTATCTCACATCTATAATACCTCACAGTACTGTGTATACATCTGTAACATCAGCCACAGCTCAGCCACCATAGAGACACCCACTACTGCTATCTCACATCTGTAATACCTCACAGTCCTGTGTATACATCTGTAACATCAGCCACAGCTCAGCCAGCATAGAGACACCCACTACTGCTATCTCACATCTATAATACCTCACAGTCCTGTGTATACATCTGTAACATCAGCCACAGCACAGCCAGCATAGAGACGCCCACTACTGCAATCTCACATCCGTAATACTTCACAGTCCTCCTGTGTACATCTGTAACATCAGCCACAGCACAGCCAGCATAGAGACACCATTACTGCTATCTCACATCTGTAATACCTCGCAGTCCTGTGTATACATCTGTAGCATCAGCCACAGCTCAGCCAGCATAGAGCCTCCCACTACTGCTATATCACACCTGTAATACCTCACAGTCCTGTGTATACATCTGAAACATCAGCCACAGCACAGCCAGCATAGAGACACCCACTACCGCTATCTCACTTCTGTAATACCTCACAGTCCTCTGTATACATCAGTATCATCAGCCACAGCACAGCCAGCATAGAGACACCCACTACTGCTATCTCACATCTGTAATACCTCACAGTCCTGTGTATACATCTGTAACATCAGCCACAGCACAGCCAGCATAGAGATGCCCACTACTGCAATATCACATCTGTAATACCTCACAGTCCTGTGTATACATCTGTAACATCAGCCACAGCACAGCCAGCATAGAGATGCCCACTACTGCTATCTCACATCAGTAATACCTCACAGTCCTGTGTATACATCTGTAACATCAGCCACAGCTCAGCCAGCATAGAGACACCCACAACTGCTTTCTCACATCTGTAATACCTCACAGTCCTGTGTATACATCTGTAACATCAGCCAAAGCACAGCCAGCATAGAGACGCCCACTACTGCTATCTCACATCTGTAATACCTCACAGTCCTGTGTATAAATCTGTAACATCAGCCACATTTCAACCAGCATAGAGACACCCACTACTGCTATCTCACATCTGTAATACCTCACAGTCCTGTGTATACATCTGAAACATCAGCCACAGCACAGCCAGCATAGAGACACCCACTACCGCTATCTCACATCTGTAATACCTCACAGTCCTCTGTATACATCTGTAACATCAGCCAAAGCACAGCCAGCTAGAAACGCCCACTACTGCAATATCACATCTGTAATACCTCACAGTCCTGTGTATACATCTGTAACATCAGCCACAGCTCAGCCAGCATAGAGACACCCACTACTGCTTTCTCACATCTGTAATACCTCACAGTCCTGTGTATACATCTGTAACATCAGCCACAGCTCACCCAGCATAGAGACACCCACTACTGCTTTCTCACATCTGTAATACCTCACAGTCCTGTGTATACATCTGTAACATCAGTAACAGCTCAGCCAGCATAGAGACACCCACTACTGCTATATAACATCTGTAATACCTCACAGTCCTGTGTATACACCTGTAACATCAGCCACAGCACAGCCAGCATAAAGACGCCCACTACTGCTATCTCACATCTGTAATACCTCACTGTCCTGTGTATACATCTGTCACATCAGCCACAGCTCAGCCAGCATAGAGACACCCACTACTGCTTTCTCAAATCTGTAATACCTCACAGTCCTGTGTATACATCTGTAACATCAGCCACAGCTCAGCCAGCATAGAGACACCCACCACTGCTATCTCACATCTGTAATACCTCACTGTCCTGTGTATACATCAGTAACATCAGCCACAACACTGCCAGCATAGAGACGCCCACTACTGCTATATCACATCTGTAATACCTCACAGTCCTGTGAATACATCTGTAACATCAGCCACAGCTCAGCCAGCATAGAGACATCCACTACTGCTATCTCACATCTGTAATACCTCACAGTCCTGTGTATACATCTGTAACATCAGCCACAGCACAGCCAGCATAGAGACACCCACTACTGCTATCTCACATCTGTAATACCTCACAGTCCTGTGTATACATCAGTAACATCAGTCACAGCTCAGCCAGCATAGAGACACCCAGTACTGCTATCACACATCTGTAGTACCTCACAGTCCTGTGTATACATCTGTAACATCAGCCACCGCTCACCCAGCATAGAGACGCCCACTACTGCTATCTCACATCGGTAATACCTCACAGTCCTGTGTATACATCTGTAACATCAGCCACAGCTCAGCCAGCATAGAGACGCCCACTACTGCTATCTCACATCTGTAATACCTCATAGTCCTGTGTATACATCAGTAACATCAGCCACAGTGCAGCCAGCATAGAGACACCCACTACTGCTATCTCACATCTGTAATACCTCACAGTCCTGTGTATACATCTGTAACAACAGCCACAGCTCTGCCAGCATAGAGATACCCACTACTGCTATCTTACATCTGTAAAACCTCACAGTCCTGTGAATACATCTGTAACATCAGCCACAGCACAGCCAGCATAGAGACACCCACTACTGCTATCTCACATCTGTAATACCTCACAGTCCTGTGTATACATCTGTAACATCAGCCACAGCTCAGCCAGCATACAGACGCCCAATACTGCTATCTCACATCTGTAATACCTCACAGTCCTGTGTATACATCTGTAACATCAGCCACAGCACAGCCAGCCTAGAGACACCCACTACTGCTATCTCACATCTGTAATACCTCACAGTCCTGTGTATACATCTGTAACATCAGCCACAGCTCAGCCAGCATAGAGACACCCACTACTGCTATCTCACATCTGTAATACCTCACAGTCCAGTGTATACATCTGTAAGATCAGTCACAGCTCAGCCAGCATAGAGAAACCCACCACTGCTATCTCACATCTGTAATACCTCACAGTCGTGTGTATACATCTGTAACATCAGCCACCGTTCAGCCAGCATAGAGACACCCACTACTGCTATTTCACATCTGTAATACCTCACAGTCCTGTGTATACATCTGTAACATCAGCCACAGCTCAGCCAGCATAGAAACACCCACTACTGCTATCTCACATCTGTAATACCTCACAGTCCTGTGTATACATCTGTAACATCAGCCACAGCACAGCCAGCATAGAGACGCCCACTACTGCTATCACACATCTGTAATACTTCACAGTCCTGTGTATACATCAGTAACATCAGCCAGAGCTCAGCCAGCATAGAGACACCCACTACTGAGATCTCACATCTGTAATACCTTACAGTCCTGTGTATACATCTGTAACATCAGCCACAGTTTAGCCAGCATAGAGACACCCACTACTGCTATATCACATATGTAATACCTCACAGTCCTGTGTATACATCTGTAATATCAGCCACAGCTCAGCCAGCATAGAGACACCCACTACTGCTTTCTCACATCTGTAATGCCTCACAGTCCGGTGTATACATCTGTAACATCAGCCACAGCTCAGCCAGCATAGAGACACCCACTACTGCTATATCACATATGTAATACCTCACAGTCCTGTGTATACATCTGTAATATCAGCCACAGCTCAGCCAGCATAGAGACACCCACTACTGCTTTCTCACATCTGTAATACCTCACAGTCCGGTGTATACATCTGTAACATCAGCCACAGCTCAGCCAGCATAGACACCCACTACTGCTATCTCACATCTGTAATACCTCATAGTCCTGTGTATACATCTGTAACATCAGCCACAGCTCAGCCAGCATAGAGACACCCACTACTGCTATATCACATATGTAATACCTCACAGTCCTGTGTATACATCTGTAATATCAGCCACAGCTCAGCCAGCATAGAGACACCCACTACTGCTTTCTCACATCTGTAATACCTCACAGTCCGGTGTATACATCTGTAACATCAGCCACAGCTCAGCCAGCATAGACACCCACTACTGCTATCTCACATCTGTAATACCTCATAGTCCTGTGTATACATCTGTAACATCAGCCACAGCTCAGCCAGCATAGAGACACCCACTACTGCTATCTCACATCTGTAATACCTCACAGTCCTGTGTATACATCAGTAACATCAGCCACAACACAGCCAGCATAGAGACGCCCACTACTGCTATATCACATCTGTAATACCTCACAGTCCTGTGTATACATCTGTAACATCAGCCACAGCTCAGCCAGCAGAGACACCACTACTGCTTTCTCACATCTATAATACCTCACAGTCCTTTGTATACATCTGTAACATCAGCCACAGCACCACCAGCATAGAGACACCCACTACTGCTATCTCATATCTGTAATACCTCACAGTCCTGTGTATACATCTGTAACATCAGCCACAGCTCAGCCAGCATAGAGACACCCACTACTGCTATCTCACATCTGTAATACCTCACAGTCCTGTGTGTACATCTGTAACATCAGCCACAGCACAGCCAGCAAAGAGGCACCCACTACTGCTATCTCACATCTGTAATACCTCACAGTCCTGTGTGTACATCTGTAACATCAGCCACAGCTCAGCCAGCATAGAGACACCCACTACTGCTATCTCACATCTGTAATACCTCACAGTCCTGTGTATACATCTGTAACATCAGCCATAGCTCAGCCAGCATAGACACCCACAACTGCTATCTCACATCTGTAATACCTCACAGTCCTGTGTATACATCTGTAACATCAGCCATAGCTCAGCCAGCATAGAGACACCCACTACTGCTATCTCACATCTGTAATACCTCACAGTCCTGTGTATACATCTGTAACATCAGCCACAGCACACCCAGCATAGAGACACCCACTACTGCTATCTCACATCTGTAATACCGCACAGTCCGGTGTATACATCTGTAACATCAGCCACAGCTCAGCCAGAATAGAGACACTCACTACTGCTATCTCACATCTGTAATACCTCACAGTCCTGTGTATACATCTGTAACATCAGCCACAGCTCAGCCAGCATAGAGACACCCACTACTGCTATCTCACATCTGTAATACCTCACAGTCCTGTGTATACATCTGTAACATCAGCCACAGCTCAGCCAGCATAGAGACACTCACTACTGCTATCTCACATCTGTAATACCTCACAGCCCTGTGTATACATCTGTAACATCAGACACAGCACAACCAGCATAGAGACACCCACTACTGCTATCTCACATCTGTAATACCTCACAGTCCTGTGTATACATCTGTAACATCAGCCACAGCACACCCAGCATAGAGACACCCACTACTGCTATCTCACATCTGTAATACCTCACAGTCCTGTGTTTAGATCTGTAACATCAGCCACAGCTCAGCCAGCATAGAGACACCCACTACTGCTATCTCACATCTGTAATACCTCACAGTCCTGTGTATACATCTGTAACATCAGCCACAGCACAGCCAGCAGAGACACCACTACTGCTTTCTCACATCTATAATACCTCACAGTCCTGTGTATACATCTGTAACATCAGCCACAGCACAGCCAGCATAGAGACACCCACTAAAGCTATCTCATATCTGTAATACCTCACAGTCCCGTGTATACATCTGTAACATCAGCCACAGCTCAGCCAGCATAGAGACACCCACAACTGCTTTCTCACATCTGTAATACGTCACAGTCCTGTGTATACATCTGTAACATCAGCCAAAGCACAGCCAGCATAGAGACGCCCACTACTGCTATCTCACATCTGTAATACCTCACAGTCCTGTGTATAAATCTGTAACATCAGCCACATTTCAACCAGCATAGAGACACCCACTACTGCTATCTCACATCTGTAATACCTCACAGTCCTGTGTATACATCTGAAACATCAGCCACAGCACAGCCAGCATAGAGACACCCACTACCACTATCTCACATCTGTAATACCTCACAGTCCTCTGTATACATCAGTAACATCGGCCACAGCACAGCCAGCATAGACATGCCCACTACTGCAATATCACATTTGTAATACCTCACAGTCCTGTGTATACATCTGTAACATCAGCCACAGCTCAGCCAGCATAGAGACACCCACTACTGCTTTCTCACATCTGTAATACCTCACAGTCCTGTGTATACATCTGTAACATCAGCCACAGCACAGCCAGCATAGAGATGCCAACTACTGCTATCTCACATCTGTAATACCTCACAGTCCTGTGTATACATCTGTAACATCAGCCACAGCACAGCCAGCAGAGAGACACCCACTACTGCTTTCTCACATCTGTAATACCTCACAGTCCTGTGTATACATCTGTAACATCAGCCACAGCTCAGCGAGCATAGAGTCGCCCACTACTGCTATCTCACATCTGTAATACCTCACAGTCCTGTGTATACATCTGTAACATCATCCACAGCTCAGCCAGCATAGAGACACCCACTACTGCTTTCTCACATCTGAAATACCTCACAGTCCTGTGTATACATCTGTAACATCAGCCACAGCTCACCCAGCATAGAGACACCCACTACTGCTTTCTCACATCTGTAATACCTCACAGTCCTGTGTATACATCTGTAACATCAGTAACAGCTCAGCCAGCATAGAGACACCCACTACTGCTATATAACATCTGTAATACCTCACAGTCCTGTGTATACATCTGTAACATCAGCCACAGCACAGCCAGCATAAAGACGCCCACTACTGCTATCTCACATCTGTAATACCTCACTGTCATGTGTATACATCTGTAACATCAGCCACAGCTCAGCCAGCATAGAGACACCCACTACTGCTTTCTCACATCTGTAATACCTCACAGTCCTGTGTATACATCTGTAACATCTCCCACAGCTCAGCCAGCAAAGAGACGCCCACCACTGCTATCTCACATCTGTAATACCTCACAGTCCTGTGTATCCATCAGTAACATCAGCCACAACACAGCCAGCATAGAGACGCCCACTACTGCTATATCACATCTGTAATACCTCACAGTCTTGTGTATACATCTGTAACATCAGCCACAGCTCAGCCAGCATAGAGACATCCACTACTGCTATCTCACATCTGTAATACCTCACAGTCCTGTGTATACATCTGTAACATCAGCCACAGCACAGCCAGCATAGAGACACCCACTACTGCTATCTCACATCTGTAATACCTCACAGTCCTGTGTATACATCAGTAACATCAGCCACAGCTCAGCCAGCATAGAGACACCCAGTACTGCTATCACACATCTGTAATACCTCACAGTCCTGTGTATACATCTGTAACATCAGCCACCGCTCAGCCAGCATAGAGACGCCCACTACTGCTATCTCACATCGGTAATACCTCACAGTCCTGTGTATACATTTGTAACATCAGCCACAGCTCAGCCAGCATAGAGACGCCCACTACTGCTATCTCACATCTGTAATACCTCATAGTCCTGTGTATACATCTGTAACATCAGCCACAGCGCAGCCAGCATAGAGAGACCCACTACTGCTATCTCACATCTTTAATACCTCACAGTCCTGTGTATACATCTGTAACATCAGCCACAGCTCAGCCAGCATAGAGATACCCACTACTGCTATCTTACATCTGTAAAACCTCACAGTCCTGTGAATACATCTGTAACATCAGCCACAGCACAGCCAGCATAGAGACACCCACTACTGCTATCTCACATCTGTAATACCTCACAGTCCTGTGTATACATCTGTAACATCAGCCACAGCTCAGCCAGCATACAGACGCCCACTACTGCTATCTCACATCTGTAATACCTCACAGTCCTGTGTATACATCTGTAACATCAGCCACAGCACAGCCAGCCTAGAGACACCCACTACTGTTATCTCACATCTGTAATACCTCACAATCCTGTGTATACATCTGTAACATCAGCCACAGCTCAGCCAGCATAGAGACACCCACTACTGCTATCTCACATCTGTAATACCTCACAGTCCAGTGTATACATCTGTAACATCAGTCACAGCTCAGCCAGCATAGAGACACCCACCACTGCTATCTCACATCTGTAATACCTCACAGTCCTGTGTATACATCTGTAACATCAGCCACCGTTCAGCCAGCATAGAGACACCCACTACTGCTATTTCACATCTGTAATACCTCACAGTCCTGTGTATACATCTGTAACATCAGCCACAGCTCAGCCAGCATAGAAACACCCACTACTGCTATCTCACATCTGTAATACCTCACAGTCCTGTGTATACATCTGTAACATCAGCCACAGCACAGCCAGCATAGAGACGCCCTCTACTGCTATCTCACATCTGTAATACCTCACAGTCCTGTGTATACATCTGTAACATCAGCCACAGTTTAGCCAGCATAGACACCCACTACTGCTATCTCACATCAGTAATACCTCACAGTCCTGTGTATACATCTGTAACATCAGCCACAGCTCAGCCAGCATAGAGACACCCACAACTGCTTTCTCACATCTGTAATACGTCACAGTCCTGTGTATACATCTGTAACATCAGCCAAAGCACAGCCAGCATAGAGACGCCCACTACTGCTATCTCACATCTGTAATCCCTCACAGTCCTGTGTATAAATCTGTAACATCAGCCACATTTCAACCAGCATAGAGACACCCACTACTGCTATCTCACATCTGTAATACCTCACAGTCCTGTGTATACATCTGAAACATCAGCCACAGCACAGCCAGCATAGAGACACCCACTACCGCTATCTCACATCTGTAATACCGCACAGTCCTCTGTATACATCAGTAACATCAGCCACAGCACAGCCAGCATAGAAACGCCCACTACTGCAATATCACATCTGTAATACCTCACAGTCCTGTGTATACATCTGTAACTTCAGCCACAGCTCAGCCAGCATAGAGACACCCACTACTGCTTTCTCACATCTGTAATACCTCACAGTCCTGTGTATACATCTGTAACATCAGCCACAGCACAGCCTGCATAGAGATGCCCACTACTGCTATCTCACATCTGTAATACCTCACAGTCCTGTGTATACATCTGTAACATCAGCCACAGCACAGCCAGCATAGAGACACCCACTACTGCTTTCTCACATCTGTAATACCTCACAGTCCTTTGTATACATCTGTAACATCAGCCACAGCTCAGCGAGCATAGAGTCGCCCACTACTGCTATCTCACATCTGTAATACCTCACAGTCCTGTGTATACATCTGTAACATCAGCCACAGCTCAGCCAGCATAGAGACACCCACTACTGCTTTCTCACATCTGAAATACCTCACAGTCCTGTGTATACATCTGTAACATCAGCCACAGCTCATCCAGCATAGAGACACCCACTACTGCTTTCTCACATCTGTAATGCCTCACAGTCCTGTGTATACATCTGTAACATCAGCCACCGCACAGCCAGCATAAAGACGCCCACTACTGCTATCTCACATCTGTAATACCTCACTGTCCTGTGTATACATCTGTAACATCAGCCACAGCTCAGCCAGCATAGAGACACCCACTACTGCTTTCTCACATCTGTAATACCTCACAGTCCTGTGTATACATCTGTAACATCTCCCACAGCTGAGCCAGCAAAGAGACGCCCACCACTGCTATCTCACATCTGTAATACCTCACAGTCCTGTGTATACATCAGTAACATCAGCCACAACACAGCCAGCATAGAGACGCCCACTACTGCTATATCACATCTGTAATACCTCACAGTCCTGTGTATACATCAGTAACATCAGCCACAACACAGCAAGCATAGAGATGCCCACTACTGCTATCTCACATCTGTAATACCTCACTGTCCTGTGTATACATCTGTAACATCATCCACAGCTCAGCCAGCATAGAGACACCCACTACTGCTTTCTCACATCTGTAATACCTCACAGTCCTGTGTATACATCTGTAACATCAGCCACAGCTCAGCCAGCAAAGAGACGCTCACCACTGCTATCTCACATCTGTAATACCTCACAGTCCTGTGTATACATCAGTAACATCAGCCACAACACAGCCAGCATAGAGACGCCCACTACTGCTATATCACATCTGTAATACCTCACAGTCCTGTGTATACATCTGTAACATCAGCCACAGCTCAGCCAGCATAGAGACATCCACTACTGCTATCTCACATCTGTAATACCTCACAGTCCTGTGTATACATCTGTAACATCAGCCACAGCACAGCCAGCATAGAGACACCCACTACTGCTATCTCACATCTGTAATACCTCACAGTCCTGTGTATACATCTGTAACATCAGCCACAGCACAGCCAGCATAGAGATGCCCACTACTGCAATATCACATCTGTAATACCTCACAGTCCTGTGTATACATCTGTAACATCAGCCACAGCACAGCCAGCATAGAGATGCCCACTACTGCTATCTCACATCAGTAATACCTCACAGTCCTGTGTATACATCTGTAACATCAGCCACAGCTCAGCCAGCATAGAGACACCCACAACTGCTTTCTCACATCTGTAATATGTCACAGTCCTGTGTATACATCTGTAACATCAGCCAAAGCACAGCCAGCATAGAGACGCCCACTACTGCTATCTCACATCTGTAATACCTCACAGTCCTGTGTATACATCTGAAACATCAGCCACAGCACAGCCAGCATAGAGACACCCACTACCGCTATCTCACATCTGTAATACCTCACAGTCCTCTGTATACATCAGTAACATCGGCCACAGCACAGCCAGCATAGACATGCCCACTACTGCAATATCACATCTGTAATACCTCACAGTCCTGTGTATACATCTGTAACATCAGCCACAGCTCAGCCAGCATAGAGACACCCACCACTGCTTTCTCACATCTGTAATACCTCACAGTCCTGTGTATACATCTGTAACATCAGCCACAGCACAGCCAGCATAGAGATGCCAACTGCTGCTATCTCACATCTGTAATACCTCACAGTCCTGTGTATACATCTGTAACATCAGCCACAGCACAGCCAGCAGAGAGACACCCACTACTGCTTTCTCACATCTGTAATACCTCACAGTCCTGTGTATACATCTGTAACATCAGCCACAGCTCAGCGAGCATAGAGTCGCCCACTACTGCTATCTCACATCTGTAATACCTCACAGTCCTGTGTATACATCTGTAACATCATCCACAGCTCAGCCAGCATAGAGACACCCACTACTGCTTTCTCACATCTGAAATACCTCACAGTCCTGTGTATACATCTGTAACATCAGCCACAGCTCACCCAGCATAGAGACACCCACTACTGCTTTCTCACATCTGTAATACCTCACAGTCCTGTGTATACATCTGTAACATCAGTAACAGCTCAGCCAGCATAGAGACACCCACTACTGCTATATAACATCTGTAATACCTCACAGTCCTGTGTATACATCTGTAACATCAGCCACAGCACAGCCAGCATAAAGACGCCCACTACTGCTATCTCACATCTGTAATACCTCACTGTCCTGTGTATACATCTGTAACATCAGCCACAGCTCAGCCAGCATAGAGACACCCACTACTGCTTTCTCACATCTGTAATACCTCACAGTCCTGTGTATACATCTGAAACATCTCCCACAGCTCAGCCAGCAAATAGACGCCCACCACTGCTATCTCACATCTGTAATACCTCACAGTCCTGTGTATACATCAGTAACATCAGCCACAACACAACCAGCAAAGAGACGCCCACTACTGCTATATCACATCTGTAATACCTCACAGTCCTGTGTATACATCTGTAACATCAGCCACAGCTCAGCCAGCATAGAGACATCCACTACTGCTATCTCACATCTGTAATACCTCACAGTCCTGTGTATACATCTGTAACATCAGCCACAGCACAGCCAGCATAGAGACACCCACTACTGCTATCTCACATCTGTAATACCTCACAGTCCTGTGTATACATCAGTAACATCAGCCACAGCTCAGCCAGCATAGAGACACCCACTACTGCTTTCTCACATCTGTAATACCTCACAGTCCTGTGTATACATCTGTAACATCAGCCACAGCACAGCCAGCATAGAGATGCCCACTACTGCTATCTCACATCTGTAATACCTCACAGTCCTGTGTATACATCTGTAACATCAACCACAGCACAGCCAGCATAGAGACACCCACTACCGCTATCTCACATCTGTAATACCTCACAGTCCTGTGTATACATCTGTAACATCAGCCACAGCTCAGCGAGCATAGAGTCGCCCACTACTGCTATCTCACATCTGTAATACCTCACAGTCCTGTGTATACATCTGTAACATCAGCCACAGCTCAGCCAGCATAGAGACACCCACTACTGCTTTCTCACATCTGAAATACCTCACAGTCCTGTGTATACATCTGTAACATCAGCCACAGCTCACCCAGCATAGAGACACCCAAAACTGCTTTCTCACATCTGTAATGCCTCACAGTCCTGTGTATACATCTGTAACATCAGTAACAGCTCAGCTAGCATAGAGACACCCACTAATGCTATATAACATCTGTAATACCTCACAGTCCTGTGTATACATCTGTAACATCAGCCACAGCACAGCCAGCATAAAGACGCCCACTACTGCTATCTCACATCTGTAATACCTCACTGTCCTGTGTATACATCTGTAACATCAGCCACAGCTCAGCCAGCATAGAGACACCCACTACTGCTTTCTCACATCTGTAATACCTCACCGTCCTGTGTATACATCTGTAACATCTCCCACAGCTCAGCCAGCAAAGAGACGCCCACCACTGCTATCTCACATCTGTAATACCTCACAGTCCTGTGTATACATCAGTAACATCAGCCACAACACAGCCAGCATAGAGACGCCCACTACTGCTATATCACATCTGTAATACCTCACAGTCCTGTGTATACATCTGTAACATCAGCCACAGCTCAGCCAGCATAGAGACATCCACTACTGCTATCTCACATCTGTAATACCTCACAGTCCTGTGTATACATCTGTAACATCAGCCACAGCACAGCCAGCATAGAGACACCCACTACTGCTATCTCACATCTGTAATACCTCACAGTCCTGTGTATACATCTGTAACATCAGCCACAGCACAGCCAGCATAGAGATGCCCACTACTGCAATATCACATCTGTAATACCTCACAGTCCTGTGTATACATCTGTAACATCAGCCACAGCACAGCCAGCATAGAGATGCCCACTACTGCTATCTCACATCAGTAATACCTCACAGTCCTGTGTATACATCTGTAACATCAGCCACAGCTCAGCCAGCATAGAGACACCTACAACTGCTTTCTCACATCTGTAATACGTCACAGTCCTGTGTATACATCTGTAACATCAGCCAAAGCACAGCCAGCATAGAGACGCCCACTACTGCTATCTCACATCTGTAATACCTCACAGTCCTGTGTATAAATCTGTAACATCAGCCACATTTCAACCAGCATAGAGACACCCACTACTGCTATCTCACATCTGTAATACCTCACAGTCCTGTGTATACATCTGAAACATCAGCCACAGCACAGCCAGCATAGAGACACCCACTACCGCTATCTCACATCTGTAATACCTCACAGTCCTCTGTATACATCAGTAACATCGGCCACAGCACAGCCAGCATAGACATGCCCACTACTGCAATATCACATCTGTAATACCTCACAGTCCTGTGTATACATCTGTAACATCAGCCACAGCTCAGCCAGCATAGAGACACCCACTACAGCTTTTTCACATCTGTAATACCTCACAGTCCTGTGTATACATCTGTAACATCAGCCACAGCACAGCCAGCATAGATATGCCAACTACTGCTATCTCACATCTGTAATACCTCACAGTCCTGTGTATACATCTGTAACATCAGCCACAGCACAGCCAGCAGAGAGACACCCACTACTGCTTTCTCACATCTGTAATACCTCACAGTCCTGTGTATACATCTGTAACATCAGCCACAGCTCAGCGAGCATAGAGTCGCCCACTACTGCTATCTCACATCTGTAATACCTCACAGTCCTGTGTATACATCTGTAACATCATCCACAGCTTAGCCAGCATAGAGACACCCACTACTGCTTTCTCACATCTGAAATACCTCACAGTCCTGTGTATACATCTGTAACATCAGCCACAGCTCACCCAGCATAGAGACACCCACTACTGCTTTCTCACATCTGTAATACCTCACAGTCCTGTGTACACATCTGTAACATCAGTAACAGCTCAGCCAGCATAGAGACACCCAATACTGCTATATAACATCTGTAATACCTCACAGTCCTGTGTATACATCTGTAACATCAGCCACAGCTCAGCCAGCATAGAGACACCCACTACTGCTATCTCACATCTGTAATACCTCACAGTCCTGTGTATACATCTGTAACATCAGCCACAGCACAGCCAGCATAGAGACACCCACTACTGCTATCTCACATCTGTAATACCTCACAGTCCTCTGTATACATCAGTAACATCAGCCACAGCTCAGCCAGCATAGAGACACCCACTACTGCTTTCTCACATCTGTAATACCTCACAGTCCTGTGTATACATCTGTAACATCAGCCACAGCACAGCCAGCATAGAGATGCCCACTACTGCTATCTCACATCTGTAATACCTCACAGTCCTGTGTATACATCTGTAACATTAGCCACAGCACAGCCAGCATAGAGACACCCACTACTGCTTTCTCACATCTGTAATACCTCACAGTCCTTTGTATACATCTGTAACATCAGCCACAGCTCAGCGAGCATAGAGTCGCCCACTACTGCTATCTCACATCTGTAATACCTCACAGTCCTGTGTATACATCTGTAACATCAGCCACAGCTCAGCCAGCATAGAGACACCCACTACTGCTTTCTCACATCTGAAATACCTCACAGTCCTGTGTATACATCTGTAACATCAGCCACAGCTCAGCCAGCAAAGAGACGCCCACCACTGCTATCTCACATCTGTAATACCTCACAGTCCTGTGTATACATCAGTAACATCAGCCACAACACAGCCAGCATAGAGACGCCCACTACTGCTATATCACATCTGTAATACCTCACAGTCCTGTGTATACATCTGTAACATCAGCCACAGCTCAGCCAGCATAGAGACATCCACTACTGCTATCTCACATCTGTAATACCTCACAGTCCTGTGTATACATCTGTAACATCAGCCACAGCACAGCCAGCATAGAGACACCCACTACTGCTATCTCACATCTGTAATACCTCACAGTCCTGTGTATACATCTGTAACATCAGCCACAGCACAGCCAGCATAGAGATGCCCACTACTGCAATATCACATCTGTAATACCTCACAGTCCTGTGTATACATCTGTAACATCAGCCACAGCACAGCCAGCATAGAGATGCCCACTACTGCTATCTCACATCAGTATTACCTCACAGTCCTGTGTATACATCTGTAACATCAGCCACAGCTCAGCCAGCATAGAGATACCCACTACTGCTATCTTACATCTGTAAAACCTCACAGTCCTGTGAATACATCTGTAACATCAGCCACAGCACAGCCAGCATAGAGACACCCACTTCTGCTATCTCACATCTGTAATACCTCACAGTCCTGTGTATACATCTGTAACATCAGCCACAGCACAGCCAGCCTAGAGACACCCACTACTGCTATCTCACATCTGTAATACCTCACAGTCCTGTGTATACATCTGTAACATCAGCCACAGCTCAGCCAGCATAGAGAGACCCACTACTGCTATCTCACATCTGTAATACCTCACAGTCCAGTGTATACATCTGTAACATCAGTCACAGCTCAGCCAGCATAGAGACACCCACCACTGCTATCTCACATCTGTAATACCTCACAGTCCTGTGTATACATCTGTAACATCAGCCACCGTTCAGCCAGCATAGAGACACCCACTACTGCTATTTCACATCTGTAATACCTCACAGTCCTGTGTATACATCTGTAACATCAGCCACAGCTCAGCCAGCATAGAAACACCCACTACTGCTATCTCACATCTGTAATACCTCACAGTCCTGTGTATACATCTGTAACATCAGCCACAGCACAGCCAGCATAGAGACGCCCTCTACTGCTATCTCAAATCTGTAATACCTCACAGTCCTGTGTATACATCTGTAACATCAGCCACAGTTTAGCCAGCATAGACACCCACTACTGCTATCTCACATCAGTAATACCTCACAGTCCTGTGTATACATCTGTAACATCAGCCACAGCTCAGCCAGCATAGAGACACCCACAACTGCTTTCTCACATCTGTAATACGTCACAGTCCTATGTATACATCTGTAACATCAGCCAAAGCACAGCCAGCATAGAGACGCCCACTACTGCTATCTCACATCTGTAATACCTCACAGTCCTGTGTATAAATCTGTAACATCAGCCACAGCTCAGCCAGCATAGAGACAATCACAACTGCTTTCTCACATCTGTAATACCTCACAGTCCTGTGTATACATCTGTAACATCAGCCACAGCTCAGCCAGCATAGAGACACCCACTACTGCTTTCTCACATCTGTAATGCCTCACAGTCCTGTGTATACATCTGTAACATCAGTAACAGCTCAGCTAGCATAGAGACACCCACTACTGCTATATAACATCTGTAATACCTCACAGTCCTGTGTATACATCTGTAACATCAGCCACAGCACAGCCAGCATAAAGACGCCCACTACTGCTATCTCACATCTGTAATACCTCACTGTCCTGTGTATACATCTGTAACATCAGCCACAGCTCAGCCAGCATAGAGACACCCACTACTGCTTTCTCACATCTGTAATACCTCACAGTCCTGTGTATACATCTGTAACATCTCCCACAGCTCAGCCAGCAAAGAGACGCCCACCACTGCTATCTCACATCTGTAATACCTCACAGTCCTGTGTATACATCAGTAACATCAGCCACAACACAGCCAGCATAGAGACGCCCACTACTGCTATATCACATCTGTAATACCTCACAGTCCTGTGTATACATCTGTAACATCAGCCACAGCTCAGCCAGCATAGAGACATCCACTACTGCTATCTCACATCTGTAATACCTCACAGTCCTGTGTATACATCTGTAACATCAGGCACAGCACAGCCAGCATAGAGACACCCACTACTGCTATCTCACATCTGTAATACCTCACAGTCCTGTGTATACATCAGTAACATCAGCCACAGCTCAGCCAGCATAGAGACACCCAGTACTGCTATCACACATCTGTAATACCTCACAGTCCTGTGTATACATCTGTAACATCAGCCACCGCTCAGCCAGCATAGAGATGCCCACTACTGCTATCTCACATCGGTAATACCTCACAGTCCTGTGTATACATCTGTATCATCAGCCACAGCTCAGCCAGCATAGAGACGCCCACTACTGCTATCTCACATCTGTAATACCTCATAGTCCTGTGTATACATCTGTAACATCAGCCACAGCGCAGCCAGCAAAGAGACACCCACTACTGCTATCTCACATCTGTAATACTTCACAGTCCTGTGTATACATCTGTAACATCAGCCACAGCTCAGCCAGCATAGAGATACCCACTACTGCTATCTTACATCTGTAAAACCTCACAGTCCTGTGAATACATCTGTAACATCAGCCACAGCACAGCCAGCATAGAGACACCCACTACTGCTATCTCACCTCTGTAATACCTCACAGTCCTGTGTATACATCTGTAACATCAGCCACAGCTCAGCCAGCATACAGACGCGCACTACTGCTATCTCACATCTGTAATACCTCACAGTCCTGTGTATACATCTGTAACATCAGCCACAGCACAGCCAGCCTAGAGACACCCACTACTGCTATCTCACATCTGTAATACCTCACAGTCCTGTGTATACATCTGTAACATCAGCCACAGCTCAGCCAGCATAGAGACACCCACTACTGCTATCTCACATCTGTAATACCTCACAGTCCAGTGTATACATCTGTAACATCAGTCACAGCTCAGCCAGCATAGAGACACCCACCATTGCTATCTCACATCTGTAATACCTCACAGTCCTGTGTATACATCTGTAACATCAGCCACCGTTCAGCCAGCATAGAGACACCCACTACTGCTATTTCACATCTGTAATACCTCACAGTCCTGTGTATACATCTGTAACATCAGCCACAGCTCAGCCAGTATAGAAACACCCACTACTGCTATCTCACATCTGTAATACCTCACAGTCCTGTGTATACATCTGTAACATCAGCCACAACACAGCCAGCATAGAGACGCCCACTACTGCTATCTCACATCTGTAATACCTCACAGTCCTGTGTATACATCAGTAACATCAGCCAGAGCTCAGCCAGCATAGAGACACCCACTACTGAGACCTCACATCTGTAATACCTCACAGTCCTGTGTATACATCTGTAACATCAGCCACAGTTTAGCCAGCATAGACACCCACTACTGCTATCTCACATCTGTAATACCTCACAGTCCTGTGTATACATCTGTAACATCAGCTCAGCCAGCATAGAGACACCCACTACTGCTATATCACATATGTAATACCTCACAGTCCTGTGTATACATCTGTAATATCAGCCACAGCTCAGCCAGCATAGAGACACCCACTACTGCTATCTCACATCTGTAATACCTCACAGTCCGGTGTATACATCTGTAACATCAGCCACAGCTCAGCCAGCATAGACACCCACTACTGCTATCTCACATCTGTAATACCTCATAGTCCTGTGTATACATCTGTAACATCAGCCACAGCTCAGCCAGCATAGAGACACCACTACTGCTATCTCACATCTGTAATACCTCACAGTCCTGTGTATACATCTGTAACATCAGCCACAGCTCAGCCAGCATAGAGATACCCACTTCTGCTATCTTACATCTGTAAAACCTCACAGTCCTGTGAATACATCTGTAACATCAGCCACAGCTCAGCCAGCATAGAGACACCCACTACTGCTATCTCACATCTGTAATACCTCACAGTCCTGTGTATACATCTGTAACATCAGCCACAGCTCAGCCAGCATAGAGACGCCCACTACTGCTATCTCACATCTGTAATACCTCACAGTCCTGTGTATACATCTGTAACATCAGCCACAGCACAGCCAGCCTAGAGACACCCACTACTGCTATCTCACATCTGTAATACCTCACAGTCCTGTGTATACATCTGTAACATCAGCCACAGCTCAGGCAGCATAGAGACACCCATTACTGCTATCTAACATCTGTAATACCTCACAGTCCAGTGTATACATCTGTAACATCAGTCACAGCTCAGCCAGCATAGAGACACCCACTACTGCTATCTCACATCTGTAATACCTCACAGTCCTGTGTATACATCTGTAACATCAGCCACCGTTCAGCCAGCATAGAGACACCCACTACTGCTATTTCACATCTGTAATACCTCACAGTCCTGTGTATACATCTGTAACATCAGCCACAGCTCAGCCAGCATAGAAACACCCACTACTGAGATTTCACATCTGTAATACCTCACAGTCCTGTGTATACATCTGTAACATCAGCCACAGTTTAGCCAGCATAGACACCCACTACTGCTATCTCACATCTGTAATACCTCACAGTCCTGTGTATACATCTGTAACATCAGCCACAGCTCAGCCAGCATAGAGACACCCACTACTGCTATATCACATATGTAATACCTCACAGTCCTGTGTATACATCTGTAATATCAGCCACAGCACAGCCAGCATAGAGACACCCACTACTGCTATCTCACATCTGTAATACCTCACAGTCCTGTGTATACATCTGTAACATCAGCCACAGCTCAGCCAGCATAGACACCCACTACTGCTATCTCACATCTGTAATACTTCATAGTCCTGTGTATACATCTGTAACATCAGCCACAGCTCAGCCAGCATAGAGACACCCACTACTGCTATCTCACATCTGTAATACCTCACAGTCCTGTGTATACATCTGTAACATCAGCCACAGCTCAGCCAGCATAGAGACACCCACTACTGCTATCTCACATCTGTAATACCTCACAGTCCTGTGTATACATCTGTAACATCAGCCACAGCACATCCAGCATAGAGGCACCCTCTAGTGCTATCTCACATCTGTAATACCCCACAGTCCTGTGTATACATCTGTAACATCAGCCACAGCTCAGCCAGCATAGACACCCTCTACTGCTATCTCACATCTGTAATACCTCACAGTCCTGTGTATACATCTGTAACATCAGCCACAGCTCAGCCAGCATAGAGACACCCACTACTGCTATCTTACATCTGTAATACCTCACAGTCCTGTGAATACATCTGTAACATCAGCCACAGCTCAGCCAGCATAGAGACACCCACTACTGCTATCTTACATCTGTAATACCTCACAGTCCTGTGTTTACATCTGTAACATCAGCCACAGCTCAGCCAGCATAGAGACACCCTCTACTGCTATCTCACATCTGTAATACCTCACAGTCCTGTGTATACATCTGTAACATCTGCCACAGCACAGCCAGCAGAGACACCACTACTGCTTTCTCACATCTATAATACCTCACAGTCCTGTGTATACATCTGTAACATCAGCCACAGCACAGCCAGCATAGAGACACCCACTACTGCTATCTCATATCTGTAATACCTCTCAGTCCTGTGTATACATCTGTAACATCAGCCACAGCTCAGCCAGCATAGAGACACCCACTACTGCTATCTCACATCTGTAATACCTCACAGTCCTGTGTATACATCTGTAACATCAGCCACAGCACAGCCAGCATAGAGACACCCACTACTGCTATCTCACATCTGTAATACCTCACAGTCCTGTGTATACATCTGTAACATCAGCCACAGCACAGCCAGCAAAGAGGCACCCACTACTGCTATCTCACATCTGTAATACCTCACAGTCCTGTGTATACATCTGTAACATCAGCCACAGCTCAGCCAGCATAGACACCCACTACTGCTATCTCACATCTGTAATACCTCACAGTCCTGTGTATACATCTGTAACATCAGCCACAGCTCAGCCAGCATAGAGACACCCACTACTGCTATCTCACATCTATAATACCTCACAGTCCAGTGTATACATCTGTAACATCAGCCACAGCTCAGCCAGCATAGAGACACCCACTACTGCTATCTCACATCTGTAATTCCTCACAGTCCTGTGTATACATCTGTAACATCAGCCACAGCACAGCCAGCATAGAGACACCCACTACTGCTATCTCACATCTGTAATACCTCACAGTCCTGTGTATACATCTGTAACATCAGCCACAGCACAGCCAGCAAAGAGGCACCCACTACTGCTATCTCACATCTGTAATACCTCACAGTCCTGTGTATACATCTGTAACATCAGCCACAGCTCAGCCAGCATAGACACCCACTACTGCTATCTCACATCTGTAATACCTCACAGTCCTGTGTATACATCTGTAACATCAGCCACAGCTCAGCCAGCATAGAGACACCCACTACTGCTATCTCACATCTATAATACCTCACAGTCCAGTGTATACATCTGTAACATCAGCCACAGCTCAGCCAGCATAGAGACACCCACTACTGCTATCTCACATCTGTAATTCCTCACAGTCCTGTGTATACATCTGTAACATCAGCCACAGCACAGCCAGCATAGAGACACCCACTACTGCTATCTCACATCTGTAATACCTCACAGTCCTGTGTATACATCTGTAACATCAGACCCTCATGCAGAATTACAGCAGCCCTGACCTGTCTTAGAAATTACAGCTCTCATCGCACGTAGTGAGTCCCCAAGCTGCGTTTGCCATCGCAGTGGCTAATTTATGCATGCCCATGCAACGGCGTTCAAACAGACTCTCCCGTCACCGCTCCCAAACGGTGACGCTGACGGAACCATACGACTAGAGCAATCGCCGCCATAAGATCACTAGTATAGCCGGAACCATACCTTCACTAGTGCAATCGCCGCCATAACATCACTAGTGTAACCATCACCATAACCTCACTATTATAACTAACACTACAAATTCCCTAATACAGCCACCACTGTACCTACACTAGTGTAATCATTGTAATATTGTAATAATCTGACTAGTGTTACTACCATTATATTTTCAGAAATGTAACCATCACTATTACCATTACTACTGTAACCACCATAACATCACTATTTTATTTATTTTTATTAGCAGTTTCTTATATAGAGCAGCATATTCCTTTGCGCTTTACAATTGGAAACATTAATATAACAAAACTGGGTCATAACAGACAGATATATAGGTAAGAGAGCCCTGCTTGCAAGCTTACAATCTATAGGGAAATAGGCATTGATACACAAGGATAGGTGCTATATATTGCATTTTGGTCCAGCCAGAATGCAGAGTTTCTTGGTTGGCTGCATGATCCAGTCACATAGGAATGTCGGCCAAATATCAGGAGTATGTGACAGAAAGACAATGTGTGAGGTTATGTGAGGACTGTGAGAGGGGATGTAACTAGAGATGGAAGCTATGAAGGTTATGTGGGAGGTTCTGGAACCTGATAAGCTTGTCTGAAGAGGTTAGTTTTCAGGGAACGCTTGAAGGACTGGAAACTAGAAGAGAGTCTTATTGTGCGTGGTAAGGCAGTCTATAGAGTGGGTGCAGCCCGAAGAAAGTCCTGTAACCGTCAGAGGGAGCAAGTAATGCGCGGGGATGAGAGACGCAGATCTTGTGCTGAGCGGAGAGGTCGGGTTGGGAGATGGTATGAGATGAGTGAAGAGATGTATGTTGGTGTGGTTTGGTTAATAGCTTATGTGTAAGTAACAGTATTTTGTATTGAATACAGTAGACGGTGAATGTTTGGGAAGGAAGATAAGCCTCGCAGTTGCATTCATAATGGATTCTAAACGCGATAGCCTGTTTTGTACTTCACTAGTGTAACCACCACTATAATCTCACTTGTGTAACTACCATCATAACTTTAATACTGTAACCATCACCATAAACCCACTAGTGTAACTACCGCAATAAACTCATTAGGATAACTATCACTATAAACACAGTAGTTTAACTACCACCATATATCTACTACTGTAATTACCCCCATGTATCTACTACTGTAATTACCACCATATACCTACTACTGTAATTACCACCATATACCTACTACTGTAATTACCACCATATATCTACTACTGTAATTACCACCGTATACCTACTACGGCAATTACCACCATATATCTACTACTGTAATTACCACCATATATCTACTACTGTAATTACCCCTATGTATCTACTACTGTAATTACCACCATATACCTACTACTGTAATTACCCCCATGTATCTACTACTGTAATTACCACCATATACCTACTACTGTAATTACCACCATATATCTACTACTGTAATTACCACCATATACCTACTACTGTAATTACCACCGTATATCTACTACTGTAATTACCACCATATACATTACCTACTACTGTAATTACCACCATATATCTACTCCTGTAATTACCACCATTTACCTACTACTGTAATTACCACCATATACCTACTACTGTAATTACCACCATATACCTACTACTGTAATTACCCCCATGTATCTACTACTGTAATTACCAACATATACCTACTACTGTAATTACCACCATATATCTACTACTGTAATTACCACCATATACCTACTACTGTAATTACCACCGTATATCTACTACTGTAATTACCACCATATACATTACCTACTACTGTAATTACCACCATATATCTACTCCTGTAATTACCACCATTTACCTACTACTGTAATTACCACCATATATCAACTACTGTAATTACCACCATATACCTACTACTGTAATTACCACCGTATACCTACTACTGTAATTACCACCGTATACCTACTACTGTAATTACCACCATATACCTACTACTGTAATTACCACCTTATATCTACTACTGTAATTACCACCATATATCTACTACTGTAATTACCACCATATACCTACTACTGTAATTACCACCTTATATCTACTACTGTAATTACCACCATATATCTACTACTGTAATTACCACCATATACCTACTACTGTAATTACCACCTTATATCTACTACTGTAATTACCACCATATATCTACTACTGTAATTACCACCGTATATCTACTACTGCAATTACCACCATATATCTACTACTGTAATTACCACATATATCTACTACTGCAACTACCACCGTATACCTACTACTGTAATTACCACCATATACCTACTACTGTAATTACCACCATATACCTACTACTGTAATTACCACCATATATCTACTACTGCAATTACCACCATATATCTACTACTGTAATTACCACCATATACCTACTACTGTAATTACCACCATATACCTACTACTGTAATTACCACCGTATATCTACTACTGCAATTACCACCATATACCTACTACTGTAATTACCACCGTATACCTACTACTGTAATTACCACCTTATATCTACTACTAGAACTACCACCATATACATACTACTGTAATTACCACCATATACCTACTACTGTAATTACCACCGTATACCTACTACTGTAATTACCACCGTATATCTACTACTGCAATTACCACCGTAAATCTACTACTGTAATTACCATCGTATATCTACTACTGTGATTACCACCGTATATCTACTACTGTAATTACCGCCGTATACATACTACTGTAATTACCACCATATATCTACTACTGCAATTACCACATATATCTACTACTGCAATTACCACCATATATCTACTACTGTAATTACCACATATATCTACTACTGCAATTACCACCGTATACCTACTACTGTAATTACCACCGTATATCTACTACTGCAATTACCACCGTATATCTACTACTGTAATTACCATCGTATATCTACTACTGTGATTACCACCGTATACCTACTACTGTAATTACCACCGTAAACCTACTACTGTAATTACCACCATATACCTACTACTGTAATTACCACATATATCTACTACTGCAATTACCACCATATATCTACTACTGTAACTACCACCGTATACCTACTACTGTAATTACCACCATATATCTACTACTGTAATTACCACCATATACCTACTACTGTAATTACCACCGTATATCTACTACTGTAACTACCACCATAAACATACTACTGTAATTACCACCGTATACCTACTACTGTAATTACCACCGTATATCTACTACTGCAACTACCACCGTATATCTACTACTGTAATTACCACCGTATACCTACTACTGTAATTACCACCAAATATCTACTACTGTAATTACCACCATATACCTACTACTGTAATTACCACCATATACCTACTACTGTAATTACCACATATATCTACTACTGCAACTACCACCATATATCTACTACTGTAATTACCACCGTATACCTACTACTGTAATTTCCACCATATACCTACTACTGTAATTACCACCATATATCTACTACTGCAACTACCACCATATATCTACTACTGTAATTACCACCATATATCTACTACTGTAATTACCACCGTATATCTACTACTGTAATTACCACCGTATATCTACTACTGTAATTACCACCGTATACCTACTACTGTAATTACCACCATATACCTACTACTGTAACTACCACCGTATATCTACTACTGTAATTACCACCGTATACCTACTACTGTAATTACCACCATATACCTACTACTGTAATTACCACCGTATATCTACTACTGTAATTACCACCATATACATTACCTACTACTGTAATTCCCACCATATATCTACTACTGTAATTACCACCATATATCTACTAATGTAATTACCACCGTATATCTACTACTGTAACTACCACCATATATCTACTACTGTAATTACCATCGTATATCTACTACTGTAATTACCACCATATACATTACCTACTACTGTAATTACCACCATATACCTACTACTGTAATTACCACCATATATCTACTACTGTAATTACCACCGTATATCTACTACTGTAATTACCACCATATACATTACCTACTACTGTAATTACCACCATATACCTACTACTGTAATTACCACCATATATCTACTACTGTAATTACCACCATATACCTACTACTGTAATTACCACCGTATATCTACTACTGTAATTACCACCATATATCTACTACTGTAATTACCATCGTATATCTACTACTGTAATTACCACCATATACCTACTACTGTAATTACCACCATATACCCACTACTGTAATTACCAGCGTATATCTACTACTGTAATTACCACCATATACATTACCTACTACTGTAATTACCACCATATACCTACTACTGTAATTACCACCATATATCTACTACTGTAATTACCACCGTATATCTACTACTGTAATTACCACTGTTTATCTACCACTGTAATTACCACCATATACCTACTACTGTAATTACCACCGTATACCTACTACTGTAATTACCACCGTATATCTACTACTGCAATTACCACCATATATCTACTACTGTAATTACCACCGTATATCTACTACTGCAATTACCACCGTATACCTACTACTGTAATTACCACCTTATATCTACTACTGTAACTACCACGTATACCTACTACTGTAATTACCACCGTATACCTACTACTGTAATTACCACCATATACCTACTACTGTAATTTCCACCATATACCTACTACTGTAATTACCACCATATACCTACTACTGTAATTACCACATATATCTACTACTGCAACTACCACCGTATATCTACTACTGTAATTACCACCATATATCTACTACTGTAATTACCACCATATATCTACTACTGTAATTACCACATATATCTACTACTGTAATTACCACCGTATATCTACTACTGTAATTACCACCATATACCCACTGCTGTAATTACCACCATATACCTACTACTGTAATTACCCCCATATACCTACTACTGTAATTACCACCATATACCTACTACTGTAATTACCACCATATACCTACTACTGTAACTACCACCATATATCTACTACTGTAATTACCACCATATACCTACTACTGTAATTACCACCATATACCTACTACTGTAATTACCACCGTATATCTACTACTGTAATTACCACTGTTTATCTACCACTGTAATTACCACCATATACCTACTACTGTAATTACCACCATATATCTACTACTGTAATTACCACCGTATACCTACTACTGTAATTACCACCATATACCTACTACTGTAATTACCACCATATACCTACTACTGTAATTACCACCATATATCTACTACTGTAACTACCACCATATATCTACAACTGTAATTACCACCGTATATCTACTACTGTAATTACCACCATATATCTACTACTGTAATTACCACCGTATATCTACTACTGTAACTACCACCATATACCTACTACTGCAATTACCACCATATATCTACTACTGTAATTACCACCATATACCTACTACTGTAATTACCACCATATATCTACTACTGTAATTACCACCGTATACCTACTACTGTAATTACCACCGTATATCTACTACTGCAATTACCACCATATATCTACTACTGTAATTACCACCGTATATCTACTACTGCAATTACCACCGTATACCTACTACTGTAATTACCACCTTATATCTACTACTGTAACTACCACGTATACCTACTACTGTAATTACCACCGTATATCTACTACTGTAATTACCACCATATATCTACTACTGTAACTACCACCGTATATCTACTACTGTAATTACTACCACCGTATACCTACTACTGTAATTACCACCATATATCTACTACTGTAGTTACCACCGTATACCTACTACTGTAATTACCACCGTATGTCTACTACTGTAATTACCACCATATATCTACTACTGTAACTACCACCGTATACCTACTACTGTAATTACCACCGTATATCTACTACTGTAATTACCACCGTATATCTACTACTGTAATTACCACCATATATCTACTACTGTAATTACCACCGTATATCTACTACTGTAATTACCACCGTATATCTACTACTGTAATTACCACCATATATCTACTACTGTAATTACCACCGTATACCTACTACTGTAATTACCACCGTATATCTACTACTGTAATTACCACCGTATATCTACTACTGTAATTACCACCGTATACCTACTACTGTAATTACCACCGTATATCTACTACTGTAATTACCACCGTATATCTACTACTGTAATTACCACCATATATCTACTACTGTAATTACCACCGTATATCTAATACTGTAATTACCACCATATACCCACTGCTGTAATTACCACCATATACCTACTACTGTAATTACCCCCATATACCTACTACTGTAATTACCACCATATACCTACTACTGTAATTACCACCATATACCTACTACTGTAACTACCACCATATATCTACTACTGTAATTACCACCATATACCTACTACTGTAATTACCACCATATACCTACTACTGTAATTACCACCGTATATCTACTACTGTAATTACCACTGTTTATCTACCACTGTAATTACCACCATATACCTACTACTGTAATTACCACCATATATCTACTACTGTAATTACCACCGTATACCTACTACTGTAATTACCACCATATACCTACTACTGTAATTACCACCATATACCTACTACTGTAATTACCACCATATATCTACTACTGTAACTACCACCATATATCTACAACTGTAATTAGCACCGTATATCTACTACTGTAATTACCACCATATATCTACTACTGTAATTACCACCGTATATCTACTACTGTAACTACCACCATATACCTACTACTGCAATTACCACCATATATCTACTACTGTAATTACCACCATATACCTACTACTGTAATTACCACCATATATACATACCTACTACTGTAATTACCACCATATACCTACTACTGTAATTACCACCATATATCTACTACTGTAATTACCACCGTATACCTACTACTGTAATTACCACCGTATATCTACTACTGCAATTACCACCATATATCTACTACTGTAATTACCACCGTATATCTACTACTGCAATTACCACCGTATACCTACTACTGTAATTACCACCTTATATCTACTACTGTAACTACCACGTATACCTACTACTGTAATTACCACCGTATATCTACTACTGTAATTACCACCGTATACCTACTACTGTAATTACCACCGTATATCTACTACTGTAATTACCACCGTATATCTACTACTGCAATTACCACCGTATATCTACTACTGTAATTACCACCATATATCTACTACTGTAATTACCACCGTATATCTACTACTGCAATTACCACCGTATATCTACTACTGTAAATACCACCGTATATCTACTACTGTAATTACCACCGTATATCTACTACTGTGATTACCACCATATATCTACTACTGTGATTACCACCATATACCTACTACTGTAATTACCACCATATACCTACTACTGTAATTACCACCGTATATCTACTACTGTAATTACCACCATATATCTACTACTGTTATTACCACCATATACCTACTACTGTAATTACCACCATATATCTACTACTGTAATTACCACCATATACCTACTACTGTAATTACCACCATATACCTACTACTGTAATTACCACATATATCTACTACTGCAACTACCACCGTATACCTACTACTGTAATTACCACCATATATACATACCTACTACTGTAATTACCACCGTATATCTACTACTGTAATTACCACCATATATCTACTACTGTACTTACTACCACCGTATATCTACTACTGTAATTACCACCATATATCTACTACTGTAACTACCACCGTATATCTACTACTGTAATTACTACCACCGTATACCTACTACTGTAATTACCACCATATATCTACTACTGTAATTACCACCATATACCTACTACTGTAATTACCACCATATATCTACTACTGTAATTACCACCATATATCTACTACTGTAACTACCCCCATATATCTACTACTGTAATTACCACCATATACCTACTACTGTAATTACCACCATATACCTACTACTGTAATTACCACCATATGCCTACTACTGTAACTACCACCATATATCTACTACTGTAATTACCACCATATACCTACTACTGTAATTACCACCATATACCTACTACTGTAACTACCACCATATACCTACTACTGTAATTACCACCGTATATCTACTACTGTAATTACCACTGTATATCTACCACTGTAATTACCACCATATACCTACTACTGTAATTACCACCGTATATCTACTACTGTAATTACCACCGTATATCTACCACTGTAATTACCACCATATACCTACTGGAGAGAAGAATTTTGCAGACTCACTTCCATGACCAGCTGTCCCTGAGGGACTGTCCGAGTGATGTCGCTTCGGCCGGGTTAGCTCTGTTAAATTCACAGAGGATACCGCAGAAGTTTAGAGACATTGCTTGGCTCTCTTTTCACGGAAGACTTTATGTTGGGGAGAATCTCAGGTGGAAGTGTGTCAATGATCGTGGTTGCCCACGGGAGGAGTGTCCAGGGGTGGTGGAGACGATGGACCACTTTCTGCGTGAGTGTCCCTTTAATGTAAAGGTTTATGAGGAGGTGTCAAAAGCCATTGGTATTCCGTGCCTTTCGGGGCTTAGTTACCCTGAGTGGGTTTATGGGGTAGTCAGAAGATACGGTGGATTTAATTTAGTCACGATTTATTTAGTTAGTTTAGCAGTTAGATTTCACACGTGGAGCGCACGCTGTCAGGTGTCCATAAGGAAAAAGGTCCTCCCCTATAGGAATGTGGTGGGTTTGATTCTTCAAGAGGTGAGAAGGATGATGGATCTGGATAGGGAGCGGTTGGATGCTGTCGGCTGGTCTCGTCGGTGGGGCCAGTTGAAACCCCCTTGAGTGGGTGGCAAACAGTCTCTCTGAATTCCAGCTTTGGGTTTTCTTTTCTCTTTTTTCACTCCCTTGTAGATGGTTTTTTTGAAGTATTTTGTTTTATTTATGGAAAGGTTTGCATACATCTGCCTGTAGGTGTTGGTGATGGGTAATATAGTTTAGGGTTTGATGTATGATTAGATAGTTTCCTTTTACTTGAGGTGGTTTCTAAATCCTTGCTTAGTTTTCCCTTGCAGGTGGTGGATTGTATATAGGTAGTAGGGTAGATAAGTGTTTGTATTAGTATAGGAAAAGTATAATATGAAGTAATATTATGTATTTTTTTTGCCTTTTTTATTAAGTTTTTGATTTTATGAAATTATTTATTTACATTTTAGGTATTTATTATTATTATACTTGTTGCAAGTTTTAATAAAACGAAGCATGACCATATACCTACTACTGTAATTACCACCATATATCTACTACTGTAATTACCACCCTATACCTACTACTGTAATTACCACCCTATACCTACTACTGTAATTACCACCATATACCTACTACTGTAATTACCAACGTATATGTACTACTGTAACTACCACCATATACCTACTACTGTAATTACCACCATATATCTACTACTGTAATTACCACCCTATACCTACTACTGTAATTACCACCCTATACCTACTACTGTAATTACCACCATATACCTACTACTGTAATTACCAACGTATATGTACTACTGTAACTACCACCATATACCTACTACTGTAATTACCACCATATACCTACTACTGTAATTACCACCATAAACCCACTAATGTAATTACCACATATATCTACTACTGTAATTACCCCCATAAACCCACTAATGTAATTACCACCATATATCTACTACTGTAACTACCACCATATATCTACAACTTTAATTACCACCGTATATCTACTACTGTAATTACCACCATATATCTACTACTGTAATTACCACCATATACCTACTACTGTAATTACCACCATATATCTACTACTGTAATTACCACCGTTTATCTACTACTGTAATTACCACTGTATACCTACTACTGTAATTACCATCGTATATATACTACTATAATTACCACCGTATATCTACTACTGTAATTACCACCGTATACCTACTACTGTAATTACCACCATATATCTACTACTGTAATTACCACCATAGACCTACTACTGTAATTACCATCGTATATCTACTACTGTAATTACCACCGTATATCTACTACTGTAATTACCACCGTATACCTACTACTGTAATTACCACCATATATCTACTACTGTAATTACCACCGTATATCTACTACTGTAATTACCACCATATACCTACTACTGTAATTACCACCATATACCTACTACTGTAATTACCACCGTATACCTACTACTGTAATTACCACCATATAGCTACTACTGTAATTACCACCGTATATCTACTACTGTAATTACCACCATATACCTACTACTGTAATTACCACCGTATATCTACTACTGTAATTACCACCATATATCTACTACTGTAATTACCACCGTATACCTACTACTGTAATCACCACCGTATACCTACTACTGTAATTACCACCGTATATCTACTACTGTAATTACCACCATATACATTACCTACTACTGTAATTACCACCATATATCTACTCCTGTAATTACCACCATATATCTACTACTGTAATTACCACCATATATCTACTACTGTAATTACCACCGTATACCCACTACTGTAATAACCACCATATATCTACTACTGTAATTACCACCATATATCTACTACTGTAATTACCACCATATACCTTCTACTGTAATTACCACCATATATCTACCACTGTAATTACCACCATATACCTACTACTGTAATTACCCCCATATACCTACTACTGTAATTACCACCGTATATCTACTACTGTAATTACCACCCTATATCTACTACTGTAATTACCACCGTATATCTACCACTGTAATTACCACCATATACCTACCACTGTAATTACCCCCATATACCTACTACTGTTATTACCACGATATACCTACTACTGTAATTACCAACGTATATTTACTACTGTAACTACCACCATATACCTACTACTGTAATTACCACCATATACCTACTACTGTAATTACCACCATAAACCCACTAATGTAATTACCACATATATCTACTACTGTAATTACCCCATTAACCCACTAATGTAATTACCGCCATATACCTACTACTGTAATTACCACCATATACCTACTACTGTAATTACCACCGTATATCTACTACTGTAATTACCACCGTATACCTACTACTGTAATTACCACCGTATATCTACTACTGTAATTACCACCGTATACCTACTACTGTAATTATCACCATATACCTACTACTGTAATTACCACCATATACCTACTACTGTAATTAACACCATATATCTACTACTGTAATTACCACCATATACCTACTACTGTAATTACCACCATATACCTACTACTGTAATTACCACCATATACCTACTACTGTAACTACCACCGTATACCTACTACTGTAATTACCACCATATACCTACTACTGTAATTACTACCGTATATCTACTACTGTAATTACCACCATATACATTACCTACTGCTGTAATTACCACCATATATCTACTACTGTAATTACCACCGTATATCTACTACTGTAATTACCACCATATATCTGCTACTGTAATTACCACCATATATCTACTGCTGTAATTACCATCGTATACCTACTACTGTAATTACCACCGTATACCTACTACTGTAATTACCACCATATACCTACTACTGTAATTACCACCATATACCTACTACTGTAATTACCATCGTATATCTACTACTGTAATTACCACCATATATCTACTACTGTAATTACCATCGTATATCTACTACTGTAATTACCACCATATATCTACTACTGTAATTACCACCATTTACATACTACTGTAATTACCACCATATACCTACTACTGTAATTACCACCGTATATCTACTACTGTAATTACCACCGTATATCTACTACTGTAATTACCACCATATATCAACTACTGTAATTACCACCGTATATCTACTACTGTAATTACCACCCTATAACTACTACTGTAATTACCCCCATATACCTACTACTGCTGTAATTACCACCATATATCTACTACTGTAATTACCACCGTATACCTACTACTGTAATTACCCCCATATACCTACTACTGCTGTAATTACCACCATATATCTACTACTGTAATTACCACCATATATCTACTACTGTAATTACCATCGTATACCTACTACTGTAATTACCACCATATACCTACTACTGTAATTACCACCGTATATCTACCACTGTAATTACCACCATATACCTACTACTGTAATTACCACTGTATATCTACTACTGTAATTACCACCGTATATCTACCACTGTAATTACCACCATATACCTACTACTGTAATTACCACCGGATATCTACTACTGTAATTACCACCGTATATCTACTACTGTAATTACCACCATATATCTACTACTGTAATTACCATCGTATACCTACTACTGTAATTACCACCATATACCTACTACTGTAATTACCACCGTATATCTACTACTGTAATTACCACCATATATCTACTACTGTAATTACCACCATTTACCTACTACTGTAATTACCACCATATATCTACTACTGTAATTACCACCGTATACCTACTACTGTAATTACCACTGTATATCTACTACTGTAATTACCCCCATGTATCTACTACTGTAATTACCACCATATACCTACTACTGTAATTACCACCATATACCTACTACTGTAATTACCACCATATATCTACTACTGTAATTACCACATATACCTACTACTGTAATTACCACCGTATACATTACCTACTACTGTAATTACCACCATATACCTACTACTGTAATTACCACCATATACCTACTACTGTAATTACCACCATATATCTACTACTGTAATTACCACAATATACCTACTACTGTAATTACCACCATATACCTACTACTGTAACTACCACCATATACCTACTACTGTAATTACCACCATATACCTACTACTGTAACTACCACCATATACCTACTACTGCAATTACCACCATATACCTACTACTGTAATTACCACCATATATCTACTACTGTAATTACCACCGTATACCTACTACTGTAGCTACCACCGTATACCTACTACTGTAATTACCACCGTATACCTACTACTGTAATTACCACCGTATATCTACTACTGTAATTACCACCATATACCTACTACTGTAAAAACCACCATATACCTACTACTGCAATTACCACCATATACCTACTACTGTAATTACCACCATATATCTACTACTGTAATTACCACCGTATACCTACTACTGTAACTACCACCATATATCTACTACTGTAATTACCCCCATATACCTACTACTGTAATTACCACCATATACCTACTACTGTAACTACCACCATATACCTACTACTGTAATTACCACCGTATATCTACTACTGTAATTACCACCGTATACCTACTACTGTAATTACCACTGTATATCTACTACTGTAATTACCACCGTATATCTACTACTGTAATTACCACCGTATATCTACTACTGTAATTACCACCGTATATCTACTACTGTGATTACCTCCGTATATCTACTACTGTGATTACCACCATATATCTACTACTGTAATTACCATCGTATATCTACTACTGTAATTACCACCATATACCTACTACTGTAATTACCACCATATACCTACTACTGTAATTACCACCATATACCTACTACTGTAATTACCACATATATCTACTACTGCAACTACCACCGTATATCTACTACTGCAATTACCACCGTATATCTACTACTGCAATTACCACCGTATATCTACTACTGTAATTACCACCATATACCTACTACTGTAATTACCACCATATACCTACTACTGTAATTACCACCATATATACATACCTACTACTGTAATTACCACCGTATATCTACTACTGTAATTACCACCATATACCTAATACTGTAATTACCACCATATATCTACTACTGTAATTACCATCATATATCTACTACTGTAATTACCACCATATATCTACTACTGTAATTACTACCACCGTATATCTACTACTGTAATTACCACCATATATCTACTACTGTAACTACCACCGTATATCTACTACTGTAATTACTACCACCGTATACCTACTACTGTAATTACCACCATATATCTACTACTGTAATTACCACCATATATCTACTACTGTAATTACCACCATATATCTACTACTGTAACTACCCCCATATATCTACTACTGTAATTACCACCATATATCTACTACTGTAATTACCACCGTATATCTACCACTGTAATTACCACCATAAACCCACTGCTGTAATTACCACCATATACCTACTACTGTAATTACCCCCATATACCTACTACTGTAATTACCACCATATACCTACTACTGTAACTACCACCATATATCTACTACTGTAATTACCACCATATACCTACTACTGTAATTACCACCATATACCTACTACTGTAACTACCACCATATACCTACTACTGTAATTACCACCGTATATCTACTACTGTAATTACCACCATATATCTACTACTGTAACTACCACCGTATATCTACTACTGTAATTACCACCATATACCTACTACTGTAATTACCACCATATATCTACTACTGTAATTACCACCATATACCTACTACTGTAATTACAACCGTATATCTACTACTGTAACTACCACCATATACCTACTACTGTAATTACCACCGTATATCTACAACTGTAATTACCACCGTATATCTACCACTGTAATTACCACCATATACCTACTGGAGAGAAGAATTTTGCAGACTCACTTCCATGACCAGCTGTCCCTGAGGGACTGTCCGAGTGATGTCGCTTCGGCCGGGTTAGCTCTGTTAAATTCACAGAGGATACCGCAGAAGTTTAGAGACATTGCTTGGCTCTCTTTTCACGGAAGACTTTATGTTGGGGAGAATCTCAGGTGGAAGAGTGTCAATGATCGTGGTTGCCCACGGGAGGAGTGTCCAGGGGTGGTGGAGACGATGGACCACTTTCTGCGTGAGTGTCCCTTTAATGTAAAGGTTTATGAGGAGGTGTCAAAAGCCATTGGTATTCCGTGCCTTTCGGGGCTTAGTTACCCTGAGTGGGTTTATGGGGTAGTCAGAAGATACGGTGGATTTAATTTAGTCACGATTTATTTAGTTAGTTTAGCAGTTAGATTTCACACGTGGAGCGCACGCTGTCAGGTGTCCATAAGGAAAAAGGTCCTCCCCTATAGGAATGTGGTGGGTTTGATTCTTCAAGAGGTGAGAAGGATGATGGATCTGGATAGGGAGGGGTTGGATGCTGTCGGCTGGTCTCGTCGGTGGGGCCAGTTGAAACCCCCTTGAGTGGGTGGCAAACAGTCTCTCTGAATTCCAGCTTTGGGTTTTCTTTTCTCTTTTTTCACTCCCTTGTAGATGGTTTTTTTGAAGTATTTTGTTTTATTTATGGAAAGGTTTGCATACATCTGCCTGTAGGTGTTGGTGATGGGTAATATAGTTTAGGGTTTGATGTATGATTAGATAGTTTCCTTTTACTTGAGGTGGTTTCTAAATCCTTGCTTAGTTTTCCCTTGCAGGTGGTGGATTGTATATAGGTAGTAGGGTAGATAAGTGTTTGTATTAGTATAGGGAAAGTATAATATGAAGTAATATTATGTATTTTTTTTGCCTTTTTTATTAAGTTTTTGATTTTATGAAATTATTTATTTACATTTTAGGTATTTATTATTATTATACTTGTTGCAAGTTTTAATAAAACGAAGCATGACCATATACCTACTACTGTAATTACCACCATATATCTACTACTGTAATTACCACCCTATACCTACTACTGTAATTACCACCCTATACCTACTACTGTAATTACCACCATATACCTACTACTGTAATTACCAACGTATATGTACTACTGTAACTACCACCATATACCTACTACTGTAATTACCACCATATACCTACTACTGTAATTACCACCATAAACCCACTGATGTAATTACCACATATATCTACTACTCTAATTACCCCCATAAACCCACTAATGTAATTACCACCATATATCTACTACTGTAACTACCACCATATATCTACAACTGTAATTACCACCGTATATCTACTACTGTAATTACCACCGTATATCTACTACTGTAATTACCACCATATATCTACAACTGTAATTACCACCGTATATCTACTACTGTAATTACCACCGTATATCTACTACTGTAATTACCACCATATATCTACTACTGTAATTACCACCGTATATCTACTACTGTAATTACCACTGTATACCTACTACTGTAATTACCATCGTATACCTACTACTGTAATTACCATCGTATATCTACTACTGTAATTACCACCGTATATCTACTACTGTAATTACCACCGTATACCTACTACTGTAATTACCACCATATATCTACTACTGTAATTACCACCATATACCTACTACTGTAATTACCATCGTATATCTACTACTGTAATTACCACCGTATATCTACTACTGTAATTACCACCGTATACCTACTACTGTAATTACCACCATATATCTACTACTGTAATTACCACCGTATATCTACTACTGTAATTACCACCATATACCTACTACTGTAATTACCACCATATACCTACTACTGTAATTACCACCGTATATCTACTACTGTAATTACCACCATATACCTACTACTGTAATTACCACCATATACCTACTACTGTAATTACCACCGTATACCTACTACTGTAATTACCACCATATAGCTACTACTGTAATTACCAGCGTATATCTACTACTGTAATTACCACCATATACCTACTACTGTAATTACCACCATATACCTACTACTGTAATTACCACCGTATATCTACTACTGTAATTACCACCATATATCTACTACTGTAATTACCACCGTATACCTACTACTGTAATCACCACCGTATACCTACTACTGTAATTACCACCATATATCTACTACTGTAATTACCACCATATATCTACTACTGTAATTACCACCGTATACCCACTACTGTAATAACCACCATATATCTACTACTGTAATTACCACCATATATCTACTACTGTAATTACCACCATATATCTACTACTGTAATTACCTCCATATACCTTCTACTGTAATTACCACCATATATCTACCTCTGTAATTACCACCATATACCTACTACTGTAATTACCACCCTATATCTACTACTGTAATTACCACCGTATATCTACCACTGTAATTACCACCATATACCTACTACTGTAATTACCAACCTATATGTACTACTGTAACTACCTCCATATACCTACTACTGTAATTACCACCATATACCTAGTACTGTAATTACCACCATATACCTACTACTGTAGTTACCACCATAAACCCAATAATGTAATTACCACATATATCTACTACTGTAATTACCACCATATACCTACTACTGTAATTACCCCCTTAAACCCACTAATGTAATTACCCCCTTAAACCCACTAATGTAATTACCACCATATACCTACTACTGTAACTACCACCATATACCTACTACTGTAATTACCACCGTATATCTACTACTGTAATTACCACTGTATATCTACCACTGTAATTACCACGATATACCTACTGGAGAGAAGAATTTTGCAGACTCACTTCCATGACCAGCTGTCCCTGAGGGACTGTTCGAGTGATGTCGCTTCGGCCGTGTTAGCTCTGTTAAATTCACAGAGGATACCGCAGAAGTTTAGAGACATTGCTTGGCTCTCTTTTCACGGAAGACTTTATGTTGGGGAGAATCTCAGGTGGAAGAGTGTCAATGATCGTTGTTGCCCACGGAGGAGTGTGGTGGTGGAGACGATGGACCACTTTCTGCGTGAGTGTCCCTTTAATGTAAAGGTTTATGAGGAGGTGTCAAAAGCCATTGGTATTCCGTGCCTTTCGGGGCTTAGTTACCCTGAGTGGGTTTATGGGGTAGTCTGAAGATACGGTGGATTTAATTTAGTCACGATTTATTTAGTTAGTTTAGCAGTTAGATTTCACACGTGGAGCGCACGGTGTCAGGTGTCCATAAGGAAAAAGGTCCTCCCCTATAGGAATGTGGTGGGTTTGATTCTTCAAGAGGTGAGAAGAATGATGGATCTGGATAGGGAGTGGTTGGATGCTGTCGGCTGGTCTCGTCGGTGGGGCCAGTTGAAACCCCCTTGAGTGGGTGGCAAACAGTCTCTCTGAATTCCAGCTTTGGGTTTTCTTTTCTCTTTTTTCAATCCCTTGTAGATGGTTTTTTTGAAGTATTTTGTTATATTTATGGAAAGGTTTGCATACATCTGCCTGTAGGTGTTGGTGATGGGTAATATAGTTTAGGGTTTGATGTATGATTAGATAGTTTCCTTTTACTTGAGGTGGTTTCTAAATCCTTGCTTAGTTTTCCCTTGCAGGTGGTGGATTGTATATAGGTAGTAGGGTAGATAAGTGTTTGTATTAGTATAGGAAAAGTATAATATTAAGTAATATTATGTATTTTTTTTGCCTTTTTTATTAAGTTTTTGATTTTATGATATTATTTATTTACATTTTAGGTATTTATTATTATTATACTTGATGCAAATTTAAATAAAACGAAGCATGACCATATACCTACTACTGTAATTACCACCATATATCTACTACTGTAATTACCATCGTATACCTACTACTGTAATTACCACCCTATACCTACTACTGTAATTACCACCATATACCTACTACTGTAATTACCAACGTATATGTACTACTGTAACTACCACCATATACCTACTACTGTAATTACCACCATATACCTACTACTGTAATTACCACCATAAACCCACTAATGTAATTACCACATATATCTACTACTGTAATTACCCCCATATACCTACTACTGTAATTACCCCCATTAACCCACTAATGTAATTACCACCATATACCTACTACTGTAATTACCACCATATACCTACTACTGTAATTACCACCGTATATCTACTACTGTAATTACCACCGTATACCTACTACTGTAATTACCACCGTATATCTACTACTGTAATTACCACCGTATACCTACTACTGTAATTACCACCATATACCTACTACTGTAATTACCACCATATACCTACTACTGTAATTAACACCATATATCTACTACTGTAATTACCACCATATACCTACTACTGTAATTACCACCATATACCTACTACTGTAATTACCACCATATATCTACTACTGTAATTACCACCATATACCTACTACTGTAATTACTACCGTATATCTACTACTGTAATTACCACCATATACATTACCTACTGCTGTAATTACCACCATATATCTACTACTGTAATTACCACCGTATATCTACTACTGTAATTAACACCATATATCTACTACTGTAATTACCACCGTATATCTACTACTGTAATTACCACCATATATCTACTACTGTAATTACCACCGTATATCTACTACTGTAATTACCACCGTATACCTACTACTGTAATTGCCACCGTATACCTACTACTGTAATTACCACCATATACCTACTACTGTAATTACCACCATATATCTACTACTGTAATTACCATCGTATATCTACTACTGTAATTACCACCATATATCTACTACTGTAATTACCACCGTATACATACTACTGTAATTACCACCATATACCTACTACTGTAATTACGACCATATATCTACTACTGTAATTACCACCGTATATCTACTACTGTAATTACCACCCTATAACTACTACTGTAATTACCCCCATATACCTACTACTGTAATTACCCCCATATACCTACTACTGCTGTAATTATCACCATATATCTACTACTGTAATTACCACCGTATACCTACTACTGTAATTACCCCCATATACCTACTACTGCTGTAATTACCACCATATATCTACTACTGTAATTACCACCGTATATCTACTACTGTATTTACCACCATATATCTACTACTGTAATTACCATCGTATACCTACTACTGTAATTACCACCATATACCTACTACTGTAACTACCACCATATACCTACTACTGTAATTACCACCATATATCTACTACTGTAATTACCACCATATACCTACTACTGTAATTACCACCATTTACCTACTACTGTAATTACCACCATATATCTACTACTGTAATTACCACCATATATCTACTACTGTAATTACCACCGTATACCTACTACTGTAATTACCACCATATATCTACTACTGTAATTACCACCGTATATCTACTACTGTAACTACCACCATATACCTACTACTGTAATTACCACCATATACCTACTACTGTAATTACCAACATATACCTACTACTGTAATTACTACCATATATACATACCTACTACTGTAATTACCACCATATATCTACTACTGCAATTACCACCATATATCTACTACTGTAATTACCACCATATACCTACTACTGTAATTACCACCATATATCTACTATTGTAATTACCGCCATATACCTACTACTGTAATTGCCACCGTATATCTACTACTGCAATTACCACCATATACCTACTACTGTAATTACCACCATATACCTACTACTGTAATTACCACCATATACCTACTACTGTAATTACCACCATATATCTACTACTGTAATTACCACCATATACCTACTACTGTAATTACCACCTTATATCTACTACTGTAATTACCACCGTATATCTACTACTGTAACTACCACCATATACCTACTACTGTAATTACCACCATATATCTTCTACTGTAATTACCACCATATACCTACTACTGTAATTACCCCCATATACATTACCTACTACTGCAATTACCACCATATACCTACTACTGTAATTACCACCATATACCTACTACTGTAATTACCACCATATACCTACTACTGTATTTACCACCATTTACCTTCTACTGTAATTACCACCATTTACCTACTACTGTAATTACCACCATATACCTACTACTGTAATTACTACCATATATCTACCACTGTAATTACCACCATATATCTACTACTGTAATTACCACCATATACCTACTACTGTAATTACCACCATATACCTACTACTGTAATTACCACCGTATACCTACTACTGTAATTACCACCATATATACATACCTACTACTGTAATTACCACCATATACCTACTACTGTAATTACCACCATATATCTACTACTGTAATTACCACCATATATCTACTACTGTAATTACCACCATATACCTACTACTGTAATTACCACCATATACCTACTACTGTAATTACCACCGTATACCTACTACTGTAATTACCACCATATATACATACCTACTACTGTAATTACCACCATATACCTACTACTGTAATTACCACATATATCTACTACTGTAATTACCACCATATACCTACTACTGTAATTACCACCATATATCTACTACTGTAATTACCACCATATACCTACAACTGTAATTACCACATATATCTACTACTGTAATTACCACCATATATCTACTACTGTAATTACCACCATATATCTACTACTGTAATTACCACCATATACCTACTACAGTAATTACCACCTTATAACTACTACTGTAATTACCACCATATACCTACTACTGTAACTACCACCGTATACCTACTACTGTAATTACCACCATATACCTACTACTGTAATTACCACCATATACCTACTACTGTAATTACCACCATATACCTACTACTGTAATTACCACCATATACCTACTACTGTAGCTACCACCTTATATCTACTACTGTAACTACCACCGTATACCTACTACTGTAATTACCACCGTATATCTACTACTGTAATTACCACCGTATATCTACTACTGTAACTACCACCGTATATCTACTACTGTAATTACTACCATATAGCTACTACTGTAATTACCACCGTATATCTACCACTGTAATTACCACCGTATACCTACTACTGTAATTACCACCGTATACCTACTACTGTAATTACCACCATTTACCTACTACTGTAATTACCACCATATATCTACTACTGTAATTACCACCATATATCTACTACTGTAATTACCACCGTATACCTACTACTGTAATTACCACCGTATATCTACTACTGTAATTACCACCGTATATCTACTACTGTAACTACCACCATATACCTACTACTGTAATTACCACCATATACCTACTACTGTAATTACTACCATATATACATACCTACTACTGTAATTACCACCATATATCTACTACTGCAATTACCACCATATATCTACTACTGTAATTACCACCATATACCTACTACTGTAATTACCACCATATAGCTACTACTGTAATTACCACCATATATCTACTACTGTAATTACCACCATATACCTACTACTGTAATTACCACCGTATATCTACTACTGTAATTACCACCATATACCTACTACTGTAATTACCACCATATATCTACTATTGTAATTACCGCCATATACCTACTACTGTAATTGCCACCGTATATCTACTAATGCAATTACCACCATATACCTACTACTGTAATTACCACCATATACCTACTACTGTAATTACCACCATATATCTACTACTGTAATTACCACCGTATATCTACCACTGTAATTACCACCATATATCTACTACTGTAATTACCACCGTATACCTACTACTGTAATTACCACCATATACCTACTACTGTAATTACCACCATATACCTACTACTGTAATTACCACCATATACCTACTACTGTAATTACCACCATATATCTACTACTGTAATTACCACCATATACCTACTACTGTAATTACCACCTTATATCTACTACTGTAATTACCACCGTATACCTACTACTGTAATTACCACCGTATATCTACTACTGTAACTACCACCATATACCGACTACTGTAATTACCACCATATATCTTCTACTGTAACTACCACCGTATATCTACTACTGTAATTACCACCATATACCTACTACTGTAATTACCCCAATATACCTACTACTGTAATTACCACCATATACCTACTACTGTAATTACCACCATATACCTACTACTGTAATTACCACCATATACCTACTACTGTAATTACCACCATTTACCTACTACTGTAATTACCACCATATACCTACTACTGTAATTACTACCATATATCTACCACTGTAATTACCACCATATATCTACTACTGTAATTACCACCATATACCTACTACTGTAATTACCACCGTATACCTACTACTGTAATTACCACCATATATACATACCTACAACTGTAATTACCACCATATACCTACTACTGTAATTACCACCATATATCTACTACTGTAATTACCACCATATACCTACTACTGTAATTACCACCATATACCTACTACTGTAATTACCACCATATATCTACTACTGTAATTACCACCATATATCTACTACTGTAATTACCACCATATACCTACTACTGTAATTACCACCGTATATCTACTACTGTAATTACCACCATATATCTACTACTGTAACTACCACCAAATACCTACTACTGTAATTACCACATATATCTACTACTGTAATTACCACCATATATCTACTACTGTAATTACCACCATATATCTACTACTGCAACTACCACCGTATATCTACTACTGTAATTACCACCATATATCTACTACTGTAATTACCACCATATACCTACTACAGTAATTACCACCTTATAACTACTACTGTAATTACCACCATATACCTTCTACTGTAACTACCACCGTATACCTACTACTGTAATTACCACCATATACCTACTACTGTAATTACCACCATATACCTACTACTGTAACTACCACCGTATATGTACTACTGTAATTACCACCATATACCTACTACTGTAATTACTACCATATATCTACCACTGTAATTACCACCATATACCTACTACTGTATTTACCACCACATACCTACTACTGTAATTACCACCATATATACATACCTACTACTGTAATTACCACCATATACCTACTACTGTAATTACCACCATATAGTACTACTGTAATTACCAGCGTATATCTACTACTGTAATTACCACCATATACCTACTACTGTAATTACCACCATATACCTACTACTGTAATTACCACCGTATATCTACTACTGTAATTACCACCATATATCTACTACTGTAATTACCACCGTATACCTTCTACTGTAATCACCACCGTATACCTACTACTGTAATTACCACCATATATCTACTACTGTAATTACCACCATATATCTACTACTGTAATTACCACCGTATACCCACTACTGTAATAACCACCATATATCTACTACTGTAATTACCACCATATATCTACTACTGTAATTACCACCATATATCTACTACTGTAATTACCTCCATATACCTTCTACTGTAATTACCACCATATATCTACCTCTGTAATTACCACCATATACCTACTACTGTAATTATCACCCTATATCTACTACTGTAATTACCACCGTATATCTACCACTGTAATTACCACCATATACCTACTACTGTAATTACCAACCTATATGTACTACTGTAACTACCACCATATACCTACTACTGTAATTACCACCATATACCTAGTACTGTAATTACCACCATATACCTACTACTGTAGTTACCACCATAAACCCACTAATGTAATTACCACATATATCTACTACTGTAATTACCACCATATACCTACTACTGTAATTACCCCCTTAAACCCACTAATGTAATTACCCCCTTAAACCCACTAATGTAATTACCACCATATACCTACTACTGTAACTACCACCATATACCTACTACTGTAATTACCACCGTATATCTACTACTGTAATTACCACTGTATATCTACCACTGTAATTACCACGATATACCTACTGGAGAGAAGAATTTTGCAGACTCACTTCCATGACCAGCTGTCCCTGAGGGACTGTTCGAGTGATGTCGCTTCGGCCGGGTTTGCTCTGTTAAATTCACAGAGGATACCGCAGAAGTTTAGAGACATTGCTTGGCTCTCTTTTCACGGAAGACTTTATGTTGGGGAGAATCTCAGGTGGAAGAGTGTCAATGATCGTTGTTGCCCACGGAGGAGTGTGGTGGTGGAGACGATGGACCACTTTCTGCGTGAGTGTCCCTTTAATGTAAAGGTTTATGAGGAGGTGTCAAAAGCCATTGGTATTCCGTGCCTTTCGGGGCTTAGTTACCCTGAGTGGGTTTATGGGGTAGTCTGAAGATACGGTGGATTTAATTTAGTCACGATTTATTTAGTTAGTTTAGCAGTTAGATTTCACACGTGGAGCGCACGGTGTCAGGTGTCCATAAGGAAAAAGGTCCTCCCCTATAGGAATGTGGTGGGTTTGATTCTTCAAGAGGTGAGAAGGATGATGGATCTGGATAGGGAGTGGTTGGATGCTGTCGGCTGGTCTCGTCGGTGGGGCCAGTTGAAACCCCCTTGAGTGGGTGGCAAACAGTCTCTCTGAATTCCAGCTTTGGGTTTTCTTTTCTCTTTTTTCACTCCCTTGTAGATGGTTTTTTTGAAGTATTTTGTTTTATTTATGGAAAGGTTTGCATACATCTGCCTGTAGGTGTTGGTTATGGGTAATATAGTTTAGGGTTTGATGTATGATTAGATAGTTTCCTTTTACTTGAGGTGGTTTCTAAATCCTTGCTTAGTTTTCCCTTGCAGGTGGTGGATTGTATATAGGTAGTAGGGTAGATAAGTGTTTGTATTAGTATAGGAAAAGTATAATATGAAGTAATATTATGTATTTTTTTTGCCTTTTTTATTAAGTTTTTGATTTTATGATATTATTTATTTACATTTTAGGTATTTATTATTATTATACTTGATGCAAGTTTTAATAAAACGAAGCATGACCATATACCTACTACTGTAATTACCACCATATATCTACTACTGTAATTACCATCGTATACCTACTACTGTAATTACCACCCTATACCTACTACTGTAATTACCACCATATACCTACTACTGTAATTACCAACGTATATGTACTACTGTAACTACCACCATATACCTACTACTGTAATTACCACCATATACCTACTACTGTAATTACCACCATAAACCCACTAATGTAATTACCACATATATCTACTACTGTAATTACCCCCATATACCTACTACTGTAATTACCCCCATTAACCCACTAATGTAATTACCACCATATACCTACTACTGTAATTACCACCATATACCTACTACTGTAATTACCACCGTATATCTACTACTGTAATTACCACCGTATACCTACTACTGTAATTACCACCGTATATCTACTACTGTAATTACCACCGTATACCTACTACTGTAATTACCACCATATACCTACTACTGTAATTACCACCATATACCTACTACTGTAATTAACACCATATATCTACTACTGTAATTACCACCATATACCTACTACTGTAATTACCTCCATATACCTACTACTGTAATTACCACCATATATCTACTACTGTAATTACCACCATATACCTACTACTGTAATTACTACCGTATATCTACTACTGTAATTACCACCATATACATTACCTACTGCTGTAATTACCACCATATATCTACTACTGTAATTACCACCGTATATCTACTACTGTAATTACCACCATATATCTACTACTGTAATTACCACCGTATATCTACTACTGTAATTACCACCATATATCTACTACTGTAATTACCACCGTATATCTACTACTGTAATTACCACCGTATACCTACTACTGTAATTGCCACCGTATACCTACTACTGTAATTACCACCATATACCTACTACTGTAATTACCACCATATATCTACTACTGTAATTACCATCGTATATCTACTACTGTAATTACCACCATATATCTACTACTGTAATTACCACCGTATACATACTACTGTAATTACCACCATATACCTACTACTGTAATTACGACCATATATCTACTACTGTAATTACCACCGTATATCTACTACTGTAATTACCACCCTATAACTACTACTGTAATTACCCCCATATACCTACTACTGTAATTACTCCCATATACCTACTACTGCTGTAATTACCACCATATATCTACTACTGTAATTACCACCGTATACCTACTACTGTAATTACCCCCATATACCTACTACTGCTGTAATTACCACCATATATCTACTACTGTAATTACCACCGTATATCTACTACTGTATTTACCACCATATACCTACTACTGTAATTACCACCATATACCTACTACTGTAATTACCACCATATACCTACTACTGTAATTACCACCATATATCTACTACTGTAATTACCACCATATACCTACTACTGTATTTACCACCGTATATCTACTACTGTAATTACCACCATATACCTACTACTGTAATTACCACCATTTACCTACTACTGTAATTACCACCATATACCTACTACTGTAATTACCACCATATACCTACTACTGTAATTACCACCGTATATCTACTACTGTAATTACCATCGTATGCCTACTACTGTAATTACCACCATATACCTACTACTGTAATTACCACCATATACCTACTACTGTAATTACCACATATACCTACTACTGTAATTACCACCGTATACATTACCTACTACTGTAATTACCACCATATTCCTACTACTGTAATTACCACCATATACCTACTACTGTAATTACCACCATATATCTACTACTGTAATTACCACCATATACCTACTACTGTAATTACCACATATACCTACTACTGTAATTACCACCATATACCTACTACTGTAATTACCACCATATACCTACTACTGTAATTACCACCATATATCTACTACTGTAATTACCACCGTATACCTACTACTGTAGCTACCACCGTATACCTACTACTGTAATTACCACCGTATACCTACTACTGTAACTACCACCGTATACCTACTACTGCAATTACCACCATATACCTACTACTGTAATTACCACCATATATCTACTACTGTAATTACCACCATATACCTACTACTGTAATTACCACCATATATCTACTACTGTAATTACCACCATATACCTACTACTGTAATTACTACCGTATATCTACTATTGTAATTACCACCTTATATCTACTACTGTAATTACCACCGTATATCTACTACTGTAACTACCACCATATATCTACTACTGTAATTACCACCATATACCTACTACTGTAATTACTACCATATACCTACTACTGTAATTACCACCATATATCTACTACTGTAATTACTACCATATACCTACTACTGTAATTACCACCATATATCTACTATTGTAATTACCACCTTATATCTACTACTGTAATTACCACCGTATATCTACTACTGTAACTACCACCATATACCTACTACTGTAATTACCACCATATATCTTCTACTGTAACTACCACCGTATATCTACTACTGTAATTACCACCATATACCTACTACTGTAATTACCACCATATATCTACTACTGTAATTACCACCATATACCTACTGCTGTAATTACCACCATATACCTACTACTGTAATTACCACCATATATCTACTACTGTAATTACCACCGTATATCTTCTACTGTAATTACCACCGTATATCTACTACTGTAATTACCACCATATATCTACTACTGTAATTACCATCGTATACCTACTACTGTAATTACCACCATATACCTACTACTGTAATTACCACCATATACCTACTACTGTAATTACCACCATTTACCTACTACTGTAATTACCACCATATACCTACTACTGTAATTACCACCATATATCTACTACTGTAATTACCATCGTATACCTACTACTGTAATTACCACCATTTACCTACTACTGTAATTACCACCATATACCTACTACGGTAATTACCACCATATATCTACTACTGTAATTACCACCATATATCTACTACTGTAATTACCATCGTATACTCACTACTGTAATTACCACCATATATCTACTACTGTAATTACCACCGTATACCTACTACTGTAATTACCACCGTATATCTACTACTGTAATTACCACCGTATATCTACTACTGTAATTACCATCGTATGCCTACTACTGTAATTACCACCATATATCTACTACTGTAATTACCACCGTATATCTACCACTGTAATTACCACTGTATACATACTACTGTAATTACCACCATATACCTACTACTGTAATTACCACCATATATCTACTACTGTAATTACCACCGTATATCTACTACTGTAATTACCACCCTATAACTACTACTGTAATTACCACCGTATACCTACTATTGTAATTACCCCCATATACCAACTACTGCTGTAATTACCACCGTATATCTACTACTGTAATTACCACCGTATATCTACTACTGTAATTACCACCATATATCTACTACTGTAATTACCATCGTATACCTACTACTATAATTACCACCATATAACTACTACTGTAACTACCACCATATACCTACTACTGTAATTACCACCATATATCTACTACTGTAATTACCACCATATATCTACTACTGTAATTACCACCATATACCTACTACTGTAATTACCACCATATACCTACTACTGTAATTACCACCATATACCTACTACTGTAATTACTACCATATATACATACCTACTACTGTAATTACCACCATATATCTACTACTGCAATTACCACCATATATCTACTACTGTAATTACCACCATATACCTACTACTGTAATTACCACCATATATCTACTATTGTAATTACCGCCATATACCTACTACTGTAATTGCCACCGTATATCTACTACTGCAATTACCACCATATACCTACTACTGTAATTACCACCATATACCTACTACTGTAATTACCACCATATACCTACTACTGTAATTACCACCATATATCTACTACTGTAATTACCACCATATACCTACTACTGTAATTACCACATATATCTACTACTGTAATTACCACCTTATATCTACTACTGTAATTACCACCGTATATCTACTACTGTAACTACCACCATATACCTACTACTGTAATTACCACCATATATCTTCTACTGTAACTACCACCGTATATCTACTACTGTAATTACCACCATATACCTACTACTGTAATTACCCCCATATACATTACCTACTACTGCAATTACCACCATATACCTACTACTGTAATTACCACCATATACCTACTACTGTAATTACCACCATATACCTACTACTGTAATTACCACCATTTACCTACTACTGTAATTACCACCATTTACCTACTACTGTAATTACCACCATATACCTACTACTGTAATTACTACCATATATCTACCACTGTAATTACCACCATATATCTACTACTGTAATTACCACCATATACCTACTACTGTAATTACCACCGTATACCTACTACTGTAATTACCACCATATATACATACCTACTACTGTAATTACCACCATATACCTACTACTGTAATTACCACCATATATCTACTACTGTAATTACCACCCTATACCTACTACTGTAATTACCACCATATACCTACTACTGTAATTACCACATATATCTACTACTGTAATTACCACCATATATCTACTACTGTAATTACCACCATATACCTACAACTGTAATTACCACATATATCTACTACTGTAATTACTACCATATACCTACTACTGTAATTACCACCATATATCTACTACTGTAATTACCACCATATACCTACAACTGTAATTACCACATATATCTACTACTGTAATTACCACCATATATCTACTACTGTAATTACCACCATATATCTACTACTGTAATTACCACCATATACCTACTACAGTAATTACCACCTTATAACTACTACTGTAATTACCACCATATACCTACTACTGTAACTACCACCGTATATCTACTACTGTAATTACCACCATATACCTACTACTGTAATTACCACCATATACCTACTACTGTAACTACCACCGTATACCTACTACTGTAATTACCACCATATACCTACTACTGTAATTACCACCATATACCTACTACTGTAATTACCACCATATACCTACTACTGTAGCTACCACCTTATATCTACTACTGTAACTACCACCGTATACCTACTACTGTAATTACCACCGTATATCTACTACTGTAATTACCACCGTATATCTACTACTGTAACTACCACCGTATATCTACTACTGTAATTACTACCATATAGCTACTACTGTAATTACCACCGTATAGCTACCACTGTAATTACCACCGTATACCTACTACTGTAATTACCACCGTATACCTACTACTGTAATTACCACCATTTACCTACTACTGTAATTACCACCATATATCTACTACTGTAATTACCACCATATATCTACTACTGTAATTACCACCGTATACTTACTACTGTAATTACCACCGTAAATCTACTACTGTAATTACCACCGTATATCTACTACTGTAACTACCACCATATACCTACTACTGTAATTACCACCATATACCTACTACTGTAATTACTACCATATATACATACCTACTACTGTAATTACCACCATATATCTACTACTGCAATTACCACCATATATCTACTACTGTAATTACCACCATATACCTACTACTGTAATTACCACCATATAGCTACTACTGTAATTACCACCATATACCTACTACTGTAATTACCACCGTATATCTACTACTGTAATTACCACCATATACCTACTACTGTAATTACCACCATATATCTACTATTGTAATTACCACCATATACCTACTACTGTAATTGCCACCGTATATCTACTACTGCAATTACCACCATATATCTACTACTGTAATTACCACCGTATATCTACCACTGTAATTACCACTATATATCTACTACTGTAATTACCACCATATACCTACTACTGTAATTACCACTATATATCTACTACTGTAATTACCACCGTATACCTACTACTGTAATTACCACCATATACCTACTACTGTAATTACCACCATATATCTACTACTGTAATTACCACCATATACCTACAACTGTAATTACCACATATATCTACTACTGTAATTACCACCATATATCTACTACTGTAATTACCACCATATATCTACTACTGTAATTACCACCATATACCTACTACAGTAATTACCACCTTATAACTACTACTGTAATTACCACCATATACCTACTACTGTAACTACCACCGTATATCTACTACTGTAATTACCACCATATACCTACTACTGTAACTACCACCGTATACCTACTACTGTAATTACCACCATATACCTACTACTGTAATTACCACCATATACCTACTACTGTAATTACCACCATATACCTACTACTGTAGCTACCACCTTATATCTACTACTGTAACTACCACCGTATACCTACTACTGTAATTACCACCGTATATCTACTACTGTAATTACCACCGTATATCTACTACTGTAACTACCACCGTATATCTACTACTGTAATTACTACCATATAGCTACTACTGTAATTACCACCGTATATCTACCACTGTAATTACCACCGTATACCTACTACTGTAATTACCACCGTATACCTACTACTGTAATTACCACCATTTACCTACTACTGTAATTACCACCATATATCTACTACTGTAATTACCACCATATATCTACTACTGTAATTACCACCGTATACCTACTACTGTAATTACCACCGTAAATCTACTACTGTAATTACCACCGTATATCTACTACTGTAACTACCACCATATACCTACTACTGTAATTACCACCATATACCTACTACTGTAATTACTACCATATATACATACCTACTACTGTAATTACCACCATATATCTACTACTGCAATTACCACCATATATCTACTACTGTAATTACCACCATATACCTACTACTGTAATTACCACCATATAGCTACTACTGTAATTACCACCATATACCTACTACTGTAATTACCACCGTATATCTACTACTGTAATTACCACCATATACCTACTACTGTAATTACCACCATATATCTACTATTGTAATTACCGCCATATACCTACTACTGTAATTGCCACCGTATATCTACTACTGCAATTACCACCATATATCTACTACTGTAATTACCACCGTATATCTACCACTGTAATTACCACTATATATCTACTACTGTAATTACCACCGTATACCTACTACTGTAATTACCACCATATACCTACTACTGTAATTACCACCATATACCTACTACTGTAATTACCACCATATATCTACTACTGTAATTACCACCATATACCTACTACTGTAATTACCACCTTATATCTACTACTGTAATTACCACCGTATACCTACTACTGTAATTACCACCGTATATCTACTACTGTAACTACCACCATATACCGACTACTGTAATTACCACCATATATCTTCTACTGTAGCTACCACCGTATATCTACTACTGTAATTACCACCATATACCTACTACTGTAATTACCCCAATATACCTACTACTGTAATTACCACCATATACCTACTACTGTAATTACCACCATATACCTACTACTGTAATTACCACCATATACCTACTACTGTAATTACCACCATTTACCTACTACTGTAATTACCACCATTTACCTACTACTGTAATTACCACCATATACCTACTACTGTAATTACTACCATATATCTACCACTGTAATTACCACCATATATCTACTACTGTAATTACCACCATATACCTACTACTGTAATTACCACCGTATACCTACTACTGTAATTACCACCATATATACATACCTACTACTGTAATTACCACCATATACCTACTACTGTAATTACCACCATATATCTACTACTGTAATTACCACCGTATATCTACTACTGTAATTACCACCATATACCTACTATTGTAATTACCACCGTATATCTACTACTGTAATTACCACCATATACCTACTACTGTAATTACCACCATATACCTACTACTGTAATTACCACCATATATCTACTACTGTAATTACCACCATATATCTACTACTGTAATTACCACCATATACCTACTACTGTAATTACCACATATATCTACTACTGTAATTACCACCATATATCTACTACTGTAATTACCACCATATATCTACTACTGCAACTACCACCGTATATCTACTACTGTAATTACCACCATATATCTACTACTGTAATTACCACCATATACCTACTACAGTAATTACCACCTTATAACTACTACTGTAATTACCACCATATACCTTCTACTGTAACTACCACCGTATACCTACTACTGTAATTACCACCATATACCTACTACTGTAATTACCACCATATACCTACTACTGTAATTACCACCATATACCTACTACTGTAACTACCACCGTATATCTACTACTGTAATTACCACCATATACCTACTACTGTAATTACTACCATATATCTACCACTGTAATTACCACCATATACCTACTACTGTATTTACCACCATATACCTACTACTGTAATTACCACCATATACCTACTACTGTAATTACCACCATATATCTACTACTGTAATTACCACCATATACCTACAACTGTAATTACCACATATATCTACTACTGTAATTACCACCATATATCTACTACTGTAATTACCACCATATACCTACTACTGTAATTACCATCGTATACCTACTACTGTAATTACCACCATATACCTACTACTGTAATTACCACCATATATCTACTACTGTAATTACCACCATATACCTACTACTGTAATTACCACCATATACCTACTACAGTAATTACCACCTTATAACTACTACTGTAATTACCACCATATACCTTCTACTGTAACTACCACCGTATACCTAATACTGTAATTACCACCATATACCTACTACTGTAATTACCACCATATACCTACTACTGTAATTACCACCATATATCTACTACTGTAATTACCACCATATATCTACTACTGTAACTACCACCGTATACCTACTACTGTAATTACCACATATATCTACTACTGTAATTACCACCATATATCTACTACTGTAATTACCACCATATACCTACTACTGTAATTACCACATATATCTACTACTGTAATTACCACATATATCTTCTACTGTAATTACCACCATATATCTACTACTGCAACTACCACCATATACCTACTACTGTAATTACCACCATATACCTACTACTGTAATTACCACCATATACCTACTACAGTAATTACCACCTTATAACTACTACTGTAATTACCACCATATACCTACTACTGTAATTACCACCATATACCTACTACAGTAATTACCACCTTATAACTACTACTGTAATTACCACCATATATCTACTACTGTAATTACCACCATATACCTACTACTGTAATTACCACCATATACCTACTACAGTAATTACCACCTTATAACTACTACTGTAATTACCACCATATACCTACTACTGTAACTACCACTGTATACCTACTACTGTAATTACCACCATATACCTACTACTGTAATTACCACCGTATATCTACTACTGTAATTACCACCATATACATTACCTACTACTGTAATTACCACCGTATACCTACTACTGCAATAACCACCGTATATCTACTACTGTAATTACCACCATATACCTACTACTGTAATTACCACCATATACCTACTACTGTAATTACCACCTTATATCTACTACTGTAATTACCACCATATATCTACTACTGTAACTACCACCGTATATCTACTACTGTAATTACCACCATATACATTACCTACTACTGTAATTACCACCATATACCTACTACTGTAACTACCACCGTATATCTACTACTGTAATTACCACCATATACTTACTACTGTAATTTCCACCATATACCTACTACTGTAATTACCACCATATATCTACTACTGCAACTACCACCGTATACCTACTACTGTAATTACCACCTTATATCTACTACTGTAATTACCACCATATACCTACTATTGTAATTACCACAGTATATCTACTACTGTAATTACCACCATATATCTACTACTGTCATTACCACCGTATATCTACTACTGTAATTACCACCATATATCTACTACTGTAATTACCACCGTATACCTACTACTGTAATTACCACCATATACCTATTACTGTAATTACCACCGTATACCTACTACTGTAATTACCACCGTATACCTGCTATTGTAATTACCACCGTATACCTACTACTGTAATTACCACCGTATATCTACTACTGTAATTACCACCGTATATCTACTACTGTAACTACCACCGTATATCTACTACTGTAATGACTACCATATAGCTACTACTGTAATTACCACCGTATATCTACCACTGTAATTACCACCGTATACCTACTACTGTAATTACCACCGTATACCTACTACTGTAATTACCACCGTATACCTACTACTGTAATTACCACCGTATATCTACTACTGTAATTACCCCCATATATCTACTACTGTAATTACCCCCATATATCTACTACTGTAATTACCCCCATATATCTACTACTGTAATTACCCCCATATATCTACCACTGTAATTACCACCGTATATCTACCACTGTAATTACCACCTTATACCCACTGCTGTAATTACCACCATATACCTACTACTGTAATTACCCCCATATACCTACTACTGTAATTACCACCATATACCTACTACTGTAATTACCACCATATACCTACTACTGTAACTACCACCATATACCTACTACTGTAATTACCACCGTATATCTACTACTGTAATTACCACCGTATATCTACCACTGTAATTACCACCATATACCTACTGGAGAGAAGAATTTTGCAGACTCACTTCCATGACCAGCTGTCCCTGAGGGACTGTCCGAGTGATGTCGCTTCGGCCGGGTTAGCTCTGTTAAATTCACAGAGGATACCGCAGAAGTTTAGAGACATTGCTTGGCTCTCTTTTTACGGAAGACTTTATGTTGGGGAGAATCTCAGGTGGAAGAGTGTCAATGATCGTGGTTGCCCACGGGAGGAGTGTCCAGGGGTGGTGGAGACGATGGACCACTTTCTGCGTGAGTGTCCCTTTAATGTAAAGGTTTATGAGGAGGTGTCAAAAGCCATTGGTATTCCGTGCCTTTCGGGGCTTAGTTACCCTGAGTGGGTTTATGGGGTAGTCAGAAGATACGGTGGATTTAATTTAGTCACGATTTATTTAGTTAGTTTAGCAGTTAGATTTCACACGTGGAGCGCACGCTGTCAGGTGTCCATAAGGAAAAAGGTCCTCCCCTATAGGAATGTGGTGGGTTTGATTCTTCAAGAGGTGAGAAGGATGATGGATCTGGATAGGGAGGGGTTGGATGCTGTCGGCTGGTCTCGTCGGTGGGGCCAGTTGAAACCCCCTTGAGTGGGTGGCAAACAGTCTCTCTGAATTCCAGCTTTGGGTTTTCTTTTCTCTTTTTTCACTCCCTTGTAGATGGTTTTTTTGAAGTATTTTGTTTTATTTATGGAAAGGTTTGCATACATCTGCCTGTAGGTGTTGGTGATGGGTAATATAGTTTAGGGTTTGATGTATGATTAGATAGTTTCCTTTTACTTGAGGTGGTTTCTAAATCCTTGCTTAGTTTTCCCTTGCAGGTGGTGGATTGTATATAGGTAGTAGGGTAGATAAGTGTTTTTATTAGTATTGGAAAAGTATAATATGAAGTAATATTATGTATTTTTTTTGCCTTTTTTATTAAGTTTTTGATTTTATGAAATTATTTATTTACATTTTAGGTATTTATTATTATTATACTTGATGCAAGTTTTAATAAAACGAAGCATGACCATATACCTACTACTGTAATTACCACCATATATCTACTACTGTAATTACCATTGTATACCTACTACTGTAATTACCACCCTATACCTACTACTGTAATTACCACCGTATACCTACTACTGTAATTACCAACGTATACCTACTACTGTAACTACCACCATATATCTACTACTGTAATTACCACCATATACCTACTACTGTAATTACCACCATATACCTACTACTGTAATTACCACCATAAACCCACTAATGTAATTACCACATATATCTGCTACTGTAATTACCACCGTATACCTACTACTGTAATTACCACCATATACCTACTACTGTAATTACCACCATATACCTACTACTGTAATTACCAACGTATACCTACTACTGTAATTACCACCGTATATCTACCACTGTAATTACCACCGTATATATACTACTGTAACTACCACCATATACCTACTACTGTAATTACCACCATATACATACTACTGTAATTACCACCATAAACCCACTAATGTAATTACCACATATATCTACTACTGTAATTACCACCATATACCTACTACTGTATTACCCCCATAAACCCACTAATGTAATTACCACCATATACCTACTACTGTAATTACCACCATATACCTACTACTGTAAATTACCACCGTATACCTACTACTGTAATTACCACCATATATCTACTACTGTAATTACCACCGTATACCTACTACTGTAATTACCACCATATTCCTACTACTGTAATTACCACCGTATATCTACTACTGTAATTACCACCATATATCTACTACTGTAACTACCACCGTATACCTACTACTGTAATTACCACCGTATATCTACCACTGTAATTACCACCATATACCTACTACTGTAATTACCACCATATACCTACTACTGTAATTACCACCGTATACCTACTACTGTAATTACCACCATATTCCTACTACTGTAATTACCACCGTATATCTACTACTGTAATTACCACCATATATCTACTACTGTAACTACCACCGTATACCTACTACTGTAATTACCACCGTATATCTACCACTGTAATTACCACCATATACCTACTACTGTAATTACCACCATAAACCCACTAATGTAATTACCACATATATCTACTACTGTAATTACCACCATATATCTACTACTGTAATTACCACCATATACCTACTACTGTAATTACCACCATATATCTACTACTGTAACTACCACCGTATACCTACTACTGTAATTACCACCATATATCTACTACTGTAATTACCACTGTATATCTACTACTGTAATTACCACCGTATACCTACTACTGTAATTACCACCATATATCTACTACTGTAATTACCACCATATATCTACTAACTGTAATTACCACCGTATACCTACTACTGTAATTACCACCATATACCTATTACTGTAATTACCACCTTATATCTACTACTGTAATTACCACCGTATATCTACTACTGTAATTACCACCATATACCTACTACTGTAATTACCACATATACCTACTACTGTAATTACCATCGTATACCTACTACTGTAATTACCACCATATATCTACTACTGTAATTACCACCGTATACCTACTACTGTAATTACCACCATATTCCTACTACTGTAATTACCACCGTATATCTACTACTGTAATTACCACCATATATCTACTACTGTAACTACCCACCGTATACCTACTACTGTAATTACCCACCGTATATCTACCACTGTAATTACCACCATATACCTACTACTGTAATTACCACCATAAACCCACTAATGTAATTACCACATATATCTACTACTGTAATTACCACCATATATCTACTACTGTAATTACCACCATATACCTACTACTGTAATTACCACCATATATCTACTACTGTAACTACCACCGTATACCTACTACTGTAATTACCACCATATATCTACTACTGTAATTACCACCGTATACCTACTACTGTAATTACCACCATATATCTACTACTGTAATTACCACCGTATACCTACTACTGTAATTACCACCATATACCTACTACTGTAATTACCACCATATATCTACTACTGTAATTACCACCATATACCTACTACTGTAATTACCACGCATATACCTAATACTGTAATTACCACCATATACCTACTACTGTAATTACCACCGTATATCTACCACTGTAATTACCACCATATACCTACTACTGTAATTACCACCGTATATCTACCACTGTAATTACCACCATATATCTACCACTGTAATTACCACCATATATCTACTACTGTAACTACCACCGTATAGCTACTACTGTAATTACCACCATATATCTACTACTGTAATTACCACCATATACCTACTACTGTAATTACCACCATATACCTACTACAGTAATTACCACCTTATAACTACTACTGTAATTACCACCATATACCTACTACTGTAACTACCACCGTATATCTACTACTGTAATTACCACCGTATATCTACCACTGTAATTACCACCATATATACATACCTACTACTGTATTTACCACCGTATATCTACTACTGTAATTACCACCATATACCTACTACTGTAATTACCACCATATACCTACTACTGTAATTACCACCATATACCTACTACTGTAATTACCACCATATATACATACCTACTACTGTAATTACCACCATATACCTACTACTGTAATTACCACCATATACCTACTACTTGTAATTACCACCGTATACCTACTACTGTAATTACCATCTATATCTACTACTGTAATTACCACCGTATATCTACTACTGTAATTACCACCATATACCTACTACTGTAATTACCACTATATACCTACTACTGTAATTACCACCATATACCTACTACTGTAACTACCACCATATATCTACTACTGTAATTACCACCATATACCTACTACTGTAATTACCACCATATACCTACTACTGTAATTACCACATATACCTACTACTGTAATTACCACCATATACCTACTACTGTAATTACCACCATATACCTACTACTGTAATTACCACCATATATACATACCTACTACTGTAATTACCACCATATACCTACTACTGTAATTACCACCATATACCTACTACTGTAATTACCACCATATATACATACCTACTACTGTAATTACCACCATATACCTACTACTGTAATTACCACCATATACCTACTACTGTAATTACCACCATATACCTACTACTGTAATTACCACCATATACCTACTACTGTAATTACCACCGTATACCTACTACTGTAATTACCATCTATATCTACTACTGTAATTACCACCGTATATCTACTACTGTAATTACCACCATATACCTACTACTGTAATTACCACCATATACCTACTACTGTAATTACCACCGTATACCTACTACTGTAATTACCATCTATATCTACTACTGTAATTACCACCGTATATCTACTACTGTAATTACCACCATATACCTACTACTGTAATTACCACCATATACCTACTACTGTAACTACCACCATATATCTACTACTGTAATTACCACCATATATCTACTACTGTAATTACCACCATATACCTACTACTGTAATTACCACCATATACCTACTACTGTAATTACCACCGTATACCTACTACTGTAATTACCACCATATACCTACTACTGTAATTACCACCATATACCTACTACTGTAATTACCACCATATATCTACTACTGTAATTACCACCATATACCTAATACTGTAATTACCACCATATACCTAATACTGTAATTACCACCATATACCTACTACTGTAATTACCACCGTATATCTACCACTGTAATTACCACCATATACCTACTACTGTAATTACCACCGTATATCTACCACTGTAATTACCACCATATATCTACCACTGTAATTACCACCATATATCTACTACTGTAACTACCACCGTATAGCTACTACTGTAATTACCACCATATATCTACTACTGTAATTACCACCATATACCTACTACTGTAATTACCACCATATACCTACTACAGTAATTACCACCTTATAACTACTACTGTAATTACCACCATATACCTACTACTGTAACTACCACCGTATATCTACTACTGTAATTACCACCGTATATCTACCACTGTAATTACCACCATATATACATACCTACTACTGTATTTACCACCGTATATCTACTACTGTAATTACCACCATATACCTACTACTGTAATTACCACCATATACCTACTACTGTAATTACCACCATAGATACATACCTACTACTGTAATTACCACCATATACCTACTACTGTAATTACCACCATATACCTACTACTGTAATTACCACCATATACCTACTACTGTAATTACCACCATATACCTACTACTGTAATTACCACCGTATACCTACTACTGTAATTACCATCTATATCTACTACTGTAATTACCACCGTATATCTACTACTGTAATTACCACCATATACCTACTACTGTAATTACCACCATATACCTACTACTGTAATTACCACCATATACCTACTACTGTAACTACCACCATATATCTACTACTGTAATTACCACCATATACCTACTACTGTAATTACCACCATATACCTACTACTGTAATTACCACATATACCTACTACTGTAATTACCACCATATACCTACTACTGTAATTACCACCATATACCTACTACTGTAATTACCACCATATACCTACTACTGTAATTACCACCATATACCTACTACTGTAATTACCACCATATACCTACTACTGTAATTACCACCATATACCTACTACTGTAATTACCACCATATACCTACTACTGTAATTACCACCATATACCTACTACTGTAATTACCACCATATACCTACTACTGTAATTACCACCATATACCTACTACTGTAATTACCACCGTATACCTACTACTGTAATTACCATCTATATCTACTACTGTAATTACCACCGTATATCTACTACTGTAATTACCACCATATACCTACTACTGTAATTACCACCGTATATCTACTACTGTAATTACCATCTATATCTACTACTGTAATTACCACCGTATATCTACTACTGTAATTACCACCATATACCTACTACTGTAATTACCACCATATACCTACTACTGTAATTACCACCGTATACCTACTACTGTAATTACCATCTATATCTACTACTGTAATTACCACCGTATATCTACTACTGTAATTACCACCATATACCTACTACTGTAATTACCACCATATACCTACTACTGTAATTACCACCATATACCTACTACTGTAACTACCACCATATATCTACTACTGTAATTACCACCATATACCTACTACTGTAATTACCACCATATACCTACTACTGTAATTACCACCATATACCTACTACTGTAATTACCACCATATACCTACTACTGTAATTACCACCATATACCTACTACTGTACCCACCACTGAAGACTCTGAGTACGTAGTTTAGTCTGAGGAGTAATATGTATCCCTGTTTTGTTAGGAGTTTTGCTGGTTTCTTCAGTTAGGGGGGTTAAAGGACTGAGAGGGGGCGTAGCTAGGAGATTGCCAATCAAAATGATAAACCTATCACAGCCCAGCTGGAGGCAAGGCCTCTGCTAAGTCATATAAATCCAGGTGCAAGGATCCATCTTCCTCCGGTGCAGTTTTATTTAAGGCTGGCTCAGTATAACACCTAATGACGCACTGTCACTTCTTTATATAACCCCTTTATTACTCCCTCCTCCTCTCATCACCCTACTCTCACCCCTGCTCAAATCCATGTACCTTTTATCCCCTCTGTCACACCACTGTGCCACAGGCCCCGTCATACCCCATTCCCACCGATCCGCACTCCCCCCCCCCCCCACCTGCTGCTTGGTCGAGACTTCCAGACCTCTTCCATCTGCGGCCCCAGCTCCTGCCAGGCGCGGCACTCAGGTTACCGCATTGCCACAACTGTGCAACTGTGCACACGCCGGTGGTTCCGGCGCCAGCGCTCCATCCCCCGGTCACTCTGCTTTGACTGCCTGGCTGCCACACAAAACGCTGCCTCAGCAGCATCTCACATTGGCCCCGTCCACCAGACCCCAGTGCCCATTTTACAGGCATCACAGCGCAGCACTGCCACTGCCCCCCCAGCTGCAGCCCTTCCCCCGCCTCCTCTGTTTTAGGAGCAAGGGGGATCAATTCCCCCCACCTTATTAGCAACAGGTGTTCACCTTGCCCTGCGATTCCCAGGGCACCCAGTACCCCCATGGCAGCTGCGTATCCTGCCCCTCCCTCTCCAACCACGTCACAATTTGGTTTCTTTCCACCCAGGCAGCCCACTTGCACAGGGAGCCCAGAACCCCCCCTTTTATACAGACTAGATGGTCACCTTATTTTGCTGGCACTGGGCAGCAGTATGCCGTGCCCGTTATGGCCCCTCTTTAAGCACCCACTCCCACAGTGTTCCAACAGGCCCCACTGCAGTACACTTTAAACCCCAGTTTCCCGTACATGACCCCCTGGTGTGGGGGGGCCGCAGGAATTTTTCAGTCTTACCAGCAGTTCTCCCACACCTCCGTGGGCCTCCCTGCGATTGTCCCACCACTGCCACCTTGCCCAGTGAGGGAGCATCCGGACGTGGCCTCGAGGAAAGTAACTACTGGGCTACCAAGCATCCTTTGGCCTTTCAGGCCCGTAACTTGTTAGGTGTTGGCAAGGTGCAGTAGTTCGGATTTAGGGGTATGCGCTGGTCCAGCCTTTTAAATGCATGGATGGCAGTAGTTAGATTTGGGACCCCTGATTGGGTAGTGGTCAATTTGGGAGGTTTGGAGGTAACAATCTGGGTACTTGTAAAGGCATTGAGGTCATTCATGCAATTAGGAGGGATTGGTAGACAATAGTGGAGAGGTGGCCAAGTGTTGGTTTAGTGTGGTCAGAAATAGTGCCAAGAAGGTTTTGGAGAGGGTCTCAAGGGGGGGTGGCGTTGGATAAGGTGAGCAGAAAGGTCAGTGCAGCAGTATCCAGGTTTGTTACGAAGACTGGGGGGAGTGTGATTAAGCATAAACGTCTACGATATGAAGAGGAGAGTTTTTATAGGCCAGACAGAGTGCACCTCATGGGTATGGGTTTGGAATGGATCCTTAAGGACCTTTTTGTTTTCCTTGAGGCTTGAACAATTTTCTCTAGTCGGGTGGTGGGGCTCGACTGTTGGCTGAGCTTTGGTGGAAAGCAGTGCTCCTGGGCGGCCTATTATGGCGTTAAGAATGCCTGAGTGGCATTTTGCTCTTGATAGCTGCAAATTAGTCATTATCCTAAGGGGAGGACTAGGCCATCATCTTAGGGAGGGGTCAAGGCTGTGCCAATTAGTGGGGAATGGTTCCATTTCAGGCCAGTTTACGCTAGGACGGGGATCCGCCCTCTAATTACTTAGTCAGATTTTCTATCGGGCTGTGGCCCAGGAACACCGCTTTTGCTACCACTGATCTTTCAATTACAATTCGATTTAATAAATTTACGGCTGTGACCTCTTTAAATCCATATATGCCACCGAGTGTTTATTTCTAGTTATTTGTAAAGAGTATAGCAAAACGTATTGCTAAAATAATGGGTGACTTATAAACCCACTAGTGTAACCACCACCATTAACCCAGGAGTGTATCTACCACCATAAACCCACTAGTGTAGCTACCATTATAAACCCACTAGTGTAACCACTACTAAAAACCTACTAGTGTAACCATCATTATAAACCCACTAGTGTAACCACGACCATAAACCCACTAGTGTAACCACTACTAAAAACCTACTAGTGTAACCATCATTATAAACCCACTAGTGTAACTGCTGCCATAAACCCATTAGTGTAACCAGCGCCATAAACCCACTAGTGTAACCACCACCATAAACCCACTAGTTTAACTGCCACCATAAACCCACTAGTTTAACCGCCACCATAAAACCCACTAGTGTAACCGCCACCACAAAACCCACTAGTGTAACCGCCACCATAAACCCACTAGTTTAACTGCCACCATAAACCCACTAGTTTAACCGCCACCATAAAACCCACTAGTGTAACCGCCACCACAAAACCCACTAGAGTAACCATGGCCATAAACCCACTAGTGTAACCAGCACCATAGACCCAATAGTGTAACCAGCACCATGAACCCACTAGTGTAACCACTACTAAAAACCTACTAGTGTAACCATCATTATAAACCCACTAGTGTAACCATGGCCATAAACCCACTAGTGTAACTGCTGCCATAAACCCATTAGTGTAACCATCATTATAAACCCACTAGTGTAACCATGGCCATAAAACCACTAGTGTAACTGCTGCCATAAACCCATTAGTGTAACCAGCGCCATAAACCCACTAGTGTAACCACCACCATAAACCCACTAGTTTAACTGCCACCATAAACCCACTAGTTTAACCGCCACCATAAAACCCACTAGTGTAACCGCCACCACAAAACCCACTAGTGTAACCGCCACCATAAACCCACTAGTTTAACTGCCACCATAAACCCACTAGTTTAACCGCCACCATAAAACCCACTAGTGTAACCGCCACCACAAAACCCACTAGAGTAACCATGGCCATAAACCCACTAGTGTAACCAGCACCATAGACCCAATAGTGTAACCAGCACCATGAACCCACTAGTGTAACCAGCGCCATAAACCCACTAGTGTAACCCGCGCCATAAACCCACTAGTGTAACCAGCACCATAAACCCACTAGTGTAACCAATACCATAACCCCACTAGTGTAGCTACTACAATAACCCCACTAGTGTAACAACTACCATAACCCCATTAGTGTAACCACTACCATAACCCCACTAGTGTAACCACTACCATAACCCCACTAGTGTAACCACTACCATAACCCCACTAGTGTAACCACTACCATAACCCCACTAGTGTAACCACCACAATAAACCCACTAGTATAACTGTAATCGGTGGGTTAAATAGTTAATTTCTACATAAGCATATAAGTTACAAACACGTATACCCCTTGCTAGGCCTCTTGAGGTTTGAAATGAGATTGTCTTAATACAGTTGCTGTTTTACCATAGAATGGTCAAATGACCTTTTGGGGTCAAAGAAGACATAAATATTGAGGCCTAGCTCTACCTGTCATTTCTATTGCAACTATAAGTATAATGAGCCATTCATAGCTTCTATGTTCTTATCAGTTAGCTACATTCCATCGTAAGCTATGTAGAGATGCTAAGCATTATGGGTAATTAACAGTGATGTCCACACTCTATACAAAGGAGCCTTGAAATAGAGTTCATCGCCAGCCATAGTAGGCAGTGGCGGGCTGGGCCGGGGGGCAGGGTGCCATGTGCCCCCCGGGCCGCAGCGTCATGCGGGCCGTGGGCCGGTGCAGTCTGTGTCACTGTGACACAGACTGCACCGCGTGTGTAGCGCTGATCGGACGGAGTTCGGTCAGCGCTACACTGACAAACACACAGCCGCCGGCTCCGGCAGCTGTGTGTTTGATCAGCAGCCAATGAGAGTCTGTCAGACTCTCATTAGCTGCTGCTGCGCCCACTGCGGGAGCCGCTCCATCTTCCAGCTCCCGCAGGGGGCAATGGGAGAGACGTCATGGCGTCATATGACGTCTCTCCCATAATGCAGAGCGGCCTGGCCCGGGAGGACAGACGGAGAAGCAGATGGCGGCGGCGGGAGCGGGGATTCAGGTAAGTGTTTTTTTATTATTTTGTTTTTTATATTATGTGTGTCTACTGGGGGGGGGTCTGGCACTACTGGGGGCACTACAAAGGGGGGACTACTACTACTGGGGGCACTACAAGGGGGGGGCTACTACTACTGGGGGCATTACAAGTGGGGACTACTACTACTGGGGGCACTACAAGGGGGAGGGGACTACTACTACTGGGTCTACTACTACTGGGGGCACTATAAGGGGACTACTACTACTACTGGGGGCACTACAAGGGGGGTGGGGGACTACTACTACTGGGGGCACTACAAGGGGGAGGAGACTACTACTACTACTACTACAGGGGGCACTATAAGGGGACTACTACTACTACTGGGGGCACTACAAGGGGGGTGGGGCACTACTACTACTGGGGACTACTACTACTGGGGACACTACAAGGGGGGGACTACTACTACTGGGGACACTACAAGGGGGGACTACTACTGGGGGCACTACAGGGGGAGACTACTACTTCTGGGGGCACTACAAGGGGGGGACTACTACTAATGGGGGCACTACAAAGGGGGGGACTACTACTGGGGGCACTGCAAAGGGGGGGACTACTACTACTGGGGCCACTACAAAGGGGGGGACTACTACTACTGGGGGCACTACAAGGGGGGGACTACTACTGGGGGCACTACTGGAGGCCTGCATAAGGGTGTTCTCTCCTGTGGCACACGGGGGTACTGCATATGGGCACTACGGCAGGGGGCTGCCCTAATCTTTATTTTTACCTTACATTAATCCCATATGGACCCGCCTCCTCACTGGAACACTTGAGGGGGGGGGCGCCATAGCACGCATATTCTTCGGACACCCTGGCTACACGCTACTCCTCTGCCAGGGCCGCCTGCATGCATTTGCCCCCCAGGCTAAAAGTTGCCAGCCAGCCCCTGATAGTAGGATACGTCATTCCTGTATCTCCATGAGTATATCTTAGTGCTTACAGAGCATGTGCAATAGAGATAAATTTGGTCAATGCTATGCTGGACCAATGAGTGCTTGATACCTAGCACTGTATGTAACTGATATGGGCTTAATATCCGGAAAGCCAACACCCCATTTTAGGGTATATAAACCAGAGGTACACAAAGGACCCATTAGCTCATGTATGGACCTAAGACTGCAGTAGAGGTGTCTGCAATGTAAATTGAATTATCTGGGTGTTGGAAAACGAGGGCTCCCCAGAGAGAAGATAAGATGAAGTACATCTTATGCTGAGGATGATGAATTACTGGTGTCATCTGAATACATAGATAAAGTTGAGTATACTGTATACTTTGTATGTTGTTTGTTTATTGCTTATTTGTACTCACTCATATTGGTCACATGTGTACTATTTCATTTCCATCAGAACAAAACCCACCGTTATGCAGTAACCATCATTATAAACCCACTAATGTAACTGCCACAATATTCCCACTAGTATAATGTGACACCACGCACTCAGAAATGTAGTAACAGTCTAGTACACACGTACCTTTCTGGACTGAGGTGGGACCCTCTCTTTAGCTTTACCTTTGTTATCATACTTTAGCAGAGAGGTGAGGATTTTTCTTTCCCAACCACAATCAAACAAGTGTTTCAGGAAAAGTTGGTTTTATGTAACAGGAAAAGAGTCACTCACACAAATCACGGCTGGGACAATTGTTCACAGAAGAGTTTTCTTTAACATGTGAACTTAGGTTATAAACATTAATAGTAATACTACATCATCACAATATACATTTGTCTATTTTCTTTTGTATCAACAAAATCTCAGGTATCTGTACCTATTACAGATATTTACCTTATACAATTATGACCTATTTTAACCTGCTTTTATACATTAGTGTAATCTGTCAGTTCTAACTACAGTACTGTATCTTATGTTACATAAGTCAGGGCTTGACAAAGTTTTCTAAAATCTAGGAGCCAGGATGAAAGTGTAGGAGCCAGACCACCATCCCCCCAAAAACATTACAGGTGTGAGTGAGGAGCACAGCTCTGTGTGTTATGCACACTATACTAGTCCACAAAATGGTCACAGTTGAATGGATACAGTAACATGGAGGCCCCCTCACTGCTCTGCACAGCTCCCCTGCTCCACCCTCCAATAATAACACGCCACACTTCACATAAAATAATGGTGCCAGAAAGTACAACAAAACCCCCCTCCCCTCGTGGTCACACCACTATCCCTCTGAAGCCACTCTGCAATCCCTGGCCACGCATAGACCCTACTACCGGAGAGCTCTATGCAGCCGGAGATAGGAGACAGCAGACAGCCGGGACATACAGGAGGATCAGCGTAGACTGGGACAGACAGCAGGGGTCAGAGCAGGCCAGGATGGAGAGGAGTCGTTAGTGCAGGCCGGGACGGACAGAGGCACAGCAGTCACCACAGGCGACACTCAACACATGCACTCCTGTGCATGATATGAACACCGCAATACTATAGGCACTAATCTCCGCCGGAGCTGATAAGGATCTGCTTCCTCCCTCACTGCAAAATCTAGTAGCCAGGCAGCAAAATCTGGTAGCCATGGCGACCTGACCCCCAGGATTTGTCGAACCCTGACATAAGTATATATCCTCCCCCGATATTATAATAGGTTTATTGAGTCCAGCTCAGTGCTCCCTATTCCCTGTTACAATAAATAGGACAGGCCATCGTTGGTGCACTTTTCTTAGGTTACTTAAAAGCCTGGGAATTTGTCAAAACACATCTGAGCATTTGGTGGGAATAGTTTCATTAAAGTCTAAAATCTGTTTGAGATGTTTCCCCTTTAAATGTTGCTGCATCTTTAAATCTGTTATCATGTTTCATATGCCGACTTCAAGGTCCATGGTCAAATAAGATTTTCCTGAATAACTATGTACAATGATGTACAAGGGCTATTGGGTTCTCAGGAGATTTAAATCAAGTCTTTGTTATCTTTATCTGCCTTTGTATCTTGAGTTACCTTTAGTATAGTTGCATTAAGAATAGTAGTAACTACTGTATATAGATATCTATATAAGTATTCCATAGACAAAAAACCTTACGGTTTCACATGTCCCATTAAGGCTTTTTAGACATGATCTGAAATTTCACAAAACCTACTGAATTTAAAACTGATGTCTTAATGGACATGTTCCTTGCGCAATACAGATATGGTATGCCATCACACCCTGTGGTTAACTGCAGATTCTGAACTCTCACAGAGTGAGATTGCTGTCACTCACAAAATGGTGTAGCTGCTAATTCACAGAATTGAGTGCTCATTGGAATACACACAACTGAGATCTGAGTAGTTGTGTGGCTTCCACATCCCACTCAGTGCCCACAATCTTCCCATTCGGTCACCACAACAATCCCACTGGGTTCCAACATCTTCCTCACTCCATACATTCATCTCATTCAGAATACACATTCAGCTCTCTATTTGCTAAAACTATTATACTCTGTTTATACATGTACACTATCTTCCCCTATGTGCCTCCATGCTGCTATATATTAACCAATCCATACAGTTGTGTGGTCTCTTAACTGTGCTAGTCTGTATCCCTCATCCGCACCAATCTGTCTTTACCCATGTGCCCTGTCTTCCTGCATCCGCACCAATCTGTCTTTACCCATCTGCGCTGCTCTGACTTCCCGGGTCCATGCCACTCTGTGCCACTCCAAACACATCGCTCTGTGCCCCCAAACCGTACCACTGTTTTTCCTCCATCCATGCTGCTGTCTTTCCCCCATCTGCATCACTTTGGTTCCCCCCAGGCTATACTGCTTAATCTCCCCCCTCTCCACGCCTTTCTGTTTCCTCCATTGACTCTGCTCTGTCTCCTCCCCCATCCCCACCACTCTCATCCCGTCTGTGCAGCGCTCTCTCCTCCCCCATCCCCACCACTCTCATCCCGTCTGTGCAGCGCTGTCTCCTCCCCCATCCCCACCACTCTCATCCCGTCTGTGCAGTGCTCTCTCCTCCCCCATCCCCACCACTCTCATCCCGTCTGTGCAGCGCTCTCTCTTCCCCCATCCCCACCACTCTCATCCCGTCTGTGCAGCGCTGTCTCCTGCTCAGACCTCAGGTGTATAGACTGCTGTGTGTATTCCAATGAGCACACAATTCTGTGACTTAGCAGCTCCGCCATTGTAAGAAGTGACAGCAATCTCAGTTTGAGTGAAATTTGAGATCGTGTCTGAGAAGCCATAATGGGACATGTGACACCGGAAGGTTTTATGGAATTTCATTGCTTTTTTATCATTTATTAACCATCAGGGATGGGAGCAGCAAACCACGCCACCTGCCTGAGAAAAGGACAACACAATGGTACACTAGCACTGGTGGTTGGAGGGGCAGCACACAGGAGGTGTTTTGGGTCTGCAGAGGGAGCTACAGCTGCAGGGGCAGTAGTAGGGGTGCGGAGCAGTGGGGCAGTAGTGGGGGTACGGAGCAGTGGGGCAGTGCACGGGGCAGTAGTGGGGGTACGGAGCAGTGGGGCAGTTCACGGGGGCAGTAGTAGGGGTGCGGGTCAGTGGGGCAGTAGTGGCGGTACGGAGCAGTGGGGCAGTGCATGGGGGCAGTAGTAGGGTAGCGGAGCAGTGCACAGGGGCAGCGGGAGGAGACAGTGGGGCAGTGCACGGGGGCAGTAGTAGGGGTGCGGGGCAGTGGGGCAGTAGTGGCGGTACGGAGCAGTGGGGCAGTGCACGGGGCAGTAGTGGGGGTACGGAGCAGTTGGGCAGTAGTGGGAGTATGGAGCAGTGGGGCAGTTCACGGGGGCAGTAGTAGGGGTGCGGGTCAGTGGGGCAGTAGTGGCGGTACGGAGCAGTGGGGCAGTGCACGGGGGCAGTAGTAGGGGTGCGGAGCAGTGCACAGGGGCAGCGGGAGGAGACAGTGGGGCAGTGCACGGGGGCAGTAGTAGGGGTGCGGGTCAGTGGGGCAGTAGTGGCGGTACGGAGCAGTGGGGCAGTGCACGGGGGCAGTAGTAGGGGTGCGGAGCAGTGCACAGGGGCAGCGGGAGGAGACAGTGGGGCTCACTGGAGCTGATGGTTTTGTGAGAACGATGTGCTCACAATGCGATATCGCGATTTCCCTTGGACTCTCCCCGGCACTCCAGGACACAATTCGGTGCTTAAGCAGCACATTCTGACATAAGAACTATTGTGCAAGACATAAAGATAGCTGACTGCCTGCATGGATCAGTGAGATCTGTGATGCAGGCATCTGTGTAAAATAAATGATTCAGAGACGCACACACCATCAGTGCCATCCGTGCAGCTGGCATCTGAGAAAGAAAAATCAATAAGGCACAGATCAATGAGATCCGTCCATGCATCTGTGTTAAAAAATAAATAAAACAAGTGCCTTTTTTTTTTTTTTAAATGTTGTGTCCCCCTCCTCCCTGCAGCACAACCAGCCCTGGAATTTTTACAGCCGGTCCTGGCTGTGAAAATAAAGGGGACAAAGAACATAGGGTTCCCCTGTATTTAGCATGACCAGCACCGGGCTTTTCAGAGCCAGTCCTGGTTGCCAAAATACAGGGGACAAAAGAAGTAGGTGTGCCCTGTATTTAGCACAACCAGCACTGGGCTCAGCTGAGCTGGTCCTGGTTTTGGAAGTAAAGGGGATAAAAAGTGCAGGGGTCCGCTGTATTAACCATAACCAGCACCGGACCCTTTCTAGTGGGGGGGTAATGCCACAGCCAGGGGAACCCTTTCACCTGGTCCCCTGGCCAAAGCATTACCCCTGACCACTAGTCAGCACAGGCCGGGGATCCCTGGGGAGGAGGGAACCCCCCAATAAAGGGGTCCCCTCTCTAGGGCACCCCAGGCCTAGGCTGATAGCCTGGGGCTATCCCTGGCACCCCTGGAGCGGTGTGTGCTGGGTTGATAGTGTAGTGCAAAGAAAGATAAAATATTTCCTTTTGCAGGAGAACTACAGGTCCCAGCAAGCCTGCCATGCATACTGGTACTTGGAGAACCACATGTGCCAGCATGCAGGGCATTACGAACCTGTAGGTACCTGTAGTTCCACTGCAAAAAAAAAAATATAAAAAAAAGTCATTACACACACACCGTGAAAGTACAAGTTTATTAACACATACATGCACACTCACATACTCACATACTCACCTAGTATCCCTGCATGCATCAAAACACAGATGCCCGCACGGATTAGTGCGATCCATGAGGCAAGCACCTGTGATAAAAGACAGATGAATGGATGGATCAGTGAGATCCATCCGTGCATCTGAGTTAAAAAAAAATTGAATAAAAGAATGAAAAAAAAAAAAAAATTGGTGTAAACATCCCCCCCCCCATACAGCTCAACCAGGCTCAGGCTTTGGAGACCCAGTACTGGTTATGCTAAATACAGGGGTCAAACAATGCACAAGTCCTCTGTATTAAGTACAGCCAGCACCAGGCTATTCAGAACCAGTCCTGGTTGCCAATATGCTCGGGACAAACGACGTAGGGGTCCCCTGTATTTAGGTCAACCAGCACTGAGTTCTAAGCCGGTCCTGGTTCTGATAATCGAAGGGAAAAAAATTAGTAGGGTTCCCCTGTACTTACCAGAACCAGCACCGGAACCTTTCTAGTGGGGAGGGGGGGGGGGGGGAAGCCACAGCCAGGGAAACCCTTTCACCGGGTCCCCTGGCAAAAGCTTTACCCCTGACTGCTAGTCATCCCAGGCCGGGGATCCCTTGGGATGTTGGGACCCCCCGGAAAAAAGGTCCACTCTCTATTGCACCCCAGGCCTGGGCTGATAGCCTGGGGCTATCCCCGGCACCCCTGGGCAGTGGGTGCCGAGTTGATTGTGTATAAATGTGCATATGAAAGAGTTAAAATATAGTGTTTTGCAGTAGAAATACAGGTCCTTCCCCATATGCTGGTACTTGGAGAACCACAAGTACCAGCAAGCGGGGCATTAAGGGCCCACTGGTACTTATAGTACCCCTGTAAAAGAACTATAAAAATAAAACAAGAACACCGATTGTTTTAATAATTTATTTTCCTGCACCTTCACCTGGGGGGCAGAGGCCTTTAGGCTCTTTTACATGGCTGCCACCTCCCCCAGGACTTCCACGGCAACTTCAGCTGGAGGGCAGAGGCCTTTAAGCTCTTTTACAAGGCTGCCACCTCCCCCAGGACTTCAACGGCAACTTCAGCTGGAGGGCAGAGGCCTTTAAGCTCTTTTACATGGCTGCCACCTCCCCCAGGACTTCCATGGCAACTTCAGCTGGAGGGCAGAGGCCTTTAGTCTCTTTTACATGGCTGCCACCTCCCCCAGGACTTCCACGGCAACTTCAGCTGGAGGGCAGAGGCCTTTAAGCTCTTTTACAAGGCTGCCACCTCCCCCAGGACTTCAACGGCAACTTCAGCTGGAGGGCAGAGGCCTTTAAGCTCTTTTACATGGCTGCCACCTCCCCCAGGACTTCCATGGCAACTTCAGCTGGAGGGCAGAGGCCTTTAGTCTCTTTTACATGGCTGCCACCTCCCCCAGGACTTCCATGGCAACTTCAGCTGGAGGGCAGACGCCTTTAGGCTCTTTTACATGGCTGCCACCTCCCCCAGGACTTCCATGGCAACTTCAGCTGGAGGGCAGAGGCCTTTAGGCTCTTTTACATGGCTGCCACCTCCCCCAGGACTTCCATGGCAACTTCAGCTGGAGGGCAGAGGACTTTAAGCTCTTTTACATGGCCGCCGACCATCCAAGACTTCCCCGGCGTTTTCTTTCTTCGGCAGCTCTTCACTGCTGCCTCCCCGCTGTCAGACTGCCGTGCCGCTGTCTCGCATGGGCTTATAAAAAGCCAGCCGAGGGGGCGGGGCCAATGACATCGTGAGCCATGATTGGCTCACGACGGCCATATGTAAATTTAAAAAATGGCGCTGAGGCACCATTTTTGAAATTGGCACGGAAGTAACCTTAAGATACATTTGTGGTTCTCACCACTGAAGTCAATGGTGGGAAACATTCATTGGCTGAAAGGCGGAAGGCTCGCCTCTCTTAGCCAATGAGCACTATGCACCGGGATTTGTAAATTGAAATCCTGTGGCAGAGTCTCCATTTGGGTAGTATAGTCCTTAGAGGACAGTACTAATGTCCGGTGGTCACCGTAACTTCATTTGTTTGTTTGCCAAGCCCGGGGATGCTACGTGGAATGAAGAGGACGTGATCCACACATAGGAGGCGGGAATTATTATTATTTTTTTTCAGGTACCCTATGGATTATCTACTTGGACAAGTGGACGTGATTGGCTTCAGGGATACTAGGTGAGTATGTGAGATAGTGTGTGCATGTACTGTGTGTTTTAATAAACTTTTGCTTTCAACGGTGTGTGTGTACTGTGTTTATTTTAATATATCTTTTGCTGTGGAACTACAGGTACCAGTGGGCCCGTAATGCCCCTTCTGCTGGTACTTGTGGTTCTCCAAGTACCAGCATGCGGGAAAGGCTTTCTGGGACCTGTAGCTCTTCTGCAAAAGACAATATTTGTACTATTATCAAATGCACTGCACTACATAATTAACCCGGCACCCACCAGCAATGGGTGCCGCTGGGGATAGCCCTGGGCTATCAGCCTAGGGCTAGGGTGCCCTGGGAAGAGGGGGCCCTTTATTCTGGGGGTCCCCTCCACAGAGATCCTTGGGCTGACTAGTGGTCAGGGGCAATGCTTCGACCGGGGGACCCGGTGAAAGGGTTTCCCTGGCTGTGGCTCCCCACCCTTCCCCTGCTAGAAAGGGTCCGGTGCTGGTTCTGATAAATACAGGGGAACCCTGCTCATATTCTTCCCTGTATTTAGCACAACCAGTGCTGGGTCTCTAAAACCCAGTGCTGGTTGTTCTTTTCTTTTTTTTTTGGGGGGGGGGGGCGCTGTTTTTTTTTTATACACAGGTTTTATTTTTTTAAACACAGAAGCACAGTCAGATCTCGCTGATTTATCCATGCTTCTGTATTTATTTATACGTAGATGTAGGCATCACAGATCTCCCAAGATCCGAGCCTGCATCTGTCTGTGCATGATAGACCTTGTGTTAATTCCAAAAATGGCTTTGAGGTGCCCTTTTTGAAATGGGCAACGCTGCCGAACTCGGCAGAATGGCTGGCAGAGGCCTGTCACTAAACATAGGACCACCGCTGATGGGTCCCGCAGCCTGCACTACCATTGGGTCCTGCAGCCCGCACCACCGCCCACACTACCGTCGGGTTCCACTGCTATTGCCCAGACCACCGCCGCTAACGCCCGCTACTTCCTTGGATCCTGGACACAGCTAATGCTTGCTACCTCCCCGGTCACGGCCGCCGCTAATGCCCACTGCCTCCTCTGGGTCCCGGCCGTAGCTAACACCTGCTTCCTTCCCCCGGGTTCTACTTCCGCTACTAACTGCAAAGGACAGCCATCTTGGTGCACCCAGGTGAAGCTACAGTAAACCCACTAGTGTAACCACTACAATAAACCCACTAGTGTAACCACCACCAAAAACCCACTAGTGTAACCACTACCAAAACCCCCACTAGTGTAACCACCACAATAAACCCACTAGTGTAACCACCACCAAAAACCTACTAGTGTAACCACTACCAAAAACCCCACTAGTGTAACCACCACAATAAACCCACTAGTGTAACCACCACAATAAACCCACTAGTGTAACCACCACCAAAAACCCACTAGTGTAACCACCAGCAAAACCACACTAGTGTAACCACCACAATAAACCCACTAGTGTAACCACCACCAAAAACCCACTAGTGTAACCACCACCAAAAACCCACTAGTGTAACCACCACCATAAACCCACTAGTGTAACCACCACCAAAAATCCACTAGTGTAACCACTACAATAAAGCCACTAGTGTAACCCCCACAATAAAGCCACTAGAGTAACCCCCACAATAAAGCCACTAGTGTAAACACCACCAAAACTACACTAGTGTAATCACTACAATAAAGCCACTAGTGTAACCACCACAATAAAGCCACTAGTGTAACCACCACCAAAAACCCACTAGTGTAACCACTACAAGAAAAACACTAGTGTAACCACTACAATAAACTCACTAGTGTAACCACCACCAAAAACCCACTAGTGTAACCACCACCAAAAACCCACTAGTGTAACCACCACCAAAAATCCACTAGTGTAACCCCACCATAAACCCACTAGTCTAACCACCACCAAAAACCCACTAGTGTAACCACCACAATAAAGCCACTAGTGTAACCACCACCAAAAACCCACTGGTGTAACCACCACAATAAAGCCACTAGTGTAACCACTACAATAAAGCCACTAGTGTAAACACCACCATAAACCCACTAGTGTATCTACCACCATAAAACTTGGGAAAAGAGATAGATACAGAAGTGGCGTTGGGAGGCTCTGAGTGAAAGGTAAGTGCACATATGAGAAGCACCTATATCCAGCCCCGCTGACAGAGGGCCTACAGGGGTGATCAGGACACATTAATGGCCCCAGGCTTTGCCTTGTGTCAGCCAATATCTGGCATAATATGGGCAATAATACTGTAAGTCTTACAGCCCTGTACAGGATGAAAGTAGCCGGGGTAAGTGACAGCCCCTGTCCTTGGCTCACCAATGCCCTCCTGCAGAGCATTACATCCATGGAATAACATTGATCTCATTATTGCTGGGGAGATATTTTAGCAGAGGCCGGGGACAGCCCGGATCAGTAGCCAGCGAGGGCGTCTCCTCCATCTGCAGCTGTTACTATGACAGAGCAGACGTCTCCTATGATATATTGCCTGCAATCGTACTCATTAAAACAAGGGCACTCTGCAAAATGAAAATTGCTAGTCATGTAGAGTAACCAAAATGATTCAAGGTTTAGCATTTAGGGAATAATTAACTAGACTTGCTGTTCACAATCTCGGTGCAGAGACCAATGAGGATCTCAGTGAACTATGCGAGATCCCAGTAGAACCGGATGAATGAATTAACGTCTGTGAGCTGCGAGCGGCTGCAGATAACTCAGCAACAAAAGGTCACGCGAGAGAGACGAGCTCTTGTCAGCAGTTATCTCCTCACTGCAGCAGCGTCAGGCAGGTACAGATAGTGCCTGAGATCTCAGCAATGCAATTATGTAGCACATTAGATCGGTATGTACTAAGCGAGAGCATAGATCACGCCTACCCTCCAGATTTTCGCGGAAAGCTCCTGATTTTTTGGGTAACCCCCCGGAAGGGAAGGCACTGCTCCCGCATTTTGCCCACTTCCTAATGAAGTGGGCAGAATGGGGAGAACTTCTGCGGCGATCGCGGGTCCCCATGAAGGGGGCGGGGTTTAATTACGCAATTCCACATGAATCGCGTCATTTAGCACTGCCCCTTATTTAAATGTGCGCCAATCGCGGCAGTTTGCCATGGAGGGGGCGGGGCTTAATGAAGCAAATCGTTAGGCCCCACCCCCATCATTACCCAGCTGCTTCTCCCCGGGTTTTCACGGGGAGGAGATTGAAAAGGTCGGTAACTATGGCGTAGATGCATAAAGACATACAGAGACATTGTACACAGAGCAGATCTATAGACGGATGCGAGCTAAAAGCAAAGTTTGTGCAAAGCAATGATAAAACGCAAGAAAGGCGTAAGAGGCGCCATGTCATGTATAACATACAGGCGGAGGCAGCTCCCCGTTGGGCATAGTGGGTCCTGTGTAACATACAGACGGAGGCCGCTCCCCATTGGGCATAGTGGTTCCTGTGTAACATACAGGAGGAGGCAGCTCCCCATTGGACATAGTGGTTCCTGTGTAAGATACAGGCGGAGGAAGCTCCCCATTGGGCATAGTGGTTCCTGTGTAACATACAGGCGGAGGCAGCTCCCCATTGGGCATAGTGGTTCCTGTGTAACATACAGGCGGAGGCAGCTCCCCATTGGGCATAGTGGTTCCTGTGTAACATACAGGCGGAGGCAGCGCCCCATTGGGCATAGTAGTTCCTGTGTAACATACAGGCGGAGGCCGCTCCCCATTGGGCATAGTGGTTCCTGTGTAACATACAGGCGGAGGCAGCTCCCCATTGGGCATAGTGGTTCCTGTGTAAGATACAGGCGGAGGCAGCTCCCCATTGGGCATAGTGGTTCCTGTGTAACATACAGGCGGAGGCAGCTCCCCATTGGGCATAGTGGTTCCTGTGTAACATACAGGCGGAGGCAGCTCCCCATTGGGCATAGTGGTTCCTGTGTAAGATACAGGCGGAGGCAGCTCCCCATTGGGCATAGTGGGGCCTGTGTAACATACAGGTGGAGGCAGCTCCCCATTGGGCATAGTGGTTCCTGTGTAACATACAGGCGGAGGCCGCTCCCCATTGGGCATAGTGGTTCCTGTGTAAGATACAGGCGGAGGCAGCTCCCCATTGGGCATAGTGGTTTCTGTGTAACATACAGGCGGAGGCAGCTCCCCATTGGGAATAGTGGTTCCTGTGTAAGATACAGGCGGAGGCAGGTCCCCATTGGGCATAGTGGTTCCTGTGTAAGATACAGGCGGAGGCAGCTACCCATTGGGCATAGTGGTTCCTGTGCAAGATACAGGTGGAGGCAGCTACCCATTGGGTATAGTAGGTCCTGTGTAAGATACAGGAAGAGGCAGCTCCCCATTGGGCATAGTTGGTTCTGTGTAACATACAGGTGGAGGCAGCTCCCCATTGGGTATATTGGGGCCTATGTAACATATAGGAAGAGGCAGCTCCCCATTGGGCATAGTGGGGAATGTGTAACATACAGATGGAGGCAGCTCCCCATTGGGCATAGTGGTTCCTGTGTAACATACAGGTGGAGGCAGCTCCCCATTGGGCATAGTGGGGCCTGTGTAACATAGAGGCGGAGGCAGCTCCCCATTGGGTATATTGGGGCCTGTGTAACATACAGGTGGAGGCAGCTCCCCATTGGGTATATTGGGGCCTATGTAACATACAGGTGGAGGCAGCTTCCCATTGGGTATATTGGGGCCTGTGTAACATACAGATGGAGGCAGCTCCCCATTGGGCATAGTGGTTCCTGTGTAGCATACAGGTGGAGGCAGCTCCCCATTGGGCATAGTGGGGCCTGTGTAACATACAGATGGAGGCAGCTCCCCATTGGGCATAGTGGTTCCTGTGTAACATACAGGTGGAGGCAGCTCCCCATTGGGCATAGTGGGGCCTGTGTAACATACAGGAGGAGGCAGCTCCCCATTGGGTATATTGGGGCCTGTGTAACATAGAGGTGGAGGCAGCTCCCCATTGGGTATATTGGGGCCTGTGTAACATACAGGTGGTGGCAGCTTCCCATTGGGTATATTGGGTCCTGTGTAAGATACAGGTGGAGGCAGCTCCCCATTGGGTATATTAGGGCCTGTGTAAGATACAGGCGGAGGCAGCTCCCCATTGGGCATAGTGGGTCCAGTGTAAAATATAGGCGGAGGCAGCTCCCCATTGGGCATAGTGGGTCCTGTGTAGCATACAGGCGGAGGCAGCTCCCCATTGGGCATTTTGGGGCCTGTGTAAGATACAGGCGGAGGCAGCTCCCCATTGGGCATAGTGGGTCCAGTGTAAAATACAGGCGGAGGCAGCTCCCCATTGGGCATAGTGGGTCCTGTGTAACATACAGGCGGAGACAGCTCCCCATTGGGCATATTGGGGCCTGTGTAAGATACAGGCGGAGACAGCTCCCCATTGGGCATAGTGGGTCCTGTGTAAAATACAGGCGGAGGCAGCTCCCCATTGGGCATAGTGGGGCCTGTGTAACATACAGATGGAGGCAGCTCCCCATTGGGCATAGTGGTTCCTGTGTAACATACAGGTGGAGGCAGCTCCCCATTGGGCATAGTGGGGCCTGTGTAACATACAGGAGGAGGCAGCTCCCCATTGGGTATATTGGGGCCTGTGTAACATAGAGGTGGAGGCAGCTCCCCATTGGGTATATTGGGGCCTGTGTAACATACAGGTGGTGGCAGCTTCCCATTGGGTATATTGGGGACTGTGTAACATACAGGTGGAGGCAGCTCCCCATTGGGTATATTGGGGCCTGTGTAACATACAGGCGGAGGCAGCTCCCCATTGGGCATAGTGGGTCCAGTGTAAGATATAGGTGGAGGCAGCTCCCCATTGGGCATAGTGGGTCCTGTGTAACATACAGGCGGAGTCAGCTCCCCATTGGGCATTTTGGGGCCTTTGTAAGATACAGGTGGAGGAAGCTCCCCATTGGGCATAGTTGGTTCTGTGTAACATACAGGCGGAGTCAGCTCCCCATTGGGTATATTGGGGCCTATGTAACATACAGGAAGAGGCAGCTCCCCATTGGGCATAGTGGGGCCTGTGTAACATAGAGGTGGAGGGGCAGCTCCCCATTGGGTATATTGGGGCCTGTGTAACATACAGGTGGAGGCAGCTCCCCATTGGGTATATTGGGGCCTGTGTAACATACAGGTGGAGGCAGCTCCCCATTGGGTATATTGGGTCCTGTGTAAGATACAGGTGGAGGCAGCTCCCCATTGGGTATATTAGGGCCTGTGTAAGATACAGGCGGAGGCAGCTCCCCATTGGGCATAGTGGGTCCAGTGTAAAATATAGGCGGAGGCAGCTCCCCATTGGGCATAGTGGGTCCTGTGTAGCATACAGGCGGAGGCAGCTCCCCATTGGGCATTTTGGGGCCTGTGTAAGATACAGGCGGAGGCAGCTCCCCATTGGGCATAGTGGGTCCAGTGTAAAATACAGGCGGAGGCAGCTCCCCATTGGGCATAGTGGGTCCTGTGTAACATACAGGTGGAGACAGCTCCCGATTGGGCATATTGGGGCCTGTGTAAGATACAGGCAGAGGCAGCTACCCATTGGGCATAGTGGGTCCTGTGTAACATACAGGTGGAGGCAGCTCCCCATTGGGCACAGAGAGGTGTACAGGCCCTGAGCTGTTTCCCTCAGCGATTGCAGGTTAACCAATTGCAAGTTTGTCCTATTTCCACCAAAACAAAATTTTAGGAAAAAGTTGTGGCACAAACCACCTAAAACTGTTATTAAATTTCCCTCCAGTCATTATAGTGACAGTCACTGCTGCCTCTTCTGTACTGAGCAGTTGGACGCATGACGTCATTACATCACATAGAAGGGGCCGTGATCGTGAGCTCCGGTAAGTAACCGGGCGTCCTGATTGGCTACATATACTGTCTGGAGTGTCCACATGATGCTCTATGGCTGCTGGGTGCCGTACCAGGGTCAGGGGGCGATGGTGCCGCTAACAGAGGCTCTGCGCTATGTGCGATGGTACCAGTCCCCCATAGCTAGTTACGGCCCTGGGGTGTGGTTTTAGCAGGTACAGGAAGTGACCTACTTCACCCGTATGTTACAATTACAGCGATGTGAAGTGTAGTCACTTAATAGGTAAAAATGTACAAGTGACCCTAATTACTAATAATAATATATATATTTATATTGCATTTTTCTCCAAAAGGACTTAAGACGCTTTGAAGAAGCGATGAACATAGCGCCGGATTCTGAGGTGAGCGCTAATGCCACCATTTATATGTACACAGCTGTGATGCAAAATACAGTATGTAAATGTCGCAACCGCCGGGAGATGTATGGAGACTCCCACTGGCGGCTTTACATATCCAAGCGTCAGCGTACACATACGCGCATCGATCGCAGTTCCCGCAGGATGAGACACGCTCACTGACACTATTGTGACACGCTCCCTGACACTATTGTGACACGCTCCCCGACACTATTGTGACACACTCCCTGACACTATTGTGACACGCTCCCTGACACTATTGTGACACGCTCCCTGACACTATTGTGACACGCTCCCTGACACTATTGTGACAAGCTCCCTGACACTATTGTGACACGCTCCCTGACACTATTGTGACACGCTCCCTGACACTATTGTGACACGCTCCCTGACACATTGTGACACGCTCCCTGACACTATTGTGACACGCTCCCTGACACTATTGTGACACGCTCCCTGACACATTGTGACACGCTCCCTGACACTATTGTGACACGCTCCCCTAAACTATTGTGATGCTCCCTGACACTATTGTGACACGCTCCCTGACACTATTGTGACACGCTCCCTGAAACTATTGTGAGAAGCTCCCTGACACTATTGTGACACGCTCCCTGACACTATTGTGACACGCTCCCTGACACATTGTGACACGCTCCCTGACACTATTGTGACACGCTCCCGGACACTATTGTGACACGCTCCCTGACACATTGTGACACGCTCCCTGACACTATTGTGACACGCTCCCCTAAACTATTGTGACGCTCCCCTAAACTATTGTGACACGCTCCCTGACACTATTGTGACACGCTCCCTGAAACTATTGTGACGCTCCCCGCCACTATTGTGACACGCTCCCCGACACTACTGTGACACGTTCCCCAATACTATTGTGACACGCTCCCTGACACTATTGTGACACACTCCCTGACACTATTGTGACACGCTCCCCGACACTACTGTGACACGCTCCCCGACACTACTGTGACACGCTCCCTGACACTATTGTGACACGCTCCCTGACACTATTGTGACACGCTCCCTGACACATTGTGACACGCTCCCTGACACTATTGTGACACGCTCCCTGACACTATTGTGACACGCTCCCTGACACATTGTGACACGCTCCCTTGTCACTATTGTGACATGCTCCCCTAAACTATTGTGACGATCCCCTAAACTATTGTGACACGCTCCCTGACACTATTGTGACACGCTCCCTGAAACTATTGTGACGCTCCCCGACACTATTGTGACACGCTCCCCGACACTACTGTGACACGTTCCCCAATACTATTGTGACACTCTCCCTGACACTATTGTGACACACTCCCTGACACTATTGTGACACGCTCCCTGACACTATTGTGACACGTTCCCCGACACTACTGTGACACGCTCCCTGACACTATTGTGACACGCTCCCTGACACATTGTGACACGCTCCCTGACACTATTGTGACACGCTCCCTGACACTATTGTGACACGCTCCCTGACACATTGTGACACGCTCCCTGACACATTGTGACACGCTCCCCTAAACTATTGTGACGCTCCCCTAAACTATTGTGACACGCTCCCTGACACTATTGTGACACGCTCCCTGAAACTATTGTGACGCTCCCCGACACTATTGTGACACGCTCCCCGACACTACTGTGACACGTTCCCCAATACTATTGTGACACGCTCCCTGACACTATTGTGACACACTCCCTGACACTATTGTGACACTCTCCCCGACACTACTGTGACACGCTCCCCGACACTACTGTGACACGCTCCCCGACACTATTGTGATACGCTCCCTGACACTATTGTGACACGCTCCCTGACACTATTGTGACACGCTCCCTGACACATTGTGACACGCTCCCTGACACTATTGTGACACGCTCCCTGACACTATTGTGACACGCTCCCTGACACATTGTGACACGCTCCCTGTCACTATTGTGACACGCTCCCCTAAACTATTGTGACGATCCCTTAAACTATTGTGACACGCTCCCTGACACTATTGTGACACGCTCCCTGAAACTATTGTGACGCTCCCCGACACTATTGTGACACGCTCCCCGACACTACTGTGACACGTTCCCCAATACTATTGTGACACGCTCCCTGACACTATTGTGACACGCTCCCTGACACTATTGTGACACGTTCCCCGACACTACTGTGACACGCTCCCTGACACTATTGTGACACGCTCCCCGACACTACTGTGACACGCTCCCCGACACTACTGTGACACGCTCCCTGACACTATTGTGACACGCTCCCTGACACTATTGTGACACGCTCCCTGACACATTGTGACACGCTCCCTGACACTATTGTGACACGCTCCCTGACACTATTGTGACACGCTCCCTGACACATTGTGACACGCTCCCTGTCACTATTGTGACACGCTCCCCTAAACTATTGTGACGATCCCCTAAACTATTGTGACACGCTCCCTGACACTATTGTGACACGCTCCCTGAAACTATTGTGACGCTCCCCGACACTACTGTGACACGTTCCCCAATACTATTGTGACACGCTCCCTGACACTATTGTGACACACTCCCTGACACTATTGTGACACGCTCCCTGACACTATTGTGACACGTTCCCCGACACTACTGTGACACGCTCCCTGACACTATTGTGACACGCTCCCTGACACTATTGTGACACGCTCCCTGACACATTGTGACACGCTCCCTGACACTATTGTGACACGCTCCCTGACACTATTGTGACACGCTCCCTGACACTATTGTGACACGTTCCCCGACACTACTGTGACACGCTCCCTGACACTATTGTGACACGCTCCCCGACACTACTGTGACACGCTCCCTGACACTATTGTGACACGCTCCCTGACACTATTGTGACACGCTCCCTGACACTATTGTGACACGCTCCCTGACACTATTGTGACACGCTCCCTGACACATTGTGACACGCTCCCTGACACATTGTGACACGCTCCCCTAAACTATTGTGACGCTCCCCTAAACTATTGTGACACGCTCCCTGACACTATTGTGACACGCTCCCTGAAACTATTGTGACGCTCCCCGACACTATTGTGACACGCTCCCCGACACTACTGTGACACGTTCCCCAATACTATTGTGACACGCTCCCTGACACTATTGTGACACGCTCCCTGACACTATTGTGACACGTTCCCCGACACTACTGTGACACGCTCCCTGACACTATTGTGACACGCTCCCCGACACTACTGTGACACGCTCCCCGACACTACTGTGACACGCTCCCTGACACTATTGTGACACGCTCCCTGACACTATTGTGACACGCTCCCTGACACATTGTGACACGCTCCCTGACACTATTGTGACACGCTCCCTGACACTATTGTGACACGCTCCCTGACACATTGTGACACGCTCCCTGTCACTATTGTGACACGCTCCCCTAAACTATTGTGACGATCCCCTAAACTATTGTGACACGCTCCCTGACACTATTGTGACACGCTCCCTGAAACTATTGTGACGCTCCCCGACACTACTGTGACACGTTCCCCAATACTATTGTGACACGCTCCCTGACACTATTGTGACACACTCCCTGACACTATTGTGACACGCTCCCTGACACTATTGTGACACGTTCCCCGACACTACTGTGACACGCTCCCTGACACTATTGTGACACGCTCCCTGACACTATTGTGACACGCTCCCTGACACATTGTGACACGCTCCCTGACACTATTGTGACACGCTCCCTGACACTATTGTGACACGCTCCCTGACACTATTGTGACACGTTCCCCGACACTACTGTGACACGCTCCCTGACACTATTGTGACACGCTCCCCGACACTACTGTGACACGCTCCCTGACACTATTGTGACACGCTCCCTGACACTATTGTGACACGCTCCCTGACACTATTGTGACACGCTCCCTGACACTATTGTGACACGCTCCCTGACACATTGTGACACGCTCCCTGACACTATTGTGACACGCTCCCGGACACTATTGTGACACGCTCCCTGACACATTGTGACACGCTCCCTGACACTATTGTGACACGCTCCCTGACACTATTGTGACACGCTCCCTGACACATTGTGACACGCTCCCTGACACTATTGTGACACGCTCCCTGACACTATTGTGACACGCTCCCTGACACTATTGTGACACGCTCCCTGACACATTGTGACACGCTCCCTGACACTATTGTGACACGCTCCCGGACACTATTGTGACACGCTCCCTGACACATTGTGACACGCTCCCTGACACTATTGTGACACGCTCCCCTAAACTATTGTGACGCTCCCCTAAACTATTGTGACACGCTCCCTGACACTATTGTGACACGCTCCCTGACACTATTGTGACACGCTCCCTGACACTATTGTGACACGCTCCCTGACACATTGTGACACGCTGGATTCTGAGGTGAGCGCTAATGCCACCATTTATATGTACACAGCTGTGATGCAAAATACAGTATGTAAATGTCGCAACCGCCGGGAGATGTATGGAGACTCCCACTGGCGGCTTTACATATCCAAGCGTCAGCGTACACATACGCGCATCGATCGCAGTTCCCGCAGGATGAGACACGCTCACTGACACTATTGTGACACGCTCCCTGACACTATTGTGACACGCTCCCCGACACTATTGTGACACACTCCCTGACACTATTGTGACACGCTCCCTGACACTATTGTGACACGCTCCCTGACACTATTGTGACACGCTCCCTGACACTATTGTGACAAGCTCCCTGACACTATTGTGACACGCTCCCTGACACTATTGTGACACGCTCCCTGACACTATTGTGACACGCTCCCTGACACATTGTGACACGCTCCCTGACACTATTGTGACACGCTCCCTGACACTATTGTGACACGCTCCCTGACACATTGTGACACGCTCCCTGACACTATTGTGACACGCTCCCCTAAACTATTGTGATGCTCCCTGACACTATTGTGACACGCTCCCTGACACTATTGTGACACGCTCCCTGAAACTATTGTGAGAAGCTCCCTGACACTATTGTGACACGCTCCCTGACACTATTGTGACACGCTCCCTGACACATTGTGACACGCTCCCTGACACTATTGTGACACGCTCCCGGACACTATTGTGACACGCTCCCTGACACATTGTGACACGCTCCCTGACACTATTGTGACACGCTCCCCTAAACTATTGTGACGCTCCCCTAAACTATTGTGACACGCTCCCTGACACTATTGTGACACGCTCCCTGAAACTATTGTGACGCTCCCCGCCACTATTGTGACACGCTCCCCGACACTACTGTGACACGTTCCCCAATACTATTGTGACACGCTCCCTGACACTATTGTGACACACTCCCTGACACTATTGTGACACGCTCCCCGACACTACTGTGACACGCTCCCCGACACTACTGTGACACGCTCCCTGACACTATTGTGACACGCTCCCTGACACTATTGTGACACGCTCCCTGACACATTGTGACACGCTCCCTGACACTATTGTGACACGCTCCCTGACACTATTGTGACACGCTCCCTGACACATTGTGACACGCTCCCTTGTCACTATTGTGACATGCTCCCCTAAACTATTGTGACGATCCCCTAAACTATTGTGACACGCTCCCTGACACTATTGTGACACGCTCCCTGAAACTATTGTGACGCTCCCCGACACTATTGTGACACGCTCCCCGACACTACTGTGACACGTTCCCCAATACTATTGTGACACTCTCCCTGACACTATTGTGACACACTCCCTGACACTATTGTGACACGCTCCCTGACACTATTGTGACACGTTCCCCGACACTACTGTGACACGCTCCCTGACACTATTGTGACACGCTCCCTGACACATTGTGACACGCTCCCTGACACTATTGTGACACGCTCCCTGACACTATTGTGACACGCTCCCTGACACATTGTGACACGCTCCCTGACACATTGTGACACGCTCCCCTAAACTATTGTGACGCTCCCCTAAACTATTGTGACACGCTCCCTGACACTATTGTGACACGCTCCCTGAAACTATTGTGACGCTCCCCGACACTATTGTGACACGCTCCCCGACACTACTGTGACACGTTCCCCAATACTATTGTGACACGCTCCCTGACACTATTGTGACACACTCCCTGACACTATTGTGACACTCTCCCCGACACTACTGTGACACGCTCCCCGACACTACTGTGACACGCTCCCCGACACTATTGTGATACGCTCCCTGACACTATTGTGACACGCTCCCTGACACTATTGTGACACGCTCCCTGACACATTGTGACACGCTCCCTGACACTATTGTGACACGCTCCCTGACACTATTGTGACACGCTCCCTGACACATTGTGACACGCTCCCTGTCACTATTGTGACACGCTCCCCTAAACTATTGTGACGATCCCTTAAACTATTGTGACACGCTCCCTGACACTATTGTGACACGCTCCCTGAAACTATTGTGACGCTCCCCGACACTATTGTGACACGCTCCCCGACACTACTGTGACACGTTCCCCAATACTATTGTGACACGCTCCCTGACACTATTGACTGCATTATTTTCTCTCTCCATTACCTGATTGCGACTAAATAGCGACTATGTTAATGCACCTTTACGCAAACGCCCATATTTAGAAGCATGAACAGCTTGCAGATTATAGCTCAATTGCGAAAACATTGGCATAGCGTACAACTCAGAAGTAGGCACATAATACAGAAGTAAGGCAGCCATTTTGGGTTATAAATTCCAAGCATTATTTATCCTGCCTGTGAAGGTTTCAGGGGAGGCAGCCATCTTTGGGGCGCACTACGTACAGTATGTTATTGGATGTAGTGAGTATGCCGACGTACGGGATGCTGGCCGTCAGAAGCCCGACCCGGGACTAAAGATAGGCATTGAAATCCCGACGCCTATCTAAATCCCGATGCCGGAATCTCAACAGCCGCTATCCCAATCAAAGGTAAACTGAGGGGTCTTAGCTGTTAGCCGTTAGAGGGGAGGGTTAGGTTTAGGCACCACAGCGGGGTTAGGCTTTGGGGGGAGGGAGGTTAGGCACCACTGGGAGGGTTAGGGTTAGGCACCACTGGGAGGGTTAGGGATAGGCACCACTAGGGGGGGTTAGGGATAGGCACCACTGGGAGGGTTAGGGTTAGGCACCACTAGGGGGGGTTAGGGATAGGCACCACTAGGGGGGTTAGGGTTAGGCACCACTGGGAGGGTTAGGGTTAGGCACCACTAGGGGGAGGTTAGGGTTAGGGACCACTGGGAGGGTTAGGGTTAGGCACCAATGGGAGGGTTAGGCACCACTAGCGGGGGTTAGGGTTAGGTACCACTGGGAGGGTTAGGGTTAGACACCACTAGGGGGGGTTAGGGTTAGGTACCACTGGGAGGGTTAGGGTTAGACACCTCTAGGGGGGTTAGGCACCACTGGGAGGGTCAGTGTTAGGCACCACTGGAAGGGTTAGGCACCACTAGGGGGGGGGTTAGGGTTAGACACCACTGGGAGGTTAGGGTTAGGCATCACTTGGGAGGGTTTGGCATCACTAGGGAGGGTTAGGGTTAGGCACCACTTGGATGGCTAGTGTTAGGCACCACTAATGAGGGTTAGTGTTAGGCACCACTGGAAGGGTTAGGGTTAGGCACTACTAGGGGGGGCTTAGGGTTTGGCACCACTGGGAGGGTTAGGTTTAGGCACCACTAGGGGGGGTTAGGTTTAGGCACCACTAGGGGGGGTTAGGGTTAGGCACTACTAGGGGGGGTTAGGGTTAGGCACTAAGGAGAGACGGTTAGGTTTAGGCACCAAGGGGGGAGGGTTTGGTTTAGGCACTAACGTGGAGGGTTAGGAGGAGAAGGGGGGTGGGTTCATTTTAGGCACTAATGTGGAGGGTTAGGGGGAGGGTTAGGTTTAGGCACTAACGTGGAGGGTTAGGGGGAGTGTTAGGTTTAGGCACTAACGTGGAGGGTTAGGGGGAGGGTTAGGTTTAGGCACTAACGTGGAGGGTTAGGGGGAGGGTTAGGTTTAGGCACTAACGTGGAGGGTTAGGGGGAGGGTTAGGTTTAGGCACTAACGTGGAGGGTTAGGGGGAGGTTAGGTTTAGGCACTAACGTGGAGGGTTAGGGTGCGAGAAGGGAGGGTTAGGGGGAGGGTTAGGTTTAGGCACTGTGGAGGGTTAGGGGGATGGTTTGGTTTAGGCACTAACGTGGAGGGTTAGGGGGAGGGTTAGGTTTAGGCACTAACGTGGAGGGTTAGGGGGAGGGTTAGGTTTAGGCACTAACGTGGAGGGTTAGGGGGAGGGTTAGGTTTAGGCACTAACGTGGAGGGTTAGGGTGTGAGAAGGGAGGGTTAGGGGGAGAAGGGGGGTGGGTTAGGTTTAGGTACTAACATGGAGGGTTAGGGAAGAAGGGGGGAGGGTTAGGTTTAGGCACTAACGTGGAGGGTTAGGGGGAGGGTTAGGTTTAGGCACTAACGAAGAGGGTTAGGGTGCAAGAAGGGAGGGTTAGGGGGAGAAGGGGGGAGGGTTAGGTTTAGGCACTAACGTGGAGGGTTAGGGGGAGGGTTAGGTTTAGGCACTAACGTGGAGGGTTAGGGTGCGAGAAGGGAGGGTTAGGGGGAGGGGTAGGTTTAGGCACTGTGGAGGGTTAGGGGGAGGGTTAGTTTTAGGCACTAACGTGGAGGGTTAGGGGGAGGGTTAGTTTTAGGCACTAACGTGGAGGGTTAGGGTGCGAGAAGGGAGGGTTAGGGGGAGAAGGGGGGAATGTTAGTATACTTACCTGACTCCTGACTCCTGTCGGGATACCGAGCATCGGGATGACACTGTCGGCAGCAGGAATCCTGACTGTCAGTACTTTATACCGAACCCGTTGGTCACCTTGAGTGGATTAGGCAATGCCTGGAAGAGATGACACAAAATGGGGGAGATACAGAATACTACAGCGAGATACAGCAGATCCATCTTGGGTGCACTACATGTTACAGTGTGTGAGATAAGTATTACATGGAAGTAAGACATACAAAGGTCAATGGAAAATGACTAGTGTTACAGAGTGAGGGAATTACAGAAGGGAACGGGGGAGGGATGGCAGAAAAAGTGGGGAGGGACCATGATGTGCGCTCATTATAATAAACATTGACGATATAAATGTGATGTAACAGCCATCTGCTTTATTTATCAGAAGGACAGAAACCTCACACATATACAGTCAATGTCTCCTTGGCAATAACTAAGACTATAAGATAAGGTTGGCAGCTTCTGCAGCACTAAGCCCCTCCCACAGCTCTATACTGCGTGACAGGTCTCCTCCCCCTCACTCTGACTCCTCCCACTTCCCACCTACATTCAGGGCAGGTGAGTAGTGTGACCTCCCTATAAGACCTTTTTATACGCAGGTGCTATGAGAGGGGACTCTGCCTCACACATAATCCGTTTCGCTGCACTAAACTAATCATTAATTAAATCTGAATTTCTGTACAATTATCATATACTGATAAATGACTTATACATTGTCCCCTTTAATAGGTGTTGCAGAATATGGCAAAATTGTTCCCTATTTTCAGCACAGAGTGACTTTATAAGGTAGCGATATAACATCGTCATTGCCGGAAGGTGGGAGCAGATGCTTTGTTTGGCTTTGCCTGTAACGTGGGGTCTCACCAAACTGCGTATTACTGCCGCACAGATCCCCCGCCTGTAATCTCTGTGCTCTAATATGTGACTAGTGCACTATGTGGGGATAATATTTAATATATAACCGCGTCACTCCTTATTTACAGAGCTATTATAAATGTGTATTCAACCGTAATACCCCATAATACATTCGCCATCATCTTCATGTATCCGGGCTACTTTCAAGTGGGTTTAAACAATTCGTAATATATTAATATCTAATTTCTTCATTTTATTACTAATCAATCATAAAAAATGTCCGTGGATACGTGCAGGGATTTACCTACAGCTGACATTCTACAGTCAGAGTCCGTCCAGCGCTGTCATTAAATAGATGACATCAGTCATTCGCTGTTTAATGTGGTTACATATTCCTCTATGACTTGTTACTGGCTGGCACCATCATTCTTACATAAAGGGGACATGTCACTTTCTGACACTTCTCTTTAGTGATGGGAATAGATTTTTTTATTCTGCAGGATGTACTTAATCGTTCTGACCTTTACTCAGTTGTCATTATCCATCTTTATAATACGCAATCAATCATTTTTCACCTTCCATGTTACAGTCATTTCTTGGAAAGTAAAATAAGTTTTCATCTTAGTAAAACTTTGTAGAAGTGTGAGGGAGGTTCATTTCCGGCTCCTAGAACTTTGTCCAGAGGAAATCAGAGAAGATGACGGCACTGGGTGCATCGTGCGTCACTGGGTTCGTCACTGGGTGCGTCACTGGGTGTATCATTGGGTGCATCACTGGGTGCGTCACTGGGTGCATCGTGCGTCACTGGGTGCGTCACTGGGTTCCAAGTTCTAAGCAGTAAATGTCCTGGATTTACCCCAGCCGGCAACTTGGTCAGATTCAGAGATGGAGGCAGCTCCGATGATTACGCAGCTGAGCGATGTTTTGCTACTGCGCATGCGTGAAAAGTCCAGAAATCCCTTACTGCACATGCATGGAACCAAATTGCGTATGGCTACGCTCGGACTTGAGAAGGGGATCATGATCCATGTGTGTATCAGGGTGGAGACTAGGAGGTGACCGAAAGTGATCACAAAAACGGGCCGTTTCATGGGCGTGTTAGGGGAGTGTCATGGGCGTGTTAGGGGAGTGTCATGGGTGTGTTAGGGGAGTGCCACGGGTGTGTTAGGGGAGTGCCATGGGCGTGTTAGGGGAGTGTCATGGGCGTGTTAGAGAAGTATCATGGGCGTGTTAGGGGAGTGCCATGGGCGTGTTAAGGGAGTGCCGTGGGTGTTAGGGGAGTGTCATGTGTGTGTTAGGGGAGTGCAATGGGTGTGTTAGGGGAGTGTCATGGGCGTGTTAGGGGAGTGCAATGGGCGTGTTAGGGGAGTGTCATGGGCGCGTTAGAGAAGTATCATGGGCGTGTTAGAGAAGTATCATATGTTTGTTAGGGGAGTGCCATGTGTGTGTTAGGGGAGTGCCATGGGTGTGTTAGGGGAGTGTCAGGGGCATGTTAGGGGAGTGCCGTGGGTGTGTTAGGGGAGTGTCATGGGCGTGTTAGGGGAGTGCAATGGGCGTGTTAGGGGAGTGTCATGGGCGTGTTAGGGGAGTGCAATGGGCGTGTTAGGGGAGTGTCATGGGCGTGTTAGGGGAGTGCAATGGGCGTGTTAGGGGAGTGTCATGGGCACGTTAGAGAAGTATCATGGGCGTGTTAGAGAAGTATCATGTTTGTTAGGGGAGTGCCATGTGTGTGTTAGGGGAGTGCCGTGGGTGTGTTAGGGGAGTGCAATGGGCGTGTTAGGGGAGTGTCATGGGCGCGTTAGAGAAGTATCATGGGCGTGTTAGAGAAGTATCATGGGCATGTTAGGGGAGTGCCGTGGGCATGTTAAGGGAGTGCCGTGGGCGTGTTAGGGGAGTGTCATGGGCGTGTTAGAGAAGTATCATGGGCGTGTTAGGGGAGTGCCATGGGCGTGTTAGGGGAGTGCCATGGGCGTGCTAGGGGAGTGCCATGGGCATGTTAGGGGAGTGCCATGGGCATGTTAGGGGAGTGCCATGGGCATGTTAGGGGAGTGCCATGGGCATGTTAGGGGAGTGCCATGGGCGTGTTAGGGCAGTGTCATGGGCGTGTTAGGGGCATGCCATGGGTGTGTTAGTGGAGTGTCATGGGCGTGTTAGGGGAGTGTCATGGGCATGTTAGGGGAGTGTCATGGGCGTGTTAGGGGAGTAACATGGGCGTGTTAGAGAAGTATCATGGGTGTGTTAGGGGAGTGTGATGGGCGTGTTAGAGAAGTATCATGGGCGTGTTAGAGAAGTATCATGGGTGTGTTAGGGGAGTGTGATGGGCATGTTAGGGGAGTGTCATGGTGTGCTAGGGGAGTGCCATGGGCATGTTAGGGGAGTAACATGGGCATGTTAGGGGAGTGTTGTGGGTGTGTCTGAACACTTCTGCATTCCTAATCACAAATCCGATGCATGAGGCCACGTTTAGTTGGCTTTGAGAAGAGTAGCTAGAGTAGATCATAGGCTACTGCAAATATCGATGGTGTGACCGATGTTGTGTCGATGTTGGTGTGTTTACAATCTCCATCCCAAATTCACAGACCTCGTAGACTCCATCGCACCTTCCAGCACTTAAGGGAGGCTGATAGGCATTTGCATATTCCCCCAAATGCTATTGCAAGAGTGGCTGCGGATGCATTACCCACCATCTCTGATTCAGACCCTGAGGGGGGTAGTGTGTTACTCCTGGCTCTATAACAGCCAATGGACATTGTAGATTAGGTGGTTGCCACCAGGTGGTGCCACATTGTGCCAGAAAGAGACTAGCAACAGAACAGGGAGTTACTGGTTGCACATGCACAGTAGAGTTGGAGAGAAGCAGAGTAGCAGAGTGGGATGTCATGCTGCAGGTCTGAAGAGAGAGACTGGGCAAGTGACGATGCTGAAGTGGTACAGAGTGACAAATGCCAATGAATACCTTCTGCAGGGTGCTGGTAGAGTGCGGCTGAGATCAGTGTGTCAGCACAGGGAGCCGTAGCTAAGATCTGTGACTAAGTATATCCACTGAGAGATACTGAGAACCACTGACAGATACTGAGAACCACTGAGAGACACCAAGAACCACTGAGAGACACTGACAACCACTGAGAGACACTGAGAACCACTGAGAGATAATGAGAGACACTGACAACCACTGAGAGACACTGGCAACCACTGAGAGACACTGAGAGATACTGAGAGACACTGAGAACCACTGAAAGATACTGAGAACGACTAAGAGACACTGACAACCACTGAGAGACACTGACAACCACTGAGAGATACTGACAACCACTGAGAGATACTAATAGACACAGAGAGATACTGAGAGACGCTGAGAACCACTGAGAGCCACTGGCAACCACTGAGAGACACTGAGAACCACTGAGAACCACTGAGAGACACCAAGAACCACTGAGAGACACTGACAACCACTGAGAGACACTGAGAACCACTGAGAGACACTGAGAACCACTGAGAGATAATGAGAGACACTGACAACCACTGAGAGCCACTGGCAACCACTGAGAGACACTGAGAACCACTGAGAACCACTGACAACTACTGAGAGACACTGAGAGACACTGAGAACCACTGAGAGATACTGACAACCACTGAGAGACACCGAGAACCTCTGAGAGACACCGAGAACCACTGACAACCACTGAGAGATACTGAGAACCACTGAGAGACACCGAGAACCACTGAGAGAGACACTGAGAACCACTGAGAGATACTGAGAACCATTGAGAGTTACTGAAAGATACTGAGAACCACTGAGAGACACCGAGAACCACCGAGAGACACCGAGAACCACTGAGAGATACAGAGAACCACTGAGACACCGAGAACCACTGAGAGATACTGAGAACCACTGAGAGACACTGAGAACCACTGAGAGATACAGAGAACCACTGAGACACCGAGAACCACTGAGAGGTACTGAGAACCACTGAGAGACACCGAGAACCACTGTGAGACACCGAGAACCACTGAGAGACACTGACAACCACTGAGAGATACTGACAACCACTGAGAGACACTGAGAGATACTAAGAGATGCTGAGAACCACTGAGAGATACTGACAACCACTGAGACAAACTGAGAACCACTGAGAGACACTGAGAACCACTGAGAACCACTGACAACCACTGAGAGACACTGAGAACCACTGAGAGATACTGACAACCACTGAGAGACACCGAGAACCACTGAGAGACACCGAGAACCACTGACAACCACTGAGAGATACTGAGAACCACTGAGAGATACTGAGAACCACTGAGAGACACCGAGAACCACTGAGAGAGACACCGAGAACCACTGAGAGATACTGAGAACCATTGAGAGTTACTGAAAGATGCTGAGAACCACTGAGAGACACTGACAACCACTGAGAGATACTGAGAACCACCGAGAGATACAGAGAACCACTGAGACACCGAGAACCACTGAGAGATACTGAGAACCATTGAGAGATACTGAGAACCACTGAGAGACACTGAGAACCACTGAGAGACACTGAGAACCACTGAGAGACACCGAGAACCACTGAGAGACACCGAGAACCACTGAGAGATACTGAGAACCACTGAGAGATACTGAGAACCACTGAGAGACACCGAGAACAACTGAGAGACACCGAGAACCACTGAGAGATACTGAGAACCACTGAGAGATACTGAGAACCACTGAGAGACACAGAGAACCACTGAGAGACACCGAGAACCACTGAGAGATACTGAGAACCACTGAGAGATACTGAGAACCATTGAGAGTTACTGAGAGCTATTGAGAATATACTGAGAGATATTGAAAGTACTGTATAGGAAAAAGCATATTAAAAAGTACTGTGTAATCCTAAATTATGCAAGAGACTACGCTAATGATCTGACAGGGAGTTGTACTAAGCCTTGGCGAGTGATAAAGTGCCAAACAATCAGCTTGTAACTTTCACTTTACAGGCGGTGTTTGAAAAATGGCAGTTAGGAGCTGATTGGTTGGTACTTTATCTCTCTCCATGGCTTAGTACATCTCCCTGTTATACAGCTGTACCATATGGGTTTTCCTGTATCAGTCACTGATATTCCTGTAAAATCCCATTCAGTAATTTGTGAACACAGTCTTATCCAAGATGACCAAATATTCTGTTCCAAAGTTCCATAGTCTGCAACTCAATCGACATCACTGCATATCACTGCTGGGTGATCAGACGTATAATTGATGAAATTCGGTACCTGTTGCTATCACGGTCCCCTCTGTAAAATGAACTCTGAACTCTTTGCTCTAGGACACTGGTGGCTATGAGATTTGTCCCCATCTCTAGTACATAAAGCACATCTTGCATCTCTGTGACTTTAGTTTTAGTCCCATCGGGTAGTGTCTGTTTGAATTTTTGTAGCTGTAAACCCATTATTCCCAATTCCTTGTTGCAGACTCACACATGGTTAATGTAGTGAACCACTCATTCATTGCAGCTGAAATACCTGGTAACACCAGAGTCAAAATACCAGCAATATTTTCTATGGCTATCTGTGACAATCACTGCTGACTCATCTTTGCCATTGCACTTCTAAATTCTACAAAGTATTTAAATTTTTTCTGCTTACATTCAAATCATTTGTGACATATATAACACTTATACAAGAATTTTCTGTGTTTGAGCTTTTTAATGTATCCCAGCAATATTTAGAGCAATGTTAGCTTGGTATTGTATATGGTTATAGTACTTAGAATTCCTTATTGATTAGCCCATGTATTACACTTAGAGATGTGCACGGACCTTGTGTTTTGATTTTGGTTATGGTCTTACCAAAACCATCCTCAAAGGTTTTGGTTTTGCCAATACCACCCTCAAGTGTTTTGGTTTTGGTTATGAATTTATCTAAAAGTTGATAAAAACAGCTAAAATCATGTAATTCAGGCCTATTTTTGTTCCTACAGTATTATTACACTCAATAACATTAATTTCCAGTAATTTTCAGTCAATTTTGACAACTTCACAGCTCACAATATTGTTTTAACCCATATTGTCCGAAGGCTGCAGTGAGCTGACTGGCTAAACTACACATCACAGCAGTGGCACAAACACATAGCAGTTTAAAAAAGAATATAGCACATCTAGCAAACATAGTGGCACTGCAGTGGCAGACAGGATGGCAGTTTAATATAAACTTTAAGATGCTATAGAATATTTTCATCAATCAAGAACTAGATCAGAGACCCAAGGCCAGCACAAGTAAATTGTGGTTGTAGTATTAGTGGAAGCCAGGTAAAGAATTGATTGATTGATTGAATACAGAATAGTATAACTATAAAGAAAAACAAATCAGAGACATGGAAAACTATATCAGAAGACAAGAATCCAAAATCAGAATGAGATTAATTGATAGATTGATTAATTGATTAGTGTTAATAATTTAACTATTAAAAATAGATCTGGATGACATGGAAATCGGTACTAAAGAACAAGCATCCAAAATCCCAATGAGATTGATTCCTCTGTATTCAATTTAGTGTATCAGCCTAGTGATTATTAACTATTAATTATATGATTTGATGATACTAGTCTGTATCTGCTCAGAAGCGGCAAGAAACAGGGCCTAGCTTGAATGTGAAACTGTGATAGATGGCATTGAAAGATACAAAAGAACATCCCAGAAAAGTACAGTAATATACAATACACTACCTGTCAAACACACAATCTTGGTAAAGCCCATAATGAAAAGTGGTGCATGATGGAATTGTCTTTGGGCTCTCCCATAAAATAATTATGTTGTATATTAATAAAGACAAGCACAGTGTAACAAACCAAGCACTTCAGTGACAGGGACTGTCACTTTTGTGGCTGAAGCGCTTGGTTTCTTTGGGCTCCTACAAAACAATGGGCTTAAGGCAGCTAACAGTGTTGTTAATCATGTCTCCAGCTAGATGATGTCATTACCATCCTCATCCTTACCCTCATCAGTTTTGTTAATACTTTCATTACACAATTTTAGTTCATCCCCACTGATATCCACTGTTACAACATTGTTGTAAATGGTGGCAGAAGTCTTCCTTATAGCATTTGTAGTTCATATTTCTGAAAAAAATGTTTTCCATATTCTTAAATTTATAGATCTAATGCTAGCATAGCTGTCATGGATTCAGTGATCCACTGTGCATCAGGATGACTGATTTCATACTTGGTTCCTCTTAAAAATTGTTTCACAGTCAATTGTTGTTAGAAACTACTAGTCTTCTTGGAGATTCATCCACAACAGCAGCATCCCTAGCATGCAAGGATTATTCTTAAGAATCCTGGATAGTGAAAGAGTCAGTTAGACTTTGCAAACTGAATGTAGGAGCACTGCCTCTGATTATTAATAAGGAGGTTCATGATGAGGGTATTGGTGGTGGAGATTGCATGAGCTGGGATATATGCATTCTGCTGGTACCGGATACTGGACTGCAAATTATTTTACACGTGTTTCCAAATTTTGCTAAATAACTTGCATGAACACGCTGCAAATGACTTAATAGGGAGGCGGTACCTAAATGGTTAACATCCCTACCTCTACTTACTTTGACACAAAGAACAACATCCTCCGCTGAACTTTATCAACTTCTTCTTGTCCAATACATTCATAGTCAACATCCTCATTAGTGTCAGATACACAAATATTTCCCTCATCCTGTTGTACTTCCACTGTTGCATCCTCAAGTTCTATGTCACCATCATTACTTTTACTGCTGTTCATCCCCACATTTGCAGATGGAGCAGAAATGGTGGAAGTAGGCCTCTCTAGGATTGCAGTGTCAGAAATGTCAGACTCACACATAACACTCGTAGACATACTCTCCTCAGGGATCTTTTGAAGTGCACTGATTTGCCTGTTTAGACTCAGAGTGAGTAAGTGGTGCATGCCAGGTTGCCTGATTGTTTGGCCCTGGCTTATGCAATAGGCATTCCAGTGCAGGAAACAGCAGTAGCAGGACCACTACTCGCAAAGGAAGGCCATGGTCTGAGCCTTTTCTTGCCACTGAGTATGGTGTAGAGCACGTTGGCAATTTTATGTTTTTTTGGCAGTAAATTTTCCTTTAAGTATTATTAGAGATGATGTTTTCTTTAACATTGTGAAATATTGTTTAGTTTTCAGGTGCCATTTCTTAAGCCATGAGAGCTTTGAGTATTGTTCACTTTGAAACAAACTTCCCATTTGTAATCATTCTGTTTAATGAGAATTTCTTTTAAGGAATTATTTTATATATAGGATTTATAAGCAAAATAATCTTTTGTCTTGTTTGTTTTCATTATCAATTTCATGTATCACAATGACTACTACATTTTCTACTAAAGGAAAAATGTTCTTAAAATGAAGCTAAATTGGACCACCTTAATTGACCACCTTTAGTAGATGTTGAAGTACTATGACTGTAGCAGCCGCAGCACTAGTACTAGGTAGCTGGTCATGCTTTTTTTTCGATTGATCCATGATTGGTTTTACTTTTGACACCAGGACAGGAGTAAAACTACTGTTGTTTAACTTAACTGGCACCACACCAAGTGATTGTACAATAGGGAGAGGAGGGACTGTTACCTTTACCATGCAATTTTAATAAAAGACTGGAGATTTTTCTTTTTACACCAGACAAGAAATTATTTTGTGATTGTCAGTGTGTTTGTTTAATTAATTTTTCACACAAAGAGGATGCCTCAATCACCCTGTCCCTTTCCACCAGACACCTACTCCACCTATTATTTGCACTCCTACCTAGTCCTAATAGCACCCTAATGGTGCCCTGATGATGTGCTAATGTTTTTTTTATTTTTTAAACAGTGCTCTAGTCCACAGTCCCACCCCCACTCCCTTCGGTCCCTTCCGTGAAACAGAGCCGATCACAAGGGAGAGGCTTTTATAAGCATTACAAAACACACAAGATCCAACACCGGGAAGATGATGTTTTGCTTCTTTTTGGGATCCGATTTTGGTGGGAAGACCTGAGATGGGACTTAGATTCACTTGGAGTCTTTAAGTTCGGGTGTGTTCGGTTTCCAAGGAGACTGAACTGCTGATCTCTAATATACAGTGTATATACGAGTGGGTGATAATTGCAGGGTGGTTGCAAATACTGAGATGGTATGACTCTGGGTCTGAGGTAACCACCCATAGTCCCTGTGATTCCCCATTGGTGCCCTAGTATGTCCCCAGGCTAGGAGGAAAGCTTCTCCTTAGAGTAATTATTAGTACTGAATACTGCCTGATCCATTCATAACCTACACATTCTGTTTGTGATAGACATTTATATCTTTACCAATTTACCCAAATCACATCTATTCTTTTAATCAATGAGAACATGCAATTAAAATAAAAACCTGTCTTTTTAACTGGATTGCGTCCCCTCAAATTAGGCCGTCACAACGTCTCCAATAAGCCTCAATGTTGTCAACATGACAGTTGTGTTGTTGCCAATTAATTTCTTCGCATTTGTGTAATCATCTCATTTTGGTATGTACGGAGCGCAAGCTGTTCATAGAACTGGCTGGTTTAGGCGCCAATCCTACGTGTGACATTATGTTACAGCCATCGCTTCTCCCAATTCCACAGATGACAACAGGAGAAAGTTTTCAAGCAAAACAAAATAAAACAGTCTGAGCGGCCTCGTCCCAGCTGGCGGAGCCTTTATTAATAGACACGTCTACTCGTCACATAGTCTTCACTAAGGCTGCATGTAATAGGCTGGGGGGACAGGATTCTAACCCATATAACCTATCTTGGACCATACGCATCCCATTTACAGGCACGTTTTATATTATGTGACAATGACATCATTATTTACAGTCCCTTTGTACCGTCCATACGAGAGGCTGACAATCCAGAAAAAGTGACGACCCACAGAGGTCAAAGACAACATTCAAATTAAGTTTGGAACCTCAGGTAAAAGAAACATACATTTTCCCGTAAGAAAGAACTTTGTGTTATTAACATTCCATGTTTGTCAGATCCTCCTTATCCAGCCTTTATCCCATAGGATTCTCCTATCTCGTGACGAGGGAGACCTGCGGCATGATGTCCGTCATTACCACCTGTCAGCCAGGGGCATGCAGTGAGGGGAGGCAGAGCCTCCCCTGTCATATTCCTGAGATTTGATATAAAAATTATTAGACTAATACAAAGAAGATATTTATAACTTCTAAACATCTTCTTTATTGTAATCATTTATATAGGTAACACTCACCAGCTCTGTGGAGCTCCCTGGGACTGCAGGGAGATGAGAGATGAGGCAGCAACAGCTCAGCCTCACTTCTGTATAGTCAGGCACTGCTTAAAGAGCTGGGGGCGGGGCCACACCACGGGCAGTAGGCTGCATAGAAAGAGAGCTAATAGAGGCATGCCTGTGAGTATGGGGGGCATGCCTTGAGTACTGATGGACACCTTGGATGTGCCATGTGACCAGGAAGTGCACTGCAGTATTTAGAGATCGGAGCTCAGTCAGTAGAAGCAAGAGAAGACACAGTGATGCAAGCAGGAGAATCGATGGACACTGCAGCTTAGTGTAATGAGGGGAGAGTTACAGTGAGTAGGGGGTGAGACAGGTTCCCAGCACTCAGACCCATCTCCATGTGTGCCTCCCCAGCCATTCACCTCACTGCACGTCACTGCTGTCCGCAGCCAGCAGCCAAGACATCTTACCGTGACCAATGCAGAGATAATCCGGCCTTCTCAGATCACCATAACACAAGGTTACTTCCTATAATTGGGAAGCCTTTGCTTTTTGGAAAGTGGTAATAAGTTCTGGCCCCACTCCATCTTTTAGTAAATAGAAGACTGAGCCTCAGAATAAAAGAAGGCGCCGATAAGCCAGTGTAGTAAAGTTGTCTGAAGGTGGACAAGCCAAGTGTAGGAGATAGTGGAGGTTTCTACAACTATCAGTAGGTTACAAGGTCCCATAACCATCAGATTATTCATCAGTGAGACATTGCGCCCCGATCTGCGTCCGGTCTGTGCGCTGAGAATCAGATAAAGGAGAAACCACTGTTACGTTATTAGCAGATATTTGGATTTCCCTCCAATTTTGTTTATCGCCCACTTACATCATGTGAATACATTAGTAGCCGCAGCAATGATCGCATTAATACTTCTATTTATATTCGTTTTCTTTGCATGATGACAAACGTTTCCTTAGTAAGTGGAATATTACGATTTGCACTGAGCTACAGATGTGAACATTACGACAGATATATTTTTATTTGCAGACTATCTGCGGCTCGTTCTGTGCAGTTTATTGTCATTTACGGCAGCGCAGTCACCTTTCTGCATCGTTTCTTATCACTCACAATAAGCAGATAATAGAAAACAAGTTTTGATTTCAGAATGATTTGTGTTTATTATGATGAATGCAGCAGAAGAGACAGAGCCAGGACAGTGATCAGCGGGAACCTGAGCAGACATGACAGGGTAAGAGGAGGCCAATATCTGCCCACAGCACAGAGCTCTCCGGGATAAATTACAGGCTTTGTTGTATTGATTGGAAAATATGTAACAAGTATATTCCAAGAGCCGCCAGAAACACATTAACTTATTTTATGGCTGTATGACAGCCCTGCACGCCGTACCTATAGTCATACACACCGCACGCCGTACCTATAGTCATACACACCGCACCTATAGTCATACACACACCGCACGCCGTACCTATGGTCATACACACACCGCACGCCGTACCTATGGTCATACACACACCGCACGCTGTACCTATAGTCATACACACACCGCACGCCGTACCTATAGTCATACACACCGCACGCCGTACCTATAGTCATACACACCGCACGCCGTACCTATAGTCATACACATTGCACGCCGTACCTATAGTCATACACACCGCACGCCGTACCTATAGTCATACACACCGCACGCCGTACCTATGGTCCTACACACCGCACGCCGTACCTATAGTCATACACACCGCACGCCGTACCTATGGTCCTACACACCGCACGCCGTACCTATAGTCATACACACCGCACGCCGTACCTATGGTCCTACACACCGCACGCCGTACCTATAGTCATACACACCGCACGCCGTACCTATGGTCCTACACACCGCACGCCGTACCTATAGTCATACACACCGCACGCCGTACCTATGGTCCTACACACCGCACGCCGTACCTATAGTCATACACACCGCACGCCGTACCTATAGTCATACACACCGCACGCCGTACCTATAGTCATACACATTGCACGCCGTACCTATAGTCATACACACCGCACGCCGTACCTATAGTCATACACACCGCACGCCGTACCTATGGTCCTACACACCGCACGCCGTACCTATAGTCATACACACCGCACGCCGTACCTATGGTCCTAAACACCGCACGCCGTACCTATAGTCATACACACCGCACGCCGTACCTATGGTCCTACACACCGCACGCCGTACCTATAGTCATACACACCGCACGCCGTACCTATGGTCCTACACACCGCACGCCGTACCTATAGTCATACACACCGCACGCCGTACCTATGGTCCTACACACCGCACGCCGTACCTATAGTCATACACACCGCACGCCGTACCTATGGTCCTACACACCGCACGCCGTACCTATAGTCATACACACCGCACCTATAGTCATACGCACACTGCACGCCGTACCTATAGTCATACACACCGCACGCCGTACCTATAGTCATACACACCGCACGCCGTACCTATGGTCCTACACACCACACGCCGTACCTATAGTCATACACACCGCACGCCGTACCTATGGTCCTACACACCGCACGCCATACCTATAGTCATACACACCGCACGCCGTACCTATGGTCCTACACACCGCACGCCGTACCTATAGTCATACACACCGCACGCCGTACCTATGGTCCTACACACCGCACGCCGTACCTATAGTCCTACACACCGCACGCCGTACCTATGGTCCTACACACCGCACCCCGTACCTATAGTCATACACACACCGCACGCCGTACCTATGGTTATACACACCGCACGCCGTACCTATGGTCATACACACCGCACGCCGTACCTATGGTCATACACACACCGCACGCCGTACCTATAGTCATACACACCGCACGCCGTACATATGGTCCTACACACCGCACCCCGTACCTATAGTCATACACACACCGCACGCCGTACCTATGGTCATACACACCGCACGCCGTACCTATGGTCATACACACCGCACGCCGTACCTATGGTCATACACACACCGCACGCCGTACCTATAGTCATACACACCGCACGCCGTACCTATAATCATACACACCGCACGCCGTACCTATAGTCATACACACCGCACGCCGTACCTATAGTCATACACACCGCACACCGTACCTATAGTCATACACACCGCACACCGTAACTATAGTCATACACACCGCACGCCGTACCTATGGTCATACACACTGCACGCCGTACCTATAGTCGTACACACCGCACCTATAGTCATACACACCGCACGCCGTACCTATGGTCATACACACCGCACCTATGGTCATACACACCGCACACCGTACCTATGGTCATACACACCGCACGCCGTACCTATGGTCATACACACCGCACGCCGTCACTATGGTCATACACACACTGCACACCGTACCTATGGTCATACACACCGCACGCCGTACCTATGGTCATACACACCGCACGCCGTACCTATGGTCATACACACCGCACCTATAGTCATACACACCGCACGCCATACCTATAGTCATACACACACTGCACACCGTACCTATAGTCATACACACACTGCACGCCGTACCTATAGTCATACACACACTGCACACCATACCTATGGTCATACACACCGCACGCCGTACCTATAGTCATACACACCGCACGCCGTACCTATGGTCATACACACCGCACCTATAGTCATACACACCGCACGCCATACCTATAGTCATACACACACTGCACGCCGTACCTATGGTCATACACACCGCACACCATACCTATGGTCATACACACAATGCACGCCGTACCTATAGTCATACACACCGTACGCCGTACCTATAGTCATACACACACTGCACGCCGTACCTATAGTCATACACACACTGCACGCCGTACCTATAGTCATACACACCGCTCACATGGTTATACACACCGCACACCGTACCTATGGTCATACACACCGCACGCCGTACCTATGGTCATACACACCGCACGCCGTACCTATAGTCATACACACTGCACACCGTACCTATGGTCATACACACCGCACGCCGTACCTATGGTCATACACACCGCACGCCGTACCTATGGTCATACACACCGCACGCCGTACCTATGGTCATACACACCGCACCTATAGTCATACACACCGCACGCCATACCTATAGTCATACACACACTGCACACCATACCTATAGTCATACACACACTGCACGCCGTACCTATAGTCATACACACACTGCACGCCATACCTATGGTCATACACACCGCACGCCGTACCTATGGTCATACACACCGCACGCCGTACCTATGGTCATACACACCGCACCTTTAGTCATACACACCGCACGCCATACCTATAGTCATACACACACTGCACGCCGTACCTATAGTCATACACACACTGCACGCCGTACCTATGGTCATACACACCGCACACCATACCTATGGTCATACACACAATGCACGCCGTACCTATAGTCATACACACTGCACGCCGTACCTATAGTCATACACACACTGCACGCCGTACCTATAGTCATACACACACTGCACGCCGTACCTATAGTCATACACACCGCTCACATGGTTATACACACCGCACACCGTACCTATGGTCATACACACCGCACGCCATACCTATGGTCATACACACCGCGCGCCGTACCTATAGTCATACACACCGCATGCCGTACCTATAGTCATACACACCGCATGCCGTACCTATAGTCATACACACCGCACGCCGTACCTATAGTCATACACACCGCACATCGTACATATTGTCATACACACCGCACGCCGTACCTATGGTCATACACACCGCACCTATAGTCATACACACCGCACGCCATACCTATAGTCATACACACACTGCACACCATACCTATAGTCATACACACACTGCACGCCGTACCTATAGTCATACACACCGCACGCCGTACCTATGGTCATACACGCCGCACGCCGTACCTATGGTCATACACGCCACACGCCGTACCTATGGTCATACACACCGCACACCATACCTATGGTCATACACACTGCACACTGTACCTATAATCATACACACAACGCACGATGTACCTATAATCATACACACCACACGCTGTACCAATGGTCATACACCGCATGCCGTACCTATGGTCATACACACTGTATGCTGTGCCTTGTGCAAGGTTCTCAAACCCTTTGAACTTGCCACACATGAAGTTAGGGCTTGATTCAGAGCCGAATGCTCTGACCAGAGCGCTCGCTCTGAATTAGGGCCCTCCTCCATGAAAATGGAGCATCCTACTGGACGCTCGCATAGCTGTGGGTGACCACCCACAGCTTATGTGAGCTTCCATGATGATGGTCGCGATGGTCAGAGCCAAAATCACTCCCACTGACATCACCAGTGATGTCAGTGGGGCCGGCTTCAGATGGTAGGCGTTCCCATGGGAACGCCTCCGTCTGGCAGGCACACCCCCGGCACGCCCACCAAAGGGGGCGTGCTGTCAATCAACATCGACAGCACGCCCCCTTTGGTGCGAGACCCGGAGCGATGGAGAGCCCGTCGCTAGCCGGGTCTCGCGCATGCGCACGACGGAGCTCCCTCCGTCGTGCACATGCGCAGTGGGGGAACATCGACCCACTTGCGAGCGTCCTGCGCTCGCAAGCGGGTCTGAATGACCACCTTAGTTCAGACACTGCCCCTAATCAGACTTTTGCAAAAGCAGCTGGAGAACTGAAGGAGGAGCTGAAACGGAGCGATTCCCCTAAGTATGTGGGACTTGTGGATCAAGCCCTTAATTCAGGATCCAAGGGTCGTCAATCTCTTGAAATCAGATCACTATATTTTGGCGACCATACGTGATCCTAGGTTTAAGTCATACCTTGTGTCTTTCTTTCCGATGGACATAAATCTGAAAAGATGCAAAGAGCTGGTGGTGAAAAAATTGTCAGCTCAAGCGGCACATGACACGGCAGCATCTCCTCCTTCAGTTTCTGCGGCTGCCAGGAAAAAAATACTTTTTCCCAAGAGACCCACTGCTGGTGGTGATGGAGATCAGTCAGCAAAACCTAATGACATCTGGTCGGGTCTGAAAGAACTGCGTACAAAAAGTGGCATGTCTACCTGGACTTTGTCTGATATGGTCACCATTCAGAGAATGGTGGATGATTATTTTAGGGATAGCATCCTAATAGGCATGTCAGACAGCCCATTTCACTACTGGCAGGAAAAAGAGGCAATTTGGGGTCCATTAGACAAACTGGCTTTGCTGTACTTATATTACCCACCCTCCAGTGTGTACTCTGAGTTTTCAGCGCAGCTGGGAACCTTGTCAGTGATCGGCGTAGGAGGTTACTTCCCCAAAATGTGGAAAAGATGATGTTCATCAAAATGAATTACAAATTCCACGAGGAAGACCTTTACCAGCACTTACGTCCAAAAAATACAGAAGAGTCTGTAATGGTGGATTCCAGTGGGGACGAATTCATATTGTGTGAAGAAGAGGAGGATGGACACACTGATAACGATGACGATATTTCTAATCTAATGTATTGTAAAGCCAGTTTGTGAATGGGATCATTGCCATCAAAGTCCACTGCGCATTGGCAGCTTGTTTTGTGGGGGTCCAAACAAACCAATCATTTCAGCCACAAGTGGCAGTCCCTGTCGCTGAAGTGATTGGTTTGTTATACTGTAAATGTCCTGTTTCATATACATACAACATAAGGGTGGGTTGGAGGGCCCAAGGACAATTCCATCTTGCACCTTTTTCCTTTGCATTATGTGCTGGTTGGGGTATTGCTGCCTGATATTTTAATGTTATGGTTTATGAATGTCCAGAAATTGTAATGGCCACAGACAGGATCTCCTGCATGCCCCTTTCATAGGTTTTATAGAAAATTCTGAACCAACTGCTGCTTGTTGTGTCAACCCGATGGCACAAGTCACACAACAGTGACATTCAGCCAACAGTTCTCAGCCCTCAAGGCTGCTTCATGGCCCAAAGGCCACCTGTTGTCACTCAGCAGTCCTCAAGGCTATAATGGCTGCAACTTGCCAAGAGTTCCAGGCCTCAAGGCTGTTGCAGGACTAATGATAGCTCTGTATTCCACTACTACTCAGCCCGGAGGCTGTATCAACAATTAACTATCAATTATCAATTCTTCAACCAGGGGCTGCACTGATTATCAATTCTTTAGCCAAGGGCTGCACCAATTATCATGAGATTCTATAAACGTTTTCCATCTGGGGAGCGCAGCGCAGTGAGGTTCCGTAGGTAAAGATGGGATTCTATAAATATTTTCCATCTGGGGAGCGGAGCACAATGAGGTTCCATAGGTAAAGATGGGATTCTATAAATGTTTTCCATCTGGGTAGCACAGAGCAGTGAGGTTCCGTAGGTAAAGATGGGATTCTATAAACGTTTTCCATCTGGGGAGCGCAGCGCAGTGAGGTTCCGCAGGCAAAGATGGGATTCTATAAATATTTTCCATCTGATGAGCACAGAGCAGTGAGGTTCCGTAGGAAATGATGGGATTCTATAAACGTTTTCTATCTGGGGAGCGCAGCATAGTGAGGTTCCTTAGGTAAAGATGGGATTCTATAAACGTTTTCCATCTGGGGAGCGCAGAGCAGTGAGGTTCCGTAGGTAAAGATGGGATTCAATAAACGTTTTCCATCTGGGGAGCGCAGCATAGTGAGGTTCCTTAGGTAAAGATGGGATTCTATAAACGTTTTCTATCTGGGGAGCGCAGAGCAGTGAGGTTCCGTAGGTAAAGATGGGGATTGTATAAATGTTTCCATCTGGGGAGGGCAGAGCAGTGAGGTTCCATAGGTAAAGATGGGATTCTATAAACGTTTTCCATCTGGGGAGCGCAGCGCAGTGAGGTTCCGTAGGTAAAGATGAGATTCTATAAACGTTTTCCATCTGGGTAGCGCAGCGCAGTGAGGTTCCGTAGGTAAAGATGGGATTCTATAAACGTTTTCTATCTGGGGAGTGCAGAGCAGTGAGGTTCCATAGGTAAAGATGGGGATTCTATAAATATTTTCCATCTGGGGAGCGCAGCACAATGAGGTTCCATAGGTAAAGATGGGATTCTATAAATGTTTTCCATCTGGGTAGCACAGAGCAGTGAGGTTCCGTAGGTAAAGATGGGATTCTATAAACGTTTTCCATCTGGGGAGCGCAGCGCAGTGAGGTTCCGCAGGCAAAGATGGGATTCTATAAATATTTTCCATCTGATGAGCACAGAGCAGCGAGGTTCCGTAGGTAATGATGGGATTCTATAAACGTTTTCCATCTGGGGAGCGCAGCGTAGTGAGGTTCCTTAGGTAAAGATGGGATTTTATATATGTTTTCCATCTGGGGAGCACAGAGCAGTGAGGTTCCGTAGGTAATGATGGGATTCTATAAACGTTTTCCATCTGGGGAGCGCAGAGCAGTGAGGTTCCGCAGGTAAAGATGGGATTCTATAAACGTTTTCTATCTGGGGAGAGTAGCGCAGTGAGGTTCCTTAGGTAAAGATGGGATTCTATAAACGTTTTCCATCTGGGGATCGCAGCGCAGTGAGGTTCCGAAGGTAAAGATGGGATTCTATAAACGTTTTCTATCTGGGGAGCGCAGCATAGTGAGGTTCCTTAGGTAAAGATGGGATTTTATATATGTTTTCCATCTGGGGAGCGCAGAGCAATGAGGTTCCGTAGGTAAAGATGAGATTCTATAAACGTTTTCCATCTGGGGAGAGTAGCGCAGTGAGGTTCCGTAGGTAAAGATGGGATTCTATAAATGTTTTCCATCTGGGGATCGCAGAGCAGTGAGGTTCCGTAGGTAAAGATGGGATTCTATAAACATTTTCTATCTGGGGAGCGCAGCATAGTGAGGTTTCATAGATAAAGATGGGATTCTATAAACGTTTTCCATCTGGGGAGCGCAGCAGAGTGAGGTTCCTTAGTTAATGATGGGATTCTATAAACATTTTCCATCTGGGGAGCGCAGAACAGTGAGGTTCCGTAGGTAAAGATGGGGATTCTATAAACGTTTTCCATCTGGGGAGGACAGAGCAGTGAGGTTCCATAGGTAAAGATGGGATTCTATAAACGTTTTCCATCTGGGAAGCGCAGCATAGTGAGGTTCCATAGGTAAAGATGGGATTCTATAAACGTTTTCCATCTGGGGAGCACAGCGCAGTGAGGTTCTGCAGGTAAAGATGAGATTCTATAAACGTTTTCCATCTGGGGAGCGCAGAGCAGTGAGGTTCCGTAGGTAAAGATGGGATTCAATAAACGTTTTCCATCTGGGGAGCACAGCATAGTGAGGTTCCTTAGGTAAAGATGGGATTCTATAAACGTTTTCTATCTGGGGAGCGCAGAGCAGTGAGGTTCCGTAGGTAAAGATGGGGATTCTATAAACGTTTCCATCTGGGGAGGGCAGAGCAGTGAGGTTCCATAGGTAAAGATGGGATTCTATAAACGTTTTCCATCTGGGGAGCGCAGCGCAGTGAGGTTCCGTAGGTAAAGATGAGATTCTATAAACGTTTTCCATCTGGGTAGCGCAGCGCAGTGAGGTTCCGTAGGTAAAGATGGGATTCTATAAACGTTTTCTATCTGGGGAGTGCAGAGCAGTGAGGTTCCATAGGTAAAGATGGGATTCTATAAATATTTTCCATCTGGGGAGCGCAGCACAATGAGGTTCCATAGGTAAAGATGGGATTCTATAAATGTTTTCCATCTGGGTAGCACAGAGCAGTGAGGTTCCATAGGTAAAGATGAGATTCTATAAACGTTTTCCATCTGGGGAGCGCAGCGCAGTGAGGTTCCGCAGGCAAAGATGGGATTCTATAAATATTTTCCATCTGATGAGCACAGAGCAGCGAGGTTCCGTAGGTAATGATGGGATTCTATAAACGTTTTCCATCTGGGGAGCGCAGCGTAGTGAGGTTCCTTAGGTAAAGATGGGATTTTATATATGTTTTCCATCTGGGGAGCACAGAGCAGTGAGGTTCCGTAGGTAATGATGGGATTCTATAAACGTTTTCCATCTGGGGAGCGCAGAGCAGTGAGGTTCCGCAGGTAAAGATGGGATTCTATAAACGTTTTCTATCTGGGGAGAGTAGCGCAGTGAGGTTCCTTAGGTAAAGATGGGATTCTATAAACGTTTTCCATCTGGGGATCGCAGCGCAGTGAGGTTCCATAGGTAAAGATGGGATTCTATAAACGTTTTCTATCTGGGGAGCGCAGCATAGTGAGGTTCCTTAGGTAAAGATGGGATTTTATATATGTTTTCCATCTGGGGAGCGCAGAGCAATGAGGTTCCGTAGGTAAAGATGAGATTCTATAAACGTTTTCCATCTGGGGAGATTAGCGCAGTGAGGTTCCGTAGGTAAAGATGGGATTCTATAAATGTTTTCCATCTGGGGATCGCAGAGCAGTGAGGTTCCGTAGGTAAAGATGGGATTCTATAAACATTTTCTATCTGGTGAGCGCAGCATAGTGAGGTTTCATAGGTAAAGATGGGATTCTATAAACGTTTTCCATCTGGGGAGCGCAGCAGAGTGAGGTTCCTTAGTTAATGATGGGATTCTATAAACATTTTCCATCTGGGGAGCTCAGAACAGTGAGGTTCCTTAGGTAAAGATGGGATTTTATATATGTTTTCCATCTGGGGAGCGCAGCGCTGAGCAGTGAGGTTCCGCAGGTAATGATGGGATTCTATAAACGTTTTCCATCTGGGGAGCGCAGAACAGTGAGGTTCCGTAGGTAAAGATGAGATTCTATAAACGTTTTCCATCTGGGGAGAGTAGCGCAGTGAGGTTCCGTAGGTAAAGATGGGATTCTATAAATGTTTTCCATCTGGGGATCGCAGAGCAGTGAGGTTCCGCAGGCAAAGATGGGATTCTATAAATATTTTCCATCTGATGAGCACAGAGCAGCGAGGTTCCGTAGGTAATGATGGGATTCTATAAACGTTTTCCATCTGGGGAGCGCAGCGTAGTGAGGTTCCTTAGGTAAAGATGGGATTTTATATATGTTTTCCATCTGGGGAGCACAGAGCAGTGAGGTTCCGTAGGTAATGATGGGATTCTATAAACGTTTTCCATCTGGGGAGCGCAGAGCAGTGAGGTTCCGCAGGTAAAGATGGGATTCTATAAACGTTTTCTATCTGGGGAGAGTAGCGCAGTGAGGTTCCTTAGGTAAAGATGGGATTCTATAAACGTTTTCCATCTGGGGATCGCAGCGCAGTGAGGTTCCGAAGGTAAAGATGGGATTCTATAAACGTTTTCTATCTGGGGAGCGCAGCATAGTGAGGTTCCTTAGGTAAAGATGGGATTTTATATATGTTTTCCATCTGGGGAGCGCAGAGCAATGAGGTTCCGTAGGTAAAGATGAGATTCTATAAACGTTTTCCATCTGGGGAGAGTAGCGCAGTGAGGTTCCGTAGGTAAAGATGGGATTCTATAAATGTTTTCCATCTGGGGATCGCAGAGCAGTGAGGTTCCGTAGGTAAAGATGGGATTCTATAAACATTTTCTATCTGGGGAGCGCAGCATAGTGAGGTTTCATAGATAAAGATGGGATTCTATAAACGTTTTCCATCTGGGGAGCGCAGCAGAGTGAGGTTCCTTAGTTAATGATGGGATTCTATAAACATTTTCCATCTGGGGAGCGCAGAACAGTGAGGTTCCGTAGGTAAAGATGGGGATTCTATAAACGTTTTCCATCTGGGGAGGACAGAGCAGTGAGGTTCCATAGGTAAAGATGGGATTCTATAAACGTTTTCCATCTGGGAAGCGCAGCATAGTGAGGTTCCATAGGTAAAGATGGGATTCTATAAACGTTTTCCATCTGGGGAGCACAGCGCAGTGAGGTTCTGCAGGTAAAGATGAGATTCTATAAACGTTTTCCATCTGGGGAGCGCAGAGCAGTGAGGTTCCGTAGGTAAAGATGGGATTCAATAAACGTTTTCCATCTGGGGAGCGCAGCATAGTGAGGTTCCTTAGGTAAAGATGGGATTCTATAAACGTTTTCTATCTGGGGAGCGCAGAGCAGTGAGGTTCCGTAGGTAAAGATGGGGATTCTATAAACGTTTCCATCTGGGGAGGGCAGAGCAGTGAGGTTCCATAGGTAAAGATGGGATTCTATAAACGTTTTCCATCTGGGGAGCGCAGCGCAGTGAGGTTCCGTAGGTAAAGATGAGATTCTATAAACGTTTTCCATCTGGGTAGCGCAGCGCAGTGAGGTTCCGTAGGTAAAGATGGGATTCTATAAACGTTTTCTATCTGGGGAGTGCAGAGCAGTGAGGTTCCATAGGTAAAGATGGGATTCTATAAATATTTTCCATCTGGGGAGCGCAGCACAATGAGGTTCCATAGGTAAAGATGGGATTCTATAAATGTTTTCCATCTGGGTAGCACAGAGCAGTGAGGTTCCATAGGTAAAGATGAGATTCTATAAACGTTTTCCATCTGGGGAGCGCAGCGCAGTGAGGTTCCGCAGGCAAAGATGGGATTCTATAAATATTTTCCATCTGATGAGCACAGAGCAGCGAGGTTCCGTAGGTAATGATGGGATTCTATAAACGTTTTCCATCTGGGGAGCGCAGCGTAGTGAGGTTCCTTAGGTAAAGATGGGATTTTATATATGTTTTCCATCTGGGGAGCACAGAGCAGTGAGGTTCCGTAGGTAATGATGGGATTCTATAAACGTTTTCCATCTGGGGAGCGCAGAGCAGTGAGGTTCCGCAGGTAAAGATGGGATTCTATAAACGTTTTCTATCTGGGGAGAGTAGCGCAGTGAGGTTCCTTAGGTAAAGATGGGATTCTATAAACGTTTTCCATCTGGGGATCGCAGCGCAGTGAGGTTCCATAGGTAAAGATGGGATTCTATAAACGTTTTCTATCTGGGGAGCGCAGCATAGTGAGGTTCCTTAGGTAAAGATGGGATTTTATATATGTTTTCCATCTGGGGAGCGCAGAGCAATGAGGTTCCGTAGGTAAAGATGAGATTCTATAAACGTTTTCCATCTGGGGAGAGTAGCGCAGTGAGGTTCCGTAGGTAAAGATGGGATTCTATAAATGTTTTCCATCTGGGGATCGCAGAGCAGTGAGGTTCCGTAGGTAAAGATGGGATTCTATAAACATTTTCTATCTGGTGAGCGCAGCATAGTGAGGTTTCATAGGTAAAGATGGGATTCTATAAACGTTTTCCATCTGGGGAGCGCAGCAGAGTGAGGTTCCTTAGTTAATGATGGGATTCTATAAACATTTTCCATCTGGGGAGCTCAGAACAGTGAGGTTCCTTAGGTAAAGATGGGATTTTATATATGTTTTCCATCTGGGGAGCGCAGCGCTGAGCAGTGAGGTTCCGCAGGTAATGATGGGATTCTATAAACGTTTTCCATCTGGGGAGCGCAGAACAGTGAGTTTCCGTAGGTAAAGATGAGATTCTATAAACGTTTTCCATCTGGGGAGAGTAGCGCAGTGAGGTTCCGTAGGTAAAGATGGGATTCTATAAATGTTTTCCATCTGGGGATCGCAGAGCAGTGAGGTTCCGCAGGTAACGATGGGATTCTATAAACGTTTTCCATCTGGGGAGCGCAGAGCAGTGAGGTTCCGTAGGTAATGATGGGAGTCTATAAACGTTTTCCATCTGGGGAGGACAGAGCAGTGAGGTTCCGTAGGTAAAGATGGGATTCTATAAACGTTTTCCATCTGGGGAGCGCAGCATAGTGAGGTTCCTTAGGTAAAGATGGGATTCTATAAACGTTTTCCATCTGGGGAGCGCAGCATAGTGAGGTTCCTTAGGTAAAGATGGGATTTTATATATGTTTTCCATCTGGGGAGCGCAGCATAGTGAGGTTCCTTAGGTAAAGATGAGATTCTATAAACGTTTTCCATCTGGGGATCGCAGAGCAGTGAGGTTCCGTATGTTAAGATGAGATTCTATAAACGTTTTCCATCTGGGGAGCGCAGAGCAGTGAGGTTCCGTAGGTAATGATGGGATTCTATAAACGTTTTCTTTCTGGGGAGTGCAGCATAGTGAGGTTCCGTAGGTAATGATGGGATTCTATAAACATTTTCCATCTGGGCAGCGCAGCGCAGTGAGGTTCCGTAGATAATGATGGGATTCTATAAACGTTTTCCATCTGGGAAGTGCAGCGTAGTGAGGTTCCGTAGGTAATGATGGGATTCTCTAAACGTTTTCCATCTGGGGAGCACAGCGCAGTGAGGTTCCGTAGGTAAAGATGAGATTCTATAAACGTTTTCCATCTGGGGAGCGCAGCATAGTGAGGTTCCGTAGGTAATGATGGGATTCTATAAACGTTTTCCATCAGGGGAGCGCAGCATAGTGAGGTTCCGTAGGTAAAGATGGGATTCTATAAACGTTTTCCATCTGGGGAGGGCAGAGCAGTGAGGTTCCGTAGGAAAAGATGGGATTCTATAAACGTTTTCCATCTGTGGAGCGCAGCATAGTGAGGTTCCTTAGGTAAAGATGGGATTTTATATATGTTTTCCATCTGGGGAGCGCAGCGCAGAGCAGTGAGGTTCCACTGGTAATGATGGGATTCTATAAACATTTTCTATCTGGGGAGCGCAGAGCAGTGAGGTTCCGTAGGTAAAGATGAGATTCTATAAATGTTTTCCATCTGGGGAGCGCAGCATAGTGAGGTTCAGTAGGTAAAGATGGGATTTTATATATGTTTTCCATCTGGGGAGCACAGAGCAGTGAGGTTCCGTAGGTAATGATGGGATTCTATAAACGTTTTCCATCTGGGGAGTGCAGAGCAGAGAGGTTCCGTAGGTAATGATGAGATTCTATAAACATTTTCCATCTGGGGAGCGCAGAGCAGTGAGGTTCCGTCGGTAATGATGGGATTCTATAAACGTTTTCTATCTGGGGTGCACAGCATAGTGAGGTTCCGTAGGTAAAGATGGGATTCTATAAACGTTTTCCATCTGGGCAGCGCAGCGCAGTGAGGTTCCGTAGGTAATGATGGGATTTTTTAAACGTTTTCCATCTGGGAAGTGCAGCGCAGTGAGGTTCCGTAGGTAATGATGGGATTCTATAAAAGTTTTCCATCTGGGGAGTGCAGCGCAGTGAGGTTCCGTAGGTAAAGATGAGATTCTATAAACGTTTTCCATCTGGGGAGCGCAGCATAGAGAGGTTCTGTAGGTAAAGATGGGATTTTATATATGTTTTCCATCTGGGGAGCACAGAGCAGTGAGGTTCCGTAGGTAATGATGGGATTCTATAAACGTTTTCTATCTGGGGAGCGCAGCATAGTGAGGTTCCGTAGGTAAAGATGGGATTTTATATATGTTTTCCATCTGGGGAGCACAGAGCAGTGAGGTTCCTTAGGTAATGATGGGATTCTATAAACGTTTTCTATCTGGGGAGCGCAGAGCAGTGAGGTTCCGTAGGTAAAGATGGGATTCTATAAACGTTTTCCATCTGGAAAGGACAGAGCAGTGAGGTTCCATAGGTAAAGATGAGATTCTATAAACGTTTTCCATCTGGGGAGCGCAGCATAGTGAGGTTCCTTAGGTAAAGATGGGATTCTATAAACGTTTTCCATCTGGGGAGCGCAGCATAGTGAGGTTCCTTAGGTAAAGATGGGATTTTATATATGTTTTCCATCTGGGGAGCGCAGCATAGTGAGGTTCCTTAGGTAAAGATGGGATTCTATAAACGTTTTCTATCTGGGGAGCGCAGAGCAGTGAGGTTCCGTAGGTAAAGATGGGGATTCTATAAACATTTCCATCTGGGGAGGGCAGAGCAGTGAGGTTCCATAGGTAAAGATGGGATTCTATAAACGTTTTCCATCTGGGGAGCGCAGCATAGTGAGGTTCCGTTGGTAAAGATGGGATTCTATAAACATTTTCCATCTGGGGAGCGCAGCATAGTGAGGTTCCTTAGGTAAAGATGGGATTCTATAAACGTTTTACATCTGGGGAGCACAGAGCAGTGAGGTTCTGTAGGTAAAGATGAGATTCTATAAACGTTTTCCATCTGCGGAGCGCAGCGCAGTGAGGTTCCGTAGGTAGAAATGAGATTCTATAAACGTTTTCCATCTGGGGAGCGCAGCGCAGTGAGTTTCCGTAGGTAAAGATGGGATTCTATAAACGTTTTCTATCTGGGGAGTGCAGAGCAGTGAGATTCCATAGGTAAAGATGGGATTCTATAAACGTTTTCCATCTTGGAGCGCAGCATAGTGAGGTTTCGTAGGTAATGATGGGATTCTATAAACGTTTTCCATCTGGGGAGCGCAGAGCAGTGAGGTTCCTTAGGTAAAGATGGGATTCTATAAACGTTTTCTATCTGGGGAGAGTAGCGCAGTGAGGTTCCTTAGGTAAAGATGGGATTCTATAAACGTTTTCTATCTGGGGAGCGCAGCATAGTGAGGTTCCTTAGGTAAAGATGGGATTTTATATATGTTTTCCATCTGGGGAGCGCAGAGCAGTGAGGTTCCGTAGGTAAAGATGAGATTCTATAAACGTTTTCCATCTGGGGAGAGTAGCGCAGTGAGGTTCCGTAGGTAAAGATGCGATTCTATAAACGTTTTCTATCTGGGGAGCGCAGCATAGTGAGGTTTCATAGGTAAAGATGGGATTCTATAAACGTTTTCCATCTGGGGAGCGCAGCATAGTGAGGTTCCTTAGTTAATGATGGGATTCTATAAACTTTTTCCATCTGGGGAGCGCAGAACAGTGAGGTTCCATAGGTAAAGATGGGGATTCTATAAACGTTTTCCATCTGGGGAGCGCAGAGCAGTGAGGTTCCGTAGGTAATGATGGGATTCTTTAAATGTTTTCCATCTGGGGAGGACAGAGCAGTGAGGTTCCATAGGTAAAGATGGGATTCTATAAACTTTTTCCATCTGGGGAGCGCAGCATAGTGAGGTTCCTTAGGTAAAGATGGGATTCTATAAATGTTTTCCATCTGGGGAGCGCAGTATAGTGAGGTTCCTTAGGTAAAGATGGGATTTTATATATGTTTTCCATCTGGGGAGCGCAGCATAGTGAGGTTCCTTAGGTAAAGATGAGATTCTATAAACGTTTTCCATCTGGGGATCGCAGAGCAGTGAGGTTCCGTAGGTAAAGATGGGATTCTATAAACGTTTTCCATCTGGGGAGCACAGAGCAGTGAGGTTCCGTAGGTAAAGATGGGATTTTATATATGTTTTCCATCTGGGGAGCGCAGCATAGTGAGGTTCCTTAGGTAAAGATGGGATTCTATAAACGTTTTCTATCTGGGGAGCGCAGCATAGTGAGGTTCCTTAGGTAAAGATGGGATTTTATATATGTTTTCCATCTGGGGAGCGCAGAGCAATGAGGTTCCGTAGGTAAAGATGAGATTCTATAAATGTTTTCCATCTGGGGAGGGTAGCGCAGTGAGGTTCCGTAGGTAAAGATGGGATTCTATAAATGTTTTCCATCTGGGGATCGTAGAGCAGTGAGGTTCCGTAGGTAAAGTTCGGATTCTATAAACATTTTCCATCTGGGGAGCGCAGCAGAGTGAGGTTCCTTAGTTAATGATGGGATTCTATAAACATTTTCCATCTGGGGAGCACAGAACAGTGAGGTTCCGTAGGTAAAGATGAGATTCTATAAACGTTTTCCATCTGGGGAGAGTAGCGCAGTGAGGTTCCGTAGGTAAAGATGGGGATTCTATAAATGTTTTCCATCTGGGGATCGCAGAGCAGTGAGGTTCCGCAGGTAACGATGGGATTCTATAAACGTTTTCCATCTGGGGAGCGCAGAGCAGTGAGGTTCCGTAGGTAATGATGGGAGTCTATAAACGTTTTCCATCTGGGGAGGACAGAGCAGTGAGGTTCCGTAGGTAAAGATGGGATTCTATAAACGTTTTCCATCTGGGGAGCGCAGCATAGTGAGGTTCCTTAGGTAAAGATGGGATTCTATAAACGTTTTCCATCTGGGGAGATCAGCATAGTGAGGTTCCTTAGGTAAAGATGGGATTTTATATATGTTTTCCATCTGGGGAGCGCAGCATAGTGAGGTTCCTTAGGTAAAGATGAGATTCTATAAACGTTTTCCATCTGGGGATCGCAGAGCAGTGAGGTTCCGTAGGTTAAGATGAGATTCTATAAACGTTTTCCATCTGGGGAGCGCAGAGCAGTGAGGTTCCGTAGGTAATGATGGGATTCTATAAACGTTTTCTTTCTGGGGAGTGCAGCATAGTGAGGTTCCGTAGGTAATGATGGGATTCTATAAACATTTTCCATCTGGGCAGCGCAGCGCAGTGAGGTTCCGTAGATAATGATGGGATTCTATAAACGTTTTCCATCTGGGAAGTGCAGCGTAGTGAGGTTCCGTAGGTAATGATGGGATTCTCTAAACGTTTTCCATCTGGGGAGCACAGCGCAGTGAGGTTCCGTAGGTAAAGATGAGATTCTATAAACGTTTTCCATCTGGGGAGCGCAGCATAGTGAGGTTCCGTAGGTAATGATGGGATTCTATAAACGTTTTCCATCAGGGGAGCGCAGCATAGTGAGGTTCCGTAGGTAAAGATGGGATTCTATAAACGTTTTCCATCTGGGGAGGGCAGAGCAGTGAGGTTCCGTAGGAAAAGATGGGATTCTATAAACGTTTTCCATCTGGGGAGCGCAGCATAGTGAGGTTCCTTAGGTAAAGATGGGATTTTATATATGTTTTCCATCTGGGGAGCGCAGCGCAGAGCAGTGAGGTTCCACTGGTAATGATGGGATTCTATAAACATTTTCTATCTGGGGAGCGCAGAGCAGTGAGGTTCCGTAGGTAAAGATGAGATTCTATAAATGTTTTCCATCTGGGGAGCGCAGCATAGTGAGGTTCAGTAGGTAAAGATGGGATTTTATATATGTTTTCCATCTGGGGAGCACAGAGCAGTGAGGTTCCGTAGGTAATGATGGGATTCTATAAACGTTTTCCATCTGGGGAGTGCAGAGCAGAGAGGTTCCGTAGGTAATGATGAGATTCTATAAACATTTTCCATCTGGGGAGCGCAGAGCAGTGAGGTTCCGTCGGTAATGATGGGATTCTATAAACGTTTTCTATCTGGGGTGCACAGCATAGTGAGGTTCCGTAGGTAAAGATGGGATTCTATAAACGTTTTCCATCTGGGCAGCGCAGCGCAGTGAGGTTCCGTAGGTAATGATGGGATTCTATAAACGTTTTCCATCTGGGAAGTGCAGCGCAGTGAGGTTCCGTAGGTAATGATGGGATTCTATAAAAGTTTTCCATCTGGGGAGTGCAGCGCAGTGAGGTTCCGTAGGTAAAGATGAGATTCTATAAACGTTTTCCATCTGGGGAGCGCAGCATAGAGAGGTTCTGTAGGTAAAGATGGGATTTTATATATGTTTTCCATCTGGGGAGCACAGAGCAGTGAGGTTCCGTAGGTAATGATGGGATTCTATAAACGTTTTCTATCTGGGGAGCGCAGCATAGTGAGGTTCCGTAGGTAAAGATGGGATTTTATATATGTTTTCCATCTAGGGAGCACAGACCAGTGAGGTTCCGTAGGTAATGATGGGATTCTATAAACGTTTTCTATCTGGGGAGCGCAGAGCAGTGAGGTTCCGTAGGTAAAGATGGGATTCTATAAACGTTTTCCATCTGGAAAGGACAGAGCAGTGAGGATCCATAGGTAAAGATGAGATTCTATAAACGTTTTCCATCTGGGGAGCGCAGCATAGTGAGGTTCCTTAGGTAAAGATGGGATTCTATAAACGTTTTCCATCTGGGGAGCGCAGCATAGTGAGGTTCCTTAGGTAAAGATGGGATTTTATATATGTTTTCCATCTGGGGAGCGCAGCATAGTGAGGTTCCTTAGGTAAAGATGGGATTCTATAAACGTTTTCTATCTGGGGAGCGCAGAGCAGTGAGGTTCCGTAGGTAAAGATGGGGATTCTATAAACATTTCCATCTGGGGAGGGCAGAGCAGTGAGGTTCCATAGGTAAAGAGGGGATTCTATAAACGTTTTCCATCTGGGGAGCGCAGCATAGTGAGGTTCCGTAGGTAAAGATGGGATTCTATAAACATTTTCCATCTGGGGAGCGCAGCATAGTGAGGTTCCTTAGGTAAAGATGGGATTCTATAAACGTTTTACATCTGGGGAGCACAGAGCAGTGAGGTTCTGTAGGTAAAGATGAGATTCTATAAACGTTTTCCATCTGCGGAGCGCAGCGCAGTGAGGTTCCGTAGGTAGAAATGAGATTCTATAAACGTTTTCCATCTGGGAGCGCAGCATAGTGAGGTTTCGTAGGTAATGATGGGATTCTATAAACGTTTTCCATCTGGGGAGCGCAGAGCAGTGAGGTTCCTTAGGTAAAGATGGGATTCTATAAACGTTTTCTATCTGGGGAGAGTAGCGCAGTGAGGTTCCTTAGGTAAAGATGGGATTCTATAAACGTTTTCTATCTGGGGAGCGCAGCATAGTGAGGTTCCTTAGGTAAAGATGGGATTTTATATATGTTTTCCATCTGGGGAGCGCAGAGCAGTGAGGTTCCGTAGGTAAAGATGAGATTCTATAAACGTTTTCCATCTGGGGAGAGTAGCGCAGTGAGGTTCCGTAGGTAAAGATGCGATTCTATAAACGTTTTCTATCTGGGGAGCGCAGCATAGTGAGGTTTCATAGGTAAAGATGGGATTCTATAAACGTTTTCCATCTGGGGAGCGCAGCATAGTGAGGTTCCTTAGTTAATGATGGGATTCTATAAACTTTTTCCATCTGGGGAGCGCAGAACAGTGAGGTTCCATAGGTAAAGATGGGGATTCTATAAACGTTTTCCATCTGGGGAGCGCAGAGCAGTGAGGTTCCGTAGGTAATGATGGGATTCTTTAAATGTTTTCCATCTGGGGAGGACAGAGCAGTGAGGTTCCATAGGTAAAGATGGGATTCTATAAACTTTTTCCATCTGGGGAGCGCAGCATAGTGAGGTTCCTTAGGTAAAGATGGGATTCTATAAACGTTTTCCATCTGGGGAGCGCAGCATAGTGAGGTTCCTTAGGTAAAGATGGGATTTTATATATGTTTTCCATCTGGGGAGCGCAGCATAGTGAGGTTCCTTAGGTAAAGATGAGATTCTATAAACGTTTTCCATCTGGGGATCGCAGAGCAGTGAGGTTCCGTAGGTAAAGATGGGATTCTATAAACGTTTTCCATCTGGGGAGCACAGAGCAGTGAGGTTCCGTAGGTAAAGATGGGATTTTATATATGTTTTCCATCTGGGGAGCGCAGCATAGTGAGGTTCCTTAGGTAAAGATGAGATTCTTTAAACGTTTTCCATCTGGGGAGCGCAGCATAGTGAGGTTCCGTAGGTAAAGATGGGATTCTATAAACGTTTTCTATCTGGGGAGCGCAGAGCAGTGAGGTTCCGTAGGTAAAGGTGAGATTCTATAAACGTTTTCCATCTGGGGAGAGTAGCGCAGTGAGGTTCTGTAGGTAAAGATGGGATTCTATAAACGTTTTCTATCTGGGGATCGCAGAGCAGTGAGGTTCCGTAGGTATAGATGGGATTCTATAAACGTTTTCTATCTGGGGAGCGCAGCATAGTGAGGTTTCATAGGTAAAGATGGGATTCTATAAACGTTTTCCATCTGGGGAGCGCAGCATAGTGAGGTTCCTTAGTTAATGATGGGATTCTATAAACATTTTCCATCTGGGGAGCGCAGAACAGTGAGGTTCCGTAGGTAAAGATGGGGATTCTATAAACGTTTTCCATCTGGGGAGCGCAGCGCTGTGAGGTTCCGTAGGTAATGATGGGATTCTATAAACGTTTTCCATCTGGAAAGGACAGAGCAGTGAGATTCCATAGGTAAAGATGAGATTCTATAAACGTTTTCCATCTGGGGAGCGCAGCATAGTGAGGTTCCGTAGGTAAAGATGGGATTCTATAAACGTTTTCCATCTGGGGAGCGCAGCATAGTGAGGTTCCGTAGGTAAAGATGGGATTCTATAAACGTTTTCCATCATGGGAGCACAGCGCAGTGAGGTTCCGTAGGTAAAGATGAGATTCTATAAACGTTTTCCATCTGGGGAGCGCAGCATAGTGAGGTTCCGTAGGTAAAGATGGGATTCTATAAACGTTTTCCATCTGGGGAGTGCAGCATAGTGAGGTTCCGTAGGTAAAGATGGGATTCTATAAACATTTTCCATCTGGGGAGCGCAGAGCAGAGCAGTGAGGTTCCGCAGGTAATGATGGGATTCTATAAACGTTTTCCATCTGGGGAGCGCAGAGCAGTGAGGTTCCGCAGGAAATGATGGGATTCTATAAACGTTTTCCATCTGGGGAGCGCAGAGCAGTGAGGTTCCTTAGGTAATGATGGGATTCTATAAACATTTTCCATCTGGGGAGCGCAGAGCAGTGAGGTTCCGTAGGTAAAGATGGGATTCTATAAACGTTTTCCTTCTGGGGAGTGCAGCATAGTGAGGTTCCGTAGGTAAAGATGGGATTCTATAAACGTTTTCCATCTGGGGAGCACAGCGCAGTGAGGTTCCGTAGGTAAAGATGAGATTCTATAAACGTTTTCCATCTGGGGAGCGCAGCATAGTGAGGTTCCGTAGGTAAAGATGGGATTCTATAAACGTTTTCCATCTGGGGAGGGCAGAGCAGTTAGGTTCCGTAGGTAAAGATGGGATTCTATAATCGTTTTCCATCTGGGGAGTGCAGCATAGTGAGGTTCCGTAGGTAAAGATGGGATTCTATAAACGTTTTCCATCTGGGGAGCGCAGAGCAGAGCAGTGAGGTTCCGCAGGTAATGATGGGATTCTATAAACGTTTTCCATCTGGGGAGCGCAGAGCAGTGAGGTTCCGCAGGTAATGATGGGATTCTATAAACGTTTTCCATCTGGGGAGCGCAGAGCAGTGAGGTTCCTTAGGTAAAGATGGGATTTTATATATGTTTTCCATCTGGGGAGCGCAGAGCAGTGAGGTTCCGTAGGTAAAGATGGGATTCTATAAACGTTTTCCATCTGAGGAGGGCAGAGCAGTTAGGTTCCGTAGGTAAAGATGGGATTCTATAATCGTTTTCCATCTGGGGAGTGCAGCATAGTGAGGTTCTGTAGGTAAAGATGGGATTCTATAAACGTTTTCTATCTGGGGAGAGTAGCGCAGTGAGGTTCCTTAGGTAAAGATGGGATTCTATAAACGTTTTCCATCTGGGGATCGCAGATCAGTGAGGTTCCGTAGGTAAAGATGGGATTCTATAAACGTTTTCTATCTGGGGAGCGCAGCATAGTGAGCTTCCTTAGGTAAAGATGGGATTTTATATATGTTTTCCATCTGGGGAGCGCAGAGCAGTGAGGTTCCGTAGGTATAGATGAGATTCTATAAACGTTTTCCATCTGGGGAGAGTAGCGCAGTGAGGTTCCGTAGGTAAAGATGCGATTCTATAAACGTTTTCTATCTGGGGATCGCAGAGCAGTGAGGTTCCGTAGGTATAGATGGGATTCTATAAACGTTTTCTATCTGGGGAGCGCAGCATAGTGAGGTTTCATAGGTAAAGATGGGATTCTATAAACGTTTTCTATCTGGGGAGCGCAGCATAGTGAGGTTTCTTAGTTAATGATTGGATTCTATAAACATTTTCCATCTGGGGAGCGCAGAACAGTGAGGTTCCGTAGGTAAAGATGGGGATTCTATAAACGTTTTCCATCTGGGGAGGACAGAGCAGTGAGGTTCCATAGGTAAAGATGGGATTCTATAAACGTTTTCCATCTGGGGAGCGCAGCATAGTGAGGTTCCTTAGGTAAAGATGGGATTTTATATATGTTTTCCATCTGGGGAGCGCAGCATAGTGAGGTTCCTTAGGTAAAGATGAGATTCTATAAATGTTTTCCATCTGGGGATCGCAGAGCAGTGAGGTTCCGTAGGTAAAGATGGGATTCTATAAACGTTTTCCATCTGGGGAGCACAGAGCAGTGAGGTTCCGTAGGTAAAGATGGGATTTTAAATATGTTTTCCATCTGGGGAGCGCAGCATAGTGAGGTTCCTTAGGTAAAGATGAGATTCTTTAAACGTTTTCCATCTGGGGAGCGCAGCATAGTGAGGTTCCGTAGGTAAAGATGGGATTCTATAAACGTTTTCTATCTGGGGAGCGCAGAGCAGTGAGGTTCCGTAGGTAAAGGTGAGATTCTATAAACGTTTTCCATCTGGGGAGAGTAGCGCAGTGAGGTTCCGTAGGTAAAGATGGGATTCTATAAACGTTTTCTATCTGGGGATCGCAGAGCAGTGAGGTTCCGTAGGTATAGATGGGATTCTATAAACGTTTTCTATCTGGGGAGCGCAGCATAGTGAGGTTTCATAGGTAAAGATGGGATTCTATAAACGTTTTCCATCTGGGGAGCGCAGCATAGTGAGGTTCCTTAGTTAATGATGGGATTCTATAAACATTTTCCATCTGGGGAGCGCAGAACAGTGAGGTTCCGTATGTAAAGATGGGGATTCTATAAACGTTTTCCATCTGGGGAGCGCAGCGCTGTGAGGTTCCGTAGGTAATGATGGGATTCTATAAACGTTTTCCATCTGGAAAGGACAGAGCAGTGAGGTTCCATAGGTAAAGATGAGATTCTATAAACGTTTTCCATCTGGGGAGCGCAGCATAGTGAGGTTCCGTAGGTAAAGATGGGATTCTATAAACGTTTTCCATCTGGGGAGCGCAGCATAGTGAGGTTCCGTAGGTAAAGATGGGATTCTATAAACGTTTTCCATATGGGGAGCACAGCGCAGTGAGGTTCCGTAGGTAAAGATGAGATTCTATAAACGTTTTCCATCTGGGGAGCGCAGCATAGTGAGGTTCCGTAGGTAAAAATGGGATTCTATAAACGTTTTCCATCTGGGGAGTGCAGCATAGTGAGGTTCCGTAGGTAAACATGGGATTCTATAAACGTTTTCCATCTGGGGAGCGCAGAGCAGAGCAGTGAGGTTCCGCAGGTAATGATGGGATTCTATAAACATTTTCCATCTGGGGAGCGCAGAGCAGTGAGGTTCCGCAGGTAATGATTGGATTCTATAAACGTTTTCCATCTGGGGAGCGCAGAGCAGTGAGGTTCCTTAGGTAATGATGGGATTCTATAAACATTTTCCGGGGAGCGCAGAGCAGTGAGGTTCCGTAGGTAAAGATGGGATTCTATAAACGTTTTCCTTCTGGGGAGTGCAGCATAGTGAGGTTCCGTAGGTAAAGATGGGATTCTATAAACGTTTTCCATCTGGGGAGCACAGCGCAGTGAGGTTCCGTAGGTAAAGATGAGATTCTATAAACGTTTTCCATCTGGGGAGCGCAGCATAGTGAGGTTCCGTAGGTAATAATGGGATTCTATAAACGTTTTCCATCTGGGGAGCGCAGCATAGTGAGGTTTCATAGGTAAAGATGGGATTCTATAAACGTTTTCCATCTGGGGAGCACAGAGCAGTGAGGTTCCTTAGGTAATGATGGGATTCTATAAACGTTTTCCATCTGGGGAGCGCAGCATAGTGAGGTTTCATAGGTAATGATGGGATTCTATAAACGTTTTCCATCTGGGGAGCGCAGCATAGTGAGGTTTCATAGGTAAAGATGGGATTCTATAAACGTTTTCCATCTGGGGAGCGCAGCATAGTGAGGTTCCTTAGTTAATGATGGGATTCTATAAACTTTTTCCATCTGGGGAGCGCAGAGCAGTGAGGTTCCGTAGGTAAAGAAGGGGATTCTATAAACGTTTTCCATCTGGGGAGGACAGAGCAGTGAGGTTCCATAGGTAAAGATGGGATTCTATAAACGTTTTCCATCTGGGGAGCGCAGCATAGTGAGGTTCCTTAGGTAAAGATGGGATTTTATATATGTTTTCCATCTGGGGAGCGCAGCATAGTGAGGTTCCTTAGGTAAAGATGAGATTCTATAAACGTTTTCCATCTGGGGATCGCAGAGCAGTGAGGTTCCGTAGGTACAGATGGGATTCTATAAACGTTTTCCATCTGGGGAGCGCAGCATAGTGAGGTTCCGTAGGTAAAGATGGGATTCTATAAACGTTTTCCATCTGGGGAGCACAGCGCAGTGAGGTTCCGTAGGTAAAGATGGGATTCTATAAACGTTTTCCATCTGGGGAGGGCAGAGCAGAGAGGTTCCATAGGTAAAGATGGGATTCTATAAACGTTTTCCATCTGGGGAGCGCAGCATAGTGAGGTTCCTTAGGTAAAGATGGGATTTTATATATGTTTTCCATCTGGGGAGCGCAGCATAGTGAGGTTCCGTAGGTAATGATGGGATTTTATATTTATTTTCCATCTGGGGAGTGCAGCGCTGAGCAGTGAGGTTCCGCAGGTAATGATGGGATTCTATAAACGTTTTCCATCTGGGGAGCGCAGCATAGTGAGTTTCTTTAGGTAATGATGGGATTTTATATGTGTTTTCCATCTGGGGAGCGCAGCGCTGAGCAGTGAGGTTCCGCAGGTAAGATGGGATTCTATAAATGTTTCCATCTCGAGCTGCTAATGACAGATAATTCTAATTGTAAATAGCAGAACAGATGGTCTAGTGATTCTTTTAATGTCACCATATTTTAAAGATTTGGTAATTTCCAATTTCATGATGTGATGTGAATTATTTTGATGTTGCTTTGATTAAAATTCAGTTGAATTATTTACTAAAAAGAATGAAGCTGAATAATAATAATATGCAATTTCAATGGTAATTAAGGGCTCATTCTGCTCAGGGATTTTATAAATCTGTCAGTGGGGAAAGTCTAACTCTTGGAAAGTCTTTACAGTCTCTTATCTCTGTGCTGCCGCCCCCAGCAGCTGAGAGTAGGGACTTCATCAATGTTCTATGGAAAGTTTCAGACACCGGGATGAAAGATTATCAGGGATAGTCGATGGCTGCAGTTTCTGCAAGACGATAAAATGGAGGAAGCATGTCTTAGGGTTCAGCCCCAGACTTACATCACTACACCAGAGAGCGCCGTTTCTGTGCATTCCAGACTTTGGAGCTGATTCAGACCCGCTCGCTAGGATGCGTTCACTCGTAGCTGGCTGATTGTCTCTGTCTGCACATGCGTACACATCGCAATGCACGTGCGCAAACCACTGCGAGAGATCGGGAAGTGTATGCTCGCTGCACATAGACAGTCCAGCTGAATGAGTGACAGGAGAAGCCATTTGTGGGTGGTGACAGGGGCTGGCCACTAGAAACGGGGGAGAGGAGGTGCGAACACAGGCGTGCCTGAGCATCTCAACGCCGTTTCAGAGGCTTACATAATTAACAGGCAGCGTCAACTGGTTGAAATACACATTAAAGTGATCGCGGTGCTTGCGGCAGGGTATAGTCAACCTCAAGCGCTGCAATCCCATCAGATGGTGCTCAATGTACCAATGGTTTCATGCACTTCCATTAGATTACGTGCGCAAGTGGGCGAATTATGAATGGCTGGTGGGCGTCTGCATACACTACGTGATCGCTTGCCAAGACATAATGGGCGTGCTAATGTCTTGCCGTGCGATCACCTGCCTTGCTGGGTGTGCACTGGATTTGCATATGTAGGTGTGAGCGAACGCATCTAACGAGCGGGTCTGAATGAGCTCCCTTGTACTATATGGCTGGTTATTGTGATCCAGAAACTCAGCAGAGTGGGGCGCAGCTTTACTGACAGTTTAGGTAAATTGGGCCCATATTAGATTTGGACATTTATGGCGGTGCATGACACGTGTCCTCCTACATTAGCTGCGCTAGGTAAGGCTGAACAAATCAGGACAGTTAGGGGTACACTCATCATCACTTAATATTTACAAAACCAGGTGAAAATTAAAATGATCACCTAGTTTTGTGTAAATTACATTTTCGGTCCATTCCTCATAAAAGTAACACAGACCATCAGAGATATCTCCTGCTCACCTCTCAGCCCTCATGTAACCTGCTGTCCCCGTACACTAGAATATGGGACCTAACTCCCATCAAACTCCGAAAATAATATATTTGTGGTGCCTGACTGTGGGAACTTACGCCATCTTCAGAAGGCGTTTGCACCCGTTACACACAAAAGACAGCTCCTGGACCGCAGCCCCTTCTTACGGAAACCATTTGGATCCCTCGCCCCCATCCATGCATGTGTGACCCGACATTCAGGCGTGCGCAGTAGCATACTCTGCAGCGCTAATTGTCACTGCTCTGGCGGCTTTGTATCCACCGCTGCTGCTCACAGTGAGTTGAGCAATTATTTGGGGTCACCCAACCCCCAATAATTAGCATAATGAATGGACCCCTTACTCTAGGCGTTCTCGCTGTGTCTATGAAGCTTCGGGATTGTGTTGGTATTTGATGTATCCAGTATGTAAAACAAAGCTGCAATCTGAGGGGAAGCCGCGCTCTCCCTGTAAGTTTGCTGAAGGACGCCACAGTCTGAGCATGAAATTGTACAGATGATTATATCTGGCCCAATGAGACATATCTCACATTCTGACAGCACATAAACACCGTATTCATGAATGTTTCCGAGGCCATATTCATACTGGTCATTATCATAGGCGCAGTGACCCTATAGCCAGGGACCGATGGTCATAATTATACATCAGAGTGCTGATATTTAGCGCAGAGAGTCGTATTCTATTATCGGAGCTTCCCACAATCCCCCAACTTCTTGTCAGTGAGGCCGTAACTCATGGAGCCAAGGATGTGTCAGTGATAATTTCTCCCAGCCGTTCCCATTCATCACCGGGTGACTGAGAAAACAAACGCTATAGCTTATTGTTCCTGTGTCCTGTCCAATTTATAGCCCTACAGCCTCGGACGCCGCCGTCCGCTCTCAATCTCAGGTATTAACCATCAGAATTCCCACAATATGAAATTTACATGACACGGACGGAAAACAAAACTAGATTTATTAGTAACCGGTCTGGAGGTGTCAGTATCTGTATATTTGTTTGTGGCACGCATGGCGAAGTACTGGGATACGGTGGTGTGGAGGTTGTGATGTGGTGTAATAATATATTGGTGCTATGTAATGATTAATAATAGTAATAATGACAGTGATATAAGCGCCCTGTATCAGTCAGTCCCATATTAATCATCCATTACAGTTGCAGAGGGAATTGTACGTACTAAACCCTGCAATAGGTAGCACTGTACCTGTTACAGCGAATGATGGGCTGCATGGCCTTGATCCTTATTCTGAGAAATAGCAGGAACCCTAATATTGCAGCTGCACCCCTAATACCCTTACATTTCTAGGTGCGTTTTGTCAGAGTTATTAGAAGGAACAACGATATCAACAACTGAGGACAACAGACTTCCAAGCCGGTAACAGCTAATGGGCGGTATGCATGATGATCACCGCAAAGGACCACTCTGTCGGTAAGAGCGGCCCTTTGTGATGGAGAGACTTCCAGGTCTATGACCCAGAAGCCCCTCCGGCGTCCTTCTGGACATGCACAGAAGAACGTGTGTGCCGTGGGGGTGTTGATAGGGATCCGATTGCATCCCTCTATCAGAACTCTGTGGCGAGAAGTCCATAGCTTAAAATTCTCTACTGATATGAGAGTTGCACCCAACATGTCTCGGGCCATTTGTAGGGACAGGCTAGCCATGCACAGAGTGCTCCCAAATCTCTCCTCAAGGGGGGAGCCCAGCCTGCAGCGGCCATTTGTTTGGGTTCCCCTGGACAGCACCGTACAGAGGCTGACTAATTCTGGACGGATGGTGTCCGGGAGTCCCACTGAATGTCACAGATCCTCCTCCCACATTAGCCAGGCTTCTAGAGTGCCCTCTGGTGGCTGTCCCCAGCCAGGAGCAGGACAGGAGCTGGGACTCTGCCATGGCTGCTCCAGAACTGGTTCTGATGTGTTTGATTCTGCACACACTGACTGCACCCATAGACTCATTCCCTGCAGCTCCAGCTCCCAGCTGTATGCCTTCTTCATGGGGGACACAAGGTATGGTATACCCCCATCAGATAGATGGTTGGGAGGGGGGTGATTTGTACAACCCTTGGGAGGTGACAGCACCTAGTGCATTAATAGGGGGTATTGGGTTGGCAGGGGGGAACTGACAGCCCCTTTACGCAATGCTTAGTGTGGTAATGTCTATTAGGTGCCTTACCGATGTCACGGGAGTCACACTTTGGAATAACTCTTCGGATGGCTCTCTCCCTCGTGATGTAACAACAAGTTTTTTGATCTTCACACAATAGATCAGACCAATTGGTGCCAAAGCGTTTCTATTAATTATTAATATCAGTAGCAAATGAGATTGTACAATATACTGGTAACAAGATTTTACTCAATACATCCCATTAATAGCATACATATTACAACAGTTCAATACAGAAAAAGGACACAGGTCCACTGATAATTTATTTTACTGGAACCAGGAGGCCTCCACAGCTGCTCCTCTGTAAATTAAGTTGGTTAACTCAGTACTTTAGGCATATAACAATACACAAGCAATAAATGTATCATTAGTCAGACACAATAACATGTTTGATAAATAATCAAAACTATACACTTCACAAATGTCTGGCCAGCTAACTGGTAAAGGTGGTGCACAGTGGTTGCTGGAGTAATTATAGGCTCTTCTAAAGGTGCGTACACACTGGGCGATCAGGAAAGACAGTACGATGACAACATCGTAATCGTACCATCGTTCCTGTATTGTCTGCACTAAACGATCAGTTGCTCAGTGCACGCACACTCCATCATTCCTGAACATGGCCAATCTGTCGTTATCGGCAGATTGTGCTGCATGTTTAGGCAAAGGACAAAGTCAGGAACGACCAGCGGGCATGCGCATCGCTGGTAATTTCTGACATAAAAGTGCACAATTTGTGCACGATTACTGAGCGATTGCACGATTAAGACATCGTAATCGTGCAATCGCTCAGTAATATCGGCAAGTTTGTATGCACCATAAGGCTTTTTGCATATAAATAAAGAGCTTGAATGGCGGTACTGTATAATCCTGTTCTGCGCTGACAGCAAAGCTAAAGGACTGTGGCCATATTACAGTATATCCTCAGTAAATAAAAGTTTTAGAGCAAGTAAATTAGTCTCTAATACAGTATTCAGCAATTGCCGTTTCTAATCCAGGGTACAAAGTTTGAGGCTAGTGTGGCTGTAATGACCTGAGGAATCCAGAGAGGGGGATCAGTGGCGTAAGTTCATCCCAGATGGCCGGAGGCAAGTTATCATTTAGTCCATCCATAGGCAAATGCAGGGGGGGTTTCTGTCTGCCTGGAAACCCCCCTCTTCAGCCCACACCATGACACAATAGCAATAGTAATGTAATAGAATTTTATTAGTGCTGCCTGTTCTTCACAGTATCACAAATGAAATAATTAGCACCACCTGTGGTTCTTTTAAAATGTATCAGTCAGTAATAAATACAACTGTGCATCAACTAGGAAAACTGGAAAACATTCACTGTTAGGAATGTGCTGCTATAGAGCCCGATATGTACATATATGTCCAGGGCAGTGCTAGGTTATTCTGCTGCTCCCCCAGACTCCCGAACTTGCTCTAATACTCTGGTTTTATTTTAGATGTGGGCACCATTCCATTCAGCTCAGGCATGATGACCCTACTGCCGCATTTTATGGCTACTGTGATCACTGGTCCTGTATATGCTGGAATTAAGACACACAATACACTATGTATGACACATATAATGGGTTACTGTGATCACTGGTCCTATATATGCTGGAATTATGACACACAATACACTATGTATGACACATATAATGGGTTACTGTGATCACTGGTCCTGTATATGCTGGAATTATGACACACAATACACTATGTATGACACATATAATGGGTTACTGTGATCGCTGGTCCTGTATATGCTGGAATTATGACACACAATACACTATGTATGACACATATAATGGGTTACTGTGATCACTGGTCCTGTATATGCTGGAATTATGACACACAATACACTATGTATGACACATATAATGGTTACTGTGATCACTGGTCCTGTATATGCTGGAATTATGACACACAATACACTATGTATGACACATATAATGGGTTACTGTGATCACTGGTCCTGTATATGCTGGAATTATGACACACAATACACTATGTATGACACATATAATGGTTACTGTGATCACTGGTCCTGTATATGCTGGAATTATGACACACAATACACTATGTATGACACATATAATGGCTTACTGTGATCACTGGTCCTGTATATGCTGGAATTATGACACAATACACTATCTATGACACATATAATGGGTTACTGTGATCACTGGTCCTGTATATGCTGGAATTATGACACACAATACACTATGTATGACACATATAATGGGTTACTGTGATCACTGGTCCTATATATGCTGGAATTATGACACACAATACACTATGTATGACACATATAATGGGTTACTGTGATCACTGGTCCTGTATATGCTGGAATTATGACACACAATACACTATGTATGACACATATAATGGGTTACTGTGATCACTGGTCCTGTATATGCTGGAATTATGACACACAATACACTATGTATGACACATATAATGGGTTACTGTGATCACTGGTCCTGTATATGCTGGAATTATGACACACAATACACTATGTATGACACATATAATGGTTACTGTGATCACTGGTCCTGTATATGCTGGAATTATGACACACAATACACTATGTATGACACATATAATGGGTTACTGTGATCACTGGTCCTGTATATGCTGGAATTATGACACACAATACACTATGTATGACACATATAATGGGTTACTGTGATCACTGGTCCTGTATATGCTGGAATTATGACACACAATACACTATGTATGACACATATAATGGTTACTGTGATCACTGGTCCTGTATATGCTGGAATTATGACACACAATACACTATGTATGACACATATAATGGGTTACTGTGATCACTGGTCCTGTATATGCTGGAATTATGACACACAATACACTATGTATGACACATATAATGGTTACTGTGATCACTGGTCCTGTATATGCTGGAATTATGACACACAATACACTATGTATGACACATATAATGGGTTACTGTGATCACTGGTCCTGTATATGCTGGAATTATGACACACAATACACTATGTATGACACATATAATGGGTTACTGTGATCACTGGTCCTGTATATGCTGGAATTATGACACACAATACACTATGTATGACACATATAATGGTTACTGTGATCACTGGTCCTGTATATGCTGGAATTATGACACACAATACACTATGTATGACACATATAATGGGTTACTGTGATCACTGGTCCTATATATGCTGGAATTATGACACACAATACACTATGTATGACACATATAATGGGTTACTGTGATCACTGGTCCTGTATATGCTGGAATTATGACACACAATACACTATGTATGACACATATAATGGGTTACTGTGATCACTGGTCCTGTATATGCTGGAATTATGACACACAATACACTATGTATGACACATATAATGGGTTACTGTGATCACTGGTCCTGTATATGCTGGAATTATGACACACAATACACTATGTATGACACATATAATGGGTTACTGTGATCACTGGTCCTGTATATGCTGGAATTATGACACACAATACACTATGTATGACACATATAATGGTTACTGTGATCACTGGTCCTGTATATGCTGGAATTATGACACACAATACACTATGTATGACACATATAATGGGTTACTGTGATCACTGGTCCTGTATATGCTGGAATTATGACACACAATACACTATGTATGACACATATAATGGGTTACTGTGATCACTGGTCCTGTATATGCTGGAATTATGACACACAATACACTATGTATGACACATATAATGGTTACTGTGATCACTGGTCCTGTATATGCTGGAATTATGACACACAATACACTATGTATGACACATATAATGGTTACTGTGATCACTGGTCCTGTATATGCTGGAATTATGACACACAATACACTATGTATGACACATATAATGGGTTACTGTGATCACTGGTCCTGTATATGCTGGAATTACGACACACAATACACTATGTATGACACATATAATGGGTTACTGTGATCACTGGTCCTGTATATGCTGGAATTATGACACACAATACACTATGTATGACACATATAATGGTTATTGTGATCACTGGTCCTGTATATGCTGGAATTATGACACACAATACACTATGTATGACACATATAATGGGTTACTGTGATCGCTGGTCCTGTATATGCTGGAATTATGACACACAATACACTATGTATGACACATATAATGGGTTACTGTGATCACTGGTCCTGTATATGCTGGAATTATGACACACAATACACTATGTATGACACATATAATGGGTTACTGTGATCACTGGTCCTGTATATGCTGGAATTATGACACACAATACACTATGTATGACACATATAATGGTTACTGTGATCACTGGTCCTGTATATGCTGGAATTATGACACACAATACACTATGTATGACACATATAATGGGTTACTGTGATCACTGGTCCTGTATATGCTGGAATTATGACACACAATACACTATGTATGACACATATAATGGGTTACTGTGATCACTGGTCCTGTATATGCTGGAATTATGACACACAATACACTATGTATGACACATATAATGGGTTACTGTGATCGCTGGTCCTGTATATGCTGGATGTATGACACACAATACACTATGTATGACACATATAATGGTTACTGTGATCACTGGTCCTGTATATGCTGGTATTACACACAATACACTATGTATGACACATATAATCGGTTACTGTGATCGCTGGTCCTGTATATGCTGGAATTATGACACACAATACACTATGTATGACACATATAATGGGATACTGTGATCACTGGTCCTGTATATGCTGAAATTATGACACACAATACACTATGTATGACACATATAATGGTTACTGTGATCGCTGGTCCTGTATATGCTGGAATTATGACACACAATACACATTGTATGACACATATAATGGTTACTGTGATCGCTGGTCCTGTATATACTGGAATTATGACACACAATACACTATGTATGACACATATAATGGGTTACTGTGATCACTGGTCCTGTATATACTGGAATTATGACACACAATACACTATGTATGACACATATAATGGTTACTGTGATCGCTGGTCCTGTATATGCTGGAATTATGACACACAATACACTATGTATGACACATATAATGGGTTACTGTGATCGCTGGTCCTGTATATGCTGGAATTATGACACACAATACACTATGTATGACACATATAATGGGTTACTGTGATCACTGGTCCTGTATATGCTGGAATTATGACACACAATACACTATGTATGACACATATAATGGGTTACTGTGATCACTGGTCCTGTATATGCTGGAATTATCACACACAATACACTATGTATGACACATATAATGGTTACTGTGATCACTGGTCCTGTATATGCTGGATATATGACACACAATACACTATGTATGACACATATAATGGGTTACTGTGATCACTGGTCCTGTATATGCTGGAATTATGACACACAATACACTATGTATGACACATATAATGGGTTACTGTGATCACTGGTCCTGTATATGCTGGATATATGACACACAATACACTATGTATGACACATATAATGGGTTACTGTGATCACTGGTCCTGTATATGCTGGAATTATGACACACAATACACTATGTATGACACATATAATGGGTTACTGTGATCACTGGTCCTGTATATGCTGGAATTATGACACACAATACACTATGTATGACACATATAATGGGTTACTGTGATCACTGGTCCTGTATATGCTGGAATTATGACACACAATACACTATGTATGACACATATAATGGGTTACTGTGATCACTGGTCCTGTATATGCTGGATATATGACACACAATACACTATGTATGACACATACAATGGTTACTGTGATCACTGGTCCTGTATATGCTGGAATTATGACACACAATACACTATGTATGACACATATAATGGGTTACTGTGATCGCTGGTCCTGTATATGCTGGATGTATGACACACAATACACTATGTATGACACATATAATGGTTACTGTGATCACTGGTCCTGTATATGCTGGTATTACACACAATACACTATGTATGACACATATAATGGGTTACTGTGATCGCTGGTCCTGTATATGCTGGAATTATGACACACAATACACTATGTATGACACATATAATGGGATACTGTGATCACTGGTCCTGTATATGCTGAAATTATGACACACAATACACTATGTATGACACATATAATGGTTACTGTGATCGCTGGTCCTGTATATGCTGGAATTATGACACACAATACACATTGTATGACACATATAATGGTTACTGTGATCGCTGGTCCTGTATATACTGGAATTATGACACACAATACACTATGTATGACACATATAATGGGTTACTGTGATCACTGGTCCTGTATATACTGGAATTATGACACACAATACACTATGTATGACACATATAATGGTTACTGTGATCGCTGGTCCTGTATATGCTGGAATTATGACACACAATACACTATGTATGACACATATAATGGGTTACTGTGATCGCTGGTCCTGTATATGCTGGAATTATGACACACAATACACTATGTATGACACATATAATGGGTTACTGTGATCACTGGTCCTGTATATGCTGGAATTATGACACACAATACACTATGTATGACACATATAATGGGTTACTGTGATCACTGGTCCTGTATATGCTGGAATTATGACACACAATACACTATGTATGACACATATAATGGGTTACTGTGATCACTGGTCCTGTATATGCTGGAATTATCACACACAATACATTATGTATGACACATATAATGGTTACTGTGATCACTGGTCCTGTATATGCTGGATATATGACACACAATACACTATGTATGACACATATAATGGGTTACTGTGATCACTGGTCCTGTATATGCTGGAATTATGACACACAATACACTATGTATGACACATATAATGGGTTACTGTGATCACTGGTCCTGTATATGCTGGATATATGACACACAATACACTATGTATGACACATATAATGGGTTACTGTGATCACTGGTCCTGTATATGCTGGAATTATGACACACAATACACTATGTATGACACATATAATGGGTTACTGTGATCACTGGTCCTGTATATGCTGGAATTATGACACACAATACACTATGTATGACACATATAATGGGTTACTGTGATCACTGGTCCTGTATATGCTGGAATTATGACACACAATACACTATGTATGACACATATAATGGGTTACTGTGATCACTGGTCCTGTATATGCTGGAAATATGACACACAATACACTATGTATGACACATATAATGGTTACTGTGATCACTGGTCCTGTATATGCTGGAATTATGACACACAATACACTATGTATGACACATATAATGGGTTACTGTGATCACTGGTCCTGTATATGCTGGAATTATGACACACAATACACTATGTATGACACATATAATGGGTTACTGTGATCACTGGTCCTGTATAAGCTGGAATTATGACACACAATACACTATGTATGACACATATAATGGTTACTGTGATCACTGGTCCTGTATATGCTGGAATTATGACACACAATACACTATGTATGACACATATAATGGGTTACTGTGATCACTGGTCCTGTATATGCTGGAATTATGACACACAATACACTATGTATGACACATATAATGGTTACTGTGATCACTGGTCCTGTATATGCTGGAATTATGACACACAATACACTATGTATGACACATATAATGGGTTACTGTGATCACTGGTCCTGTATATGCTGGAATTATGACACACAATACACTATGTATGACACATATAATGGGTTACTGTGATCACTGGTCCTGTATATGCTGGAGTTATGACACACAATACACTATGTATGACACATATAATGGTTACTGTGATCACTGGTCCTGTATATGCTGGAATTATGACACACAATACACTATGTATGACACATATAATGGGTTACTGTGATCACTGGTCCTGTATATGCTGGAATTATGACACACAATACACTATGTATGACACATATAATGGGTTACTGTGATCACTGGTCCTGTATATGCTGGAATTATGACACACAATACACTATGTATGACACATATAATGGGTTACTGTGATCACTGGTCCTGTATATGCTGGAATTATGACACACAATACACTATGTATGACACATATAATGGGTTACTGTGATCACTGGTCCTGTATATGCTGGAATTATGACACACAATACACTATGTATGACACATATAATGGTTACTGTGATCACTGGTCCTGTATATGCTGGAATTATGACACACAATACACTATGTATGACACATATAATGGGTTACTGTGATCACTGGTCCTGTATATGCTGGAATTATGACACACAATACACTATGTATGACACATATAATGGTTACTGTGATCACTGGTCCTGTATATGCTGGAATTATGACACACAATACACTATGTATGACACATATAATGGGTTACTGTGATCACTGGTCCTGTATATGCTGGAATTATGACACACAATACACTATGTATGACACATATAATGGGTTACTGTGATCACTGGTCCTGTATATGCTGGAATTATGACACACAATACACTATGTATGACACATATAATGGTTACTGTGATCACTGGTCCTGTATATGCTGGAATTATGACACACAATACACTATGTATGACACATATAATGGGTTACTGTGATCACTGGTCCTGTATATGCTGGAATTATGACACACAATACACTATGTATGACACATATAATGGGTTACTGTGATCACTGGTCCTGTATATGCTGGAATTATGACACACAATACTCTATTTATGACACATATAATGGGTTACTGTGATCACTGGTCCTGTATATGCTGGAATTATGACACACAATTCACTATGTATGACACACATAATGGGTTACTGTGATCACTGGTCCTGTATATGCTGGAATTATGACACACAATACACTATACATATAATGGGTTACTGTGATCACTGGTCCTGTATATGCTGGAATTATGACACACAATACACTATGTATGACACATATAATGGTTACTGTGATCACTGGTCCTGTATATGCTGGAATTATGACACACAATACACTATGTATGACACATATAATGGGTTACTGTGATTACTGGTCCTGTATATGCTGGATATATGACACACAATACACTATGTATGAGACATATAATGGTTACTGTGATCACTGGTCCTGTATATGCTGGAATTATGACACACAATACACTATGTATGACACATATAATGGTTACTGTGATCGCTGCTCCTGTATATGCTGGAATTATGACACACAATACACTATGTATGACACATATAATGAGTTACTGTGATCACTGGTCCTGTATATGCTGGAATTATGACACACAATACACTATGTATGACACATATAATGGTTACTGTGATCACTGGTCCTGTATATGCTGGAATTATGACACACAATACACTATGTATGACACACATAATGGGTTACTGTGATCACTGGTCCTGTATATGCTGGAATTATGACACACAATACACTATGTATGACACATATAATGGGTTACTGTGATCACTGGTCCTGTATATGCTGGAATTATGACACACAATACACTATGTATGACACATATAATGGGTTACTGTGATCACTGGTCCTGTATATGCTGGAATTATGACACACAATACACTATGTATGACACATATAATGGGTTACTGTGATCACTGGTCCTGTATATGCTGGAATTATGACACACAATACACTATGTATGACACATATAATGGTTACTGTGATCACTGGTCCTGTATATGCTGGAATTATGACACACAATACACTATGTATGACACATATAATGGGTTACTGTGATTACTGGTCCTGTATATGCTGGATATATGACACACAATACACTATGTATGACACATATAATGGTTACTGTGATCACTGGTCCTGTATATGCTGGAATTATGACACACAATACACTATGTATGACACATATAATGGTTACTGTGATCGCTGCTCCTGTATATGCTGGAATTATGACACACAATACACTATGTATGACACATATAATGGGTTACTGTGATCACTGGTCCTGTATATGCTGGAATTATGACACACAATACACTATATATGACACATATAATGGGTTACTGTGATCACTGGTCCTGTATATGCTGGAATTATGACACACAATACACTATGTATGACACATATAATGGTTACTGTGATCACTGGTCCTGTATATGCTGGAATTATGACACACAATACACATTGTATGACACATATAATGGGTTACTGTGATCGCTGGTCCTGTATATGCTGGAATTATGACACACAATACACTATGTATGACACATATAATGGGTTACTGTGATCACTGGTCCTGTATATACTGGAATTATGACACACAATACACATTGTATGACACATATAATGGTTACTGTGATCGCTGGTCCTGTATATACTGGAATTATGACACACAATACACTATGTATGACACATATAATGGGTTACTGTGATCACTGGTCCTGTATATACTGGAATTATGACACACAATACACTATGTATGACACATATAATGGTTACTGTGATCACTGGTCCTGTATATGCTGGAATTATGACACACAATACACTATATATGACACATATAATGGTTACTGTGATCGCTGCTCCTGTATATGCTGGAATTATGACACACAATACACTATGTATGACACATATAATGGTTACTGTGATCGCTGGTCCTGTATATGCTGGAATTATGACACACAGTACACTATGTATGACACATATAATGGGTTACTGTGATCACTGGTCCTGTATATGATGGAATTATGACACACAATACACTATGTATGACACATATAATGGGTTACTGTGATCGCTGGTCCTGTATATGCTGGAATTATGACACACAATACCCTATGTATGACACTTATAATGGCTTACTGTGATCACTTGTCCTGTATATGCTGGAATTATGACACACAATGCACTATGTATGACACATATAATGGGTTACTGTGATCACTGGTCCTGTATATGCTGGAATTATGACACACAATACACTATGTATGACACATATAATGGGTTACTGTGATCACTGGTCCTGTATATGCTGGAATTATGACACACAATACACTATGTATGACACATATAATGGTTACTGTGATCACTGATCCTGTATATGCTGGAATTATGACACACAATACACTATGTATAACACATATAATGGGTTACTGTGATCACTGCTCCTGTATATGCTGGAATTATGTCACACAATACACTATGTATGACACATATAATGGGTTACTGTGATCACTGCTCCTGTATATGCTGGAATTATGACACACAATACACTATATATGACACATATAATGGGTTACTGTGATCACAGGTCCTGTATATGCTGGAATTATGACACACAATACACTATGTATGACACATATAATGGGTTACTGTGATCACTGGTCCTGTATATGCTGGATATATGACACACAATCCACTATGTATGACACATATAATGGTTACTGTGATCACTGGTCCTGTATATGCTGGAATTATGACACACAATACACTATGTATGACACATATAATGGGTTACTGTGATCACTGGTCCTGTATATGCTGGAATTATGACACACAATACACTATGTATGACACATATAATGGGTTACTGTGATCGCTGGTCCTGTATATGCTGGAATTATGACACACAATACACTATGTATGACACATATAATGGTTACTGTGATCACTGGTCCTGTATATGCTGGAATTATGACACACAATACACTATGTATGACACATATAATGGGTTACTGTGATCACTGGTCCTGTATATGCTGGAATTATGACACACAATACACTATGTATGACACATATAATGGGTTACTGTGATCGCTGGTCCTGTATATGCTGGAATTATGGCACACAATACACTATGTATGACACATATAATGGATTACTGTGATCGCTGGTCCTGTATATGCTGGAATTATGACACACAATACACTATGTATGACACATATAATGGGTTACTGTGATCACTGGTCCTGTATATGCTGCAATTATGACACACAATACATTATGTATGACACATATAATGGGTTACTGTGATCACTGGTCTTGTATATGCTGGAATTATGACACACAATACACTATGTATGACACATATAATGGGTTACTGTGATCACTGGTCCTGTATATGCTGGAATTATGACACACAATACACTATGTATGACACATATAATGGGTTACTGTGATCACTGATCCTGTATATGCTGGAATTATGACACACAATACACTATGTATGACACATATAATGGGTTACTGTGATCACTGGTCCTGTATATGCTGGAATTATGACACACAATACACATTGTATGACACATATAATGGTTACTGTGATCGCTGGTCCTGTATATACTGGAAATATGACACACAATACACTATGTATGACACATATAATGGGTTACTGTGATCACTGGTCCTGTATATACTGGAATTATGACACACAATACACTATGTATGACACATATAATGGTTACTGTGATCACTGGTCCTGTATATGCTGGAATTATGACACACAATACACTATGTATGACACATATAATGGGTTACTGTGATCGCTGGTCCTGTATATGCTGGAATTATGACACACAATACACTATGTATGACACATATAATGGGTTACTGTGATCACTGGTCCTTTATATGCTGGAATTATGACACACAATACACTATGTATGACACATATAATGGGTTACTGTGATCACTGGTCCTGTATATGCTGGAATTATGACACACAATACACTATGTATGACACATATAATGGGTTACTGTGATCACTGGTCCTGTATATGCTGGAATTATGACACACAATACACTATGTATGACACATATAATGGGTTACTGTGATCACTGGTCCTGTATATGCTGGAATTATCACACACAATACACTATGTATGACACATATAATGGTTACTGTGATCACTGGTCCTGTATATGCTGGATATATGTCACACAATACACTATGTATGACACATATAATGGGTTACTGTGATCACTGGTCCTGTATATGCTGGAATTATCACACACAATACACTATGTATGACACATATAATGGGTTACTGTGATCACTGGTCCTGTATATGCTGGAATTATGACACACAATACACTATGTATGACACATATAATGGGTTACTGTGATCACTGGTCCTGTATATGCTGGAATTATGACACACAATACACTATGTATGACACATATAATGGGTTACTGTGATCGCTGGTCCTGTATATGCTGGAATTATGACACACAATACACTATGTATGACACATATAATGGTTACTGTGATCACTGGTCCTGTATATGCTGGAATTATGACACACAATACACTATGTATGACACATATAATGGGTTACTGTGATCACTGGTCCTGTATATGCTGGAATTATGACACACAATACACTATGTATGACACATATAATGGGTTACTGTGATCGCTGGTCCTGTATATGCTGGAATTATGGCACACAATACACTATGTATGACACATATAATGGATTACTGTGATCGCTGGTCCTGTATATGCTGGAATTATGACACACAATACACTATGTATGACACATATAATGGGTTACTGTGATCACTGGTCCTGTATATGCTGCAATTATGACACACAATACATTATGTATGACACATATAATGGGTTACTGTGATCACTGGTCTTGTATATGCTGGAATTATGACACACAATACACTATGTATGACACATATAATGGGTTACTGTGATCACTGGTCCTGTATATGCTGGAATTATGACACACAATACACTATGTATGACACATATAATGGGTTACTGTGATCACTGATCCTGTATATGCTGGAATTATGACACACAATACACTATGTATGACACATATAATGGGTTACTGTGATCACTGGTCCTGTATATGCTGGAATTATGACACACAATACACATTGTATGACACATATAATGGTTACTGTGATCGCTGGTCCTGTATATACTGGAATTATGACACACAATACACTATGTATGACACATATAATGGGTTACTGTGATCACTGGTCCTGTATATACTGGAATTATGACACACAATACACTATGTATGACACATATAATGGTTACTGTGATCACTGGTCCTGTATATGCTGGAATTATGACACACAATACACTATGTATGACACATATAATGGGTTACTGTGATCGCTGGTCCTGTATATGCTGGAATTATGACACACAATACACTATGTATGACACATATAATGGGTTACTGTGATCACTGGTCCTGTATATGCTGGAATTATGACACACAATACACTATGTATGACACATATAATGGGTTACTGTGATCACTGGTCCTGTATATGCTGGAATTATGACACACAATACACTATGTATGACACATATAATGGGTTACTGTGATCACTGGTCCTGTATATGCTGGAATTATGACACACAATACACTATGTATGACACATATAATGGGTTACTGTGATCACTGGTCCTGTATATGCTGGAATTATCACACACAATACACTATGTATGACACATATAATGGTTACTGTGATCACTGGTCCTGTATATGCTGGATATATGTCACACAATACACTATGTATGACACATATAATGGGTTACTGTGATCACTGGTCCTGTATATGCTGGAATTATCACACACAATACACTATGTATGACACATATAATGGGTTACTGTGATCGCAGGTCCTGTATATGCTGGATATATGACACACAATACACTATGTATGACACATATAATGGGTTACTGTGATCGCTGGTCCTGTATATGCTGGAATTATGACACACAATACACTATGTATGACACATATAATGGGTTACTGTGATCGCTGGTCCTGTATATGCTGGAATTATGGCACACAATACACTATGTATGACACATATAATGGATTACTGTGATCGCTGGTCCTGTATATGCTGGAATTATGACACACAATACACTATGTATGACACATATAATGGGTTACTGTGATCACTGGTCCTGTATATGCTGCAATTATGACACACAATACACTATGTATGACACATATAATGGGTTACTGTGATCACTGATCCTGTATATGCTGGAATTATGACACACAATACACTATGTATGACACATATAATGGGTTACTGTGATTCCTGGTCCTGTATATGCTGGAATTATGACACACAATACACTATGTATGACACATATAATGGTTTACTGTGATCACTGGTCCTGTATATGCTGGAATTATGACACACAATACACTATGTATGACACATATAATGGGTTACTGTGATCACTGGTCCTGTATATGCTGGATATATGACACACAATACACTATGTATGACACATATAATGGGTTACTGTGATCACTGGTCCTGTATATGCTGGAATTATGACACACAATACACTATGTATGACACATATAATGGGTTACTGTGATCACTGGTCCTGTATATGCTAGAATTATGACACACAATACACTATGTATGACACATATAATGGGTTACTGTGATCACTGGTCCTGTATATGCTGGAATTATGACACACAATACACTCTGTATGACACATATAATGGGTTACTGTGATCACTGGTCCTGTATATGCTGGATATATGACACACAATACACTATGTATGACACATATAATGGTTACTGTGATCACTGGTCCTGTATATGCTGGAATTATGACACACAATACACTATGTATGACACATATAATGGGTTACTGTGATCACTGGTCCTGTATATGCTGGAATTATGACACACAATACACTATGTATGACACATATAATGGTTACTGTGATCACTGGTCCTGTATATGCTGGAATTATGACACACAATACACTATGTATGACACATATAATGGGTTACTGTGATCACTGGTCCTGTATATGCTGGAATTATGACACACAATACACTATGTATGACACATATAATGGGTTACTGTGATCACTGGTCCTGTATATGCTGGAATTATGACACACAATACACTATTTATGACACATATAATGGGTTACTGTGATCACTGGTCCTGTATATGCTGGAATTATGACACACAATACACTATGTATGACACATATAATGGGTTACTGTGATCACTGGTCCTGTATATGCTGGAATTATGACACACAATACACTATACATATAATGGGTTACTGTGATCTCTGCTCCTGTATATGCTGGAATTATGACACACAATACACTATGTATAACACATATAATGGGTTACTGTGATCACTGCTCCTGTATATGCTGGAATTATGTCACACAATACACTATGTATGACACATATAATGGGTTACTGTGATCACTGCTCCTGTATATGCTGGAATTATGACACACAATACACTATATATGACACATATAATGGGTTACTGTGATCGCAGGTCCTGTATATGCTGGAATTATGACACACAATACACTATGTATGACACATATAATGGGTTACTGTGATCACTGGTCCTGTATATGCTGGATATATGACACACAATACACTATGTATGACACATATAATGGGTTACTGTGATCACTGGTCCTGTATATGCTGGATATATGACACACAATACACTATGTATGACACATATAATGGTTACTGTGATCACTGGTCCTGTATATGCTGGAATTATGACACACAATACACTATGTATGACACATATAATGGGTTACTGTGATCACTGGTCCTGTATATGCTGGAATTATGACACACAATACACTATGTATAACACATATAATGGGTTACTGTGATCACTGCTCCTGTATATGCTGGAATTATGACACACAATACACTATGTATGACACATATAATGGTTACTGTGATCACTGGTCCTGTATATGCTGGAATTATGACACACAATACACTATGTATGACACATATAATGGTTACTGTGATCGCTGGTCCTGTATATGCTGGAATTATGACACACAATACACTATGTATGACACATATAATGGGTTACTGTGATCACTGGTCCTGTATATGCTGGAATTATGTCACACAATACACTATGTATGACACATATAATGGGTTACTGTGATCACTGCTCCTGTATATGCTGGAATTATGACACACAATACACTATATATGACACATATAATGGGTTACTGTGATCGCAGGTCCTGTATATGCTGGAATTATGACACACAATACACTATGTATGACACATATAATGGGTTACTGTGATCACTGGTCCTGTATATGCTGGATATATGACACACAATACACTATGTATGACACATATAATGGTTACTGTGATCACTGGTCCTGTATATGCTGGAATTATGACACACAATACACTATGTATGACACATATAATGGTTACTGTGATCACTGGTCCTGTATATGCTGGAATTATGACACACAATACACTATGTATGACACATATAATGGGTTACTGTGATCACTGGTCCTGTATATGCTGGAATTATGACACACAATACACTATGTATGACACATATAATGGGTTACTGTGATCGCTGGTCCTGTATATGCTGGAATTATGGCACACAATACACTATGTATGACACATATAATGGTTACTGTGATCGCTGGTCCTGTATATGCTGGAATTATGACACACAATACACTATGTATGACACATATAATGGGTTACTGTGATCACTGGTCCTGTATATGCTGCAATTATGACACACAATACACTATGTATGACACATATAATGGGTTACTGTGATCACTGGTCCTGTATATGCTGCAATTATGACACACAATACACTATGTATGACACATATAATGGGTTACTGTGATCACTGGTCCTGTATATGCTGGAATTATGACACACAATACACTATGTATGACACATATAATGGGTTACTGTGATCACTGATCCTGTATGTGCTGGAATTATGACACACAATACACTATGTATGACACATATAATGGGTTACTGTGATCACTGATCCTGTATGTGCTGGAATTATGACACACAATACACTATGTATGACACATATAATGGGTTACTGTGATTCCTGGTCCTGTATATGCTGGAATTATGACACACAATACACTATGTATGACACATATAATGGGTTACTGTGATCACTGGTCCTGTATATGCTGGAATTATGACACACAATACACTATGTATGACACATATAATGGGTTACTGTGATCACTGGTCCTGTATATGCTGGAATTATGACACACAATACACTATGTATGACACATATAATGGTTACTGTGATCACTGGTCCTGTATATGCTGGAATTATGACACACAATACACTATGTATAACACATATAATGGGTTACTGTGATCACTGCTCCTGTATATGCTGGAATTATGTCACACAATACACTATGTATGACACATATAATGGGTTACTGTGATCACTGCTCCTGTATATGCTGGAATTATGACACACAATACACGATATATGACACATATAATGGGTTACTGTGATCGCAGGTCCTGTATATGCTGGAATTATGACACACAATACACTATGTATGACACATATAATGGTTACTATGATCACTGGTCCTGTATATGCTGGAATTATGACATACAATACACTATGTATGACACATATAATGGGTTACTGTGATCGCTGGTCCTGTATATGCTGGAATTATGACACACAATACACTATGTATGACACATATAATGGGTTACTGTGATCACTGGTCCTGTATATGCTGGAATTATGACACACAATACACTATGTATGACAGATATAATGGGTTACTGTGATCACTGGTCCTGTATATGCTGGAATTATGACACACAATACACTATGTATGACACATATAATGGGTTACTGTGATCACTGGTCTTGTATATGCTGTAATTATGACACACAATACACTATGTATGACACATATAATGGGTTACTGTGATCACTGGTCCTGTATATGCTGGAATAATGACACACAATACACTATGTATGACACATATAATGGTTACTGTGATCTCTGCTCCTGTATATGCTGGAATTATGACACATAATACACTATGTATGACAGATATAATGGGTTACTGTGATCACTGGTCCTGTATATGCTGGAATTATGACACACAATACACTATGTATGACAGATATAATGGGTTACTGTGATCACTGGTCCTGTATATGCTGGAATTATGACACACAATACACTATGTATGACACATATAATGGGTTACTGTGATCACTGGTCTTGTATATGCTGTAATTATGACACACAATACACTATGTATGACACATATAATGGTTACTGTGATCACTGGTCCTGTATATGCTGGTATTACACACAATACACTATGTATGACACATATAATGGGTTACTGTGATCGCTGGTCCTGTATATGCTGGAATTATGACACACAATACACTATGTATGACACATATAATGGGTTACTGTGATCACTGGTCCTGTATATGCTGGATATATGACACACAATACACTATGTATGACACATATAATGGTTACTGTGATCACTGGTCCTGTATATGCTGGAATTATGACACACAATACACTATGTATGACAAATATAATGGGTTACTGTGATCGCTGGTCCTGTATATACTGGAATTATGACACACAATACACTATGTATGACACATATAATGGGTTACTGTGATCGCTGGTCCTGTATATGATGGAATTATGACACACAATACACTATGTATGACACATATAATGGGTTACTGTGATCGCTGGTCCTGTATATGCTGGAATTATGGCACACAATACACTATGTATGACACATATAATGGATTACTGTGATCGCTGGTCCTGTATATGCTGGAATTATGACACACAATACACTATGTATGACACATATAATGGGTTACTGTGATCACTGGTCCTGTATATGCTGCAATTATGACACACAATACACTATGTATGACACATATAATGGTTACTGTGATCACTGGTCCTGTATATGCTGGAATTATGACACACAATACACTATGTATGACACATATAATGGTTACTGTGATCGCTGCTCCTGTATATGCTGGAATTATGACACACAATACACTATGTATGACACATATAATGGGTTACTGTGATCACTGGTCCTGTATATGCTGGAATTATGACACACAATACACTATGTATGACACATATAATGGTTACTGTGATCACTGGTCCTGTATATGCTGGAATTATGACACACAATACACTATGTATGACACATATAATGGGTTACTGTGATCACTGGCCCTGTATATGCTGGAATTATGACACACAATACACTATGTATGACACATATAATGGGTTACTGTGATCACTGGTCCTGTATATGCTGGAATTATGACACACAATACACTATATATGACACATATAATGGGTTACTGTGATCACTGGTCCTGTATATGCTGGAATTATGACACACAATACACTATGTATGACACATATAATGGTTACTGTGATCACTGGTCCTGTATATGCTGGAATTATGACACACAATACACATTGTATGACACATATAATGGGTTACTGTGATCGCTGGTCCTGTATATGCTGGAATTATGACACACAATACACTATGTATGACACATATAATGGGTTACTGTGATCACTGGTCCTGTATATACTGGAATTATGACACACAATACACATTGTATGACACATATAATGGTTACTATGATCGCTGGTCCTGTATATACTGGAATTATGACACACAATACACTATGTATGACACATATAATGGGTTACTGTGATCACTGGTCCTGTATATACTGGAATTATGACACACAATACACTATGTATGACACATATAATGGTTACTGTGATCACTGGTCCTGTATATGCTGGAATTATGACACACAATACACTATGTATGACACATATAATGGGTTACTGTGATCTCTGGTCCTGTATATGCTGGAATTATGACACAATACACTATGTATGACACATATAATGGTTACTGTGATCGCTGCTCCTGTATATGCTGGAATTATGACACACAATACACTATGTATGACACATATAATGGTTACTGTGATCGCTGGTCCTGTATATGCAGGAATTATGACACACAGTACACTATGTATGACACATATAATGGGTTACTGTGATCACTGGTCCTGTATATGATGGAATTATGACACACAATACACTATGTATGACACATATAATGGGTTACTGTGATCGCTGGTCCTGTATATGCTGGAATTATGACACACAATACACTATGTATGACACTTATAATGGCTTACTGTGATCACTGGTCCTGTATATGCTGGAATTATGACACACAATGCACTATGTATGACACATATAATGGGTTACTGTGATCACTGGTCCTGTATATGCTGGAATTATGACACACAATACACTATGTATGACACATATAATGGGTTACTGTGATCACTGGTCCTGTATATGCTGGAATTATGACACACAATACACTATGTATGACACATATAATGGTTACTGTGATCACTGGTCCTGTATATGCTGGAATTATGACACACAATACACTATGTATAACACATATAATGGGTTACTGTGATCACTGCTCCTGTATATGCTGGAATTATGTCACACAATACACTATGTATGACACATATAATGGGTTACTGTGATCACTGCTCCTGTATATGCTGGAATTATGACACACAATACATTATATATGACACATATAATGGGTTACTGTGATCGCAGGTCCTGTATATGCTGGAATTATGACACACAATACACTATGTATGACACATATAATGGGTTACTGTGATCACTGGTCCTGTATATGCTGGATATATGACACACAATACACTATGTATGACACATATAATGGTTACTGTGATCACTGGTCCTGTATATGCTGGAATTATGACACACAATACACTATGTATGACACATATAATGGGTTACTGTGATCACTGGTCCTGTATATGCTGGAATTATGACACACAATACACTATGTATGACACATATAATGGGTTACTGTGATCGCTGGTCCTGTATATGCTGGAATTATGACACACAATACACTATGTATGACACATATAATGGGTTACTGTGATCACTGGTCCTGTATATGCTGGAATTATGACACACAATACACTATGTATGACACATATAATGGGTTACTGTGATCGCTGGTCCTGTATATGCTGGAATTATGGCACACAATACACTATGTATGACACATATAATGGATTACTGTGATCGCTGGTCCTGTATATGCTGGAATTATGACACACAATACACTATGTATGACACATATAATGGGTTACTGTGATCACTGGTCCTGTATATGCTGCAATTATGACACACAATACACTATGTATGACACATATAATGGGTTACTGTGATCACTGGTCCTGTATATGCTGGAATTATGACACACAATACACTATGTATGACACATATAATGGGTTACTGTGATCACTGATCCTGTATGTGCTGGAATTATGACACACAATACACTATGTATGACACATATAATGGGTTACTGTGATTCCTGGTCCTGTATATGCTGGAATTATGACACACAATACACTATGTATGACACATATAATGGGTTACTGTGATCACTGGTCCTGTATATGCTGGAATTATGACACACAATACACTATGTATGACACATATAATGGGTTACTGTGATCACTGGTCCTGTATATGCTGGAATTATGACACACAATACACTATGTATGACACATATAATGGGTTACTGTGATCACTGGTCCTGTATATGCTGGAATTATGACACACAATACACTATGTATAACACATATAATGGGTTACTGTGATCACTGCTCCTGTATATGCTGGAATTATGTCACACAATACACTATGTATGACACATATAATGGGTTACTGTGATCACTGCTCCTGTATATGCTGGAATTATGACACACAATACACTATATATGACACATATAATGGGTTACTGTGATCGCAGGTCCTGTATATGCTGGAATTATGACACACAATACACTATGTATGACACATATAATGGGTTACTGTGATCTCTGCTCCTGTATATGCTGGAATTATGACACACAATACACTATGTATGACACATATAATGGTTACTGTGATCACTGGTCCTGTATATGCTGGAATTATGACATACAATACACTATGTATGACACATATAATGGGTTACTGTGATCGCTGGTCCTGTATATGCTGGAATTATGACACACAATACACTATGTATGACACATATAATGGGTTACTGTGATCACTGGTCCTGTATATGCTGGAATTATGACACACAATACACTATGTATGACAGATATAATGGGTTACTGTGATCACTGGTCCTGTATATGCTGGAATTATGACACACAATACACTATGTATGACACATATAATGGGTTACTGTGATCACTGGTCTTGTATATGCTGTAATTATGACACACAATACACTATGTATGACACATATAATGGGTTACTGTGATCACTGGTCCTGTATATGCTGGAATTATGACACACAATACACTATGTATGACACATATAATGGTTACTGTCATCACTGGTCCTGTATATGCTGGAATTATGACACACAATACACTATGTATGACACATATAATGGTTACTGTGATCTCTGCTCCTGTATATGCTGGAATTATGACACATAATACACTATGTATGACACATATAATGGGATACTGTGATCACTGGTCCTGTATATGCTGAAATTATGACACACAATACACTATGTATGACACATATAATGGTTACTGTGATCGCTGGTCCTGTATATGCTGGAATTATGACACACAATACACATTGTATGACACATATAATGGTTACTGTGATCGCTGGTCCTGTATATACTGGAATTATGACACACAATACACTATGTATGACACATATAATGGGTTACTGTGATCACTGGTCCTGTATATACTGGAATTATGACACACAATACACTATGTATGACACATATAATGGGTTACTGTGATCACTGGTCCTGTATATGCTGGATATATGACACACAATACACTATGTATGACACATATAATGGTTACTGTGATCGCTGGTCCTGTATATGCTGGAATTATGACACACAATACACTATGTATGACACATATAATGGGTTACTGTGATCGCTGGTCCTGTATATGCTGGAATTATGACACACAATACACTATGTATGACACATATAATGGGTTACTGTGATCACTGGTCCTGTATATGCTGGAATTATGACACACAATACACTATGTATGACACATATAATGGGTTACTGTGATCACTGGTCCTGTATATGCTGGAATTATGACACACAATACACTATGTATGACACATATAATGGGTTACTGTGATCACTGGTCCTGTATATGCTGGAATTATCACACACAATACACTATGTATGACACATATAATGGTTACTGTGATCACTGGTCCTGTATATGCTGGATATATGACACACAATACACTATGTATGACACATATAATGGGTTACTGTGATCACTGGTCCTGTATATGCTGGAATTATCACACACAATACACTATGTATGACACATATAATGGGTTACTGTGATCACTGGTCCTGTATATGCTGGATATATGACACACAATACACTATGTATGACACATATAATGGGTTACTGTGATCGCTGGTCCTGTATATGCTGGAATTATGACACACAATACACTATGTATGACACATATAATGGGTTACTGTGATCACTGGTCCTGTATATGCTGCAATTATGACACACAATACACTATGTATGACACATATAATGGGTTACTGTGATCACTGATCCTGTATATGCTGGAATTATGACACACATTACACTATGTATGACACATATAATGGGTTACTGTGATTTCTGGTCCTGTATATGCTGGAATTAATACACACAATACACTATGTATGACACATATAATGGGTTACTGTGATCTCTGCTCCTGTATATGCTGGAATTATGTCACACAATACACTATGTATGACACATATAATGGGTTACTGTGATCGCTGGTCCTGTATATGCAGGAATTATGACACACAGTACACTATGTATGACACATATAATGGGTTACTGTGATCACTGGTCCTGTATATGATGGAATTATGACACACAATACACTATGTATGACACATATAATGGGTTACTGTGATCGCTGGTCCTGTATATGCTGGAATTATGACACACAATACACTATGTATGACACTTATAATGGCTTACTGTGATCACTGGTCCTGTATATGCTGGAATTATGACACACAATGCACTATGTATGACACATATAATGGGTTACTGTGATCACTGGTCCTGTATATGCTGGAATTATGACACACAATACACTATGTATGACACATATAATGGGTTACTGTGATCACTGGTCCTGTATATGCTGGAATTATGACACACAATACACTATGTATGACACATATAATGGTTACTGTGATCACTGGTCCTGTATATGCTGGAATTATGACACACAATACACTATGTATAACACATATAATGGGTTACTGTGATCACTGCTCCTGTATATGCTGGAATTATGTCACACAATACACTATGTATGACACATATAATGGGTTACTGTGATCACTGCTCCTGTATATGCTGGAATTATGACACACAATACATTATATATGACACATATAATGGGTTACTGTGATCGCAGGTCCTGTATATGCTGGAATTATGACACACAATACACTATGTATGACACATATAATGGGTTACTGTGATCACTGGTCCTGTATATGCTGGATATATGACACACAATACACTATGTATGACACATATAATGGTTACTGTGATCACTGGTCCTGTATATGCTGGAATTATGACACACAATACACTATGTATGACACATATAATGGGTTACTGTGATCACTGGTCCTGTATATGCTGGAATTATGACACACAATACACTATGTATGACACATATAATGGGTTACTGTGATCGCTGGTCCTGTATATGCTGGAATTATGACACACAATACACTATGTATGACACATATAATGGGTTACTGTGATCACTGGTCCTGTATATGCTGGAATTATGACACACAATACACTATGTATGACACATATAATGGGTTACTGTGATCGCTGGTCCTGTATATGCTGGAATTATGGCACACAATACACTATGTATGACACATATAATGGATTACTGTGATCGCTGGTCCTGTATATGCTGGAATTATGACACACAATACACTATGTATGACACATATAATGGGTTACTGTGATCACTGGTCCTGTATATGCTGCAATTATGACACACAATACACTATGTATGACACATATAATGGGTTACTGTGATCACTGGTCCTGTATATGCTGGAATTATGACACACAATACACTATGTATGACACATATAATGGGTTACTGTGATCACTGATCCTGTATGTGCTGGAATTATGACACACAATACACTATGTATGACACATATAATGGGTTACTGTGATTCCTGGTCCTGTATATGCTGGAATTATGACACACAATACACTATGTATGACACATATAATGGGTTACTGTGATCACTGGTCCTGTATATGCTGGAATTATGACACACAATACACTATGTATGACACATATAATGGGTTACTGTGATCACTGGTCCTGTATATGCTGGAATTATGACACACAATACACTATGTATGACACATATAATGGGTTACTGTGATCACTGGTCCTGTATATGCTGGAATTATGACACACAATACACTATGTATAACACATATAATGGGTTACTGTGATCACTGCTCCTGTATATGCTGGAATTATGTCACACAATACACTATGTATGACACATATAATGGGTTACTGTGATCACTGCTCCTGTATATGCTGGAATTATGACACACAATACACTATATATGACACATATAATGGGTTACTGTGATCGCAGGTCCTGTATATGCTGGAACAATACACTATGTATGACACATATAATGGGTTACTGTGATCTCTGCTCCTGTATATGCTGGAATTATGACACACAATACACTATGTATGACACATATAATGGTTACTGTGATCACTGGTCCTGTATATGCTGGAATTATGACATACAATACACTATGTATGACACATATAATGGGTTACTGTGATCGCTGGTCCTGTATATGCTGGAATTATGACACACAATACACTATGTATGACACATATAATGGGTTACTGTGATCACTGGTCCTGTATATGCTGGAATTATGACACACAATACACTATGTATGACAGATATAATGGGTTACTGTGATCACTGGTCCTGTATATGCTGGAATTATGACACACAATACACTATGTATGACACATATAATGGGTTACTGTGATCACTGGTCTTGTATATGCTGTAATTATGACACACAATACACTATGTATGACACATATAATGGGTTACTGTGATCACTGGTCCTGTATATGCTGGAATTATGACACACAATACACTATGTATGACACATATAATGGTTACTGTCATCACTGGTCCTGTATATGCTGGAATTATGACACACAATACACTATGTATGACACATATAATGGTTACTGTGATCTCTGCTCCTGTATATGCTGGAATTATGACACATAATACACTATGTATGACACATATAATGGGATACTGTGATCACTGGTCCTGTATATGCTGAAATTATGACACACAATACACTATGTATGACACATATAATGGTTACTGTGATCGCTGGTCCTGTATATGCTGGAATTATGACACACAATACACATTGTATGACACATATAATGGTTACTGTGATCGCTGGTCCTGTATATACTGGAATTATGACACACAATACACTATGTATGACACATATAATGGGTTACTGTGATCACTGGTCCTGTATATACTGGAATTATGACACACAATACACTATGTGTGACACATATAATGGTTACTGTGATCGCTCGTCCTGTATATGCTGGAATTATGACACACAATACACTATGTATGACACATATAATGGGTTACTGTGATCGCTGGTCCTGTATATGCTGGAATTATGACACACAATACACTATGTATGACACATATAATGGGTTACTGTGATCACTGGTCCTGTATATGCTGGAATTATGACACACAATACACTATGTATGACAGATATAATGGGTTACTGTGATCACTGGTCCTGTATATGCTGGAATTATGACACACAATACACTATGTATGACACATATAATGGGTTACTGTGATCACTGGTCCTGTATATGCTGGAATTATGACACACAATACACTATGTATGACACATATAATGGGTTACTGTGATCACTGGTCCTGTATATGCTGGAATTATCACACACAATACACTATGTATGACACATATAATGGTTACTGTGATCACTGGTCCTGTATATGCTGGATATATGACACACAATACACTATGTATGACACATATAATGGGTTACTGTGATCACTGGTCCTGTATATGCTGGAATTATCACACACAATACACTATGTATGACACATATAATGGGTTACTGTGATCACTGGTCCTGTATATGCTGGATATATGACACACAATACACTATGTATGACACATATAATGGGTTACTGTGATCACTGGTCCTGTATATGCTGGAATTATGACACACAATACACTATGTATGACACATATAATGGGTTACTGTGATCGCTGGTCCTGTATATGCTGGAATTATGGCACACAATACACTATGTATGACACATATAATGGATTACTGTGATCGCTGGTCCTGTATATGCTGGAATTATGACACACAATACACTATGTATGACACATATAATGGGTTACTGTGATCACTGATCCTGTATATGCTGGAATTATGACACACAATACACTATGTATGACACATATAATGGGTTACTGTGATCACTGGTCCTGTATGTGCTGGATATATGACACACAATACACTATGTATGACACATATAATGGGTTACTGTGATTCCTGGTCCTGTATATGCTGGAATTATGACACACAATACACTATGTATGACACATATAATGGGTTACTGTGATCTCTGCTCCTGTATATGCTGGAATTATGACACATAATACACTATGTATGACACATATAATGGGTTACTGTGATCGCTGGTCCTGTATATGCTGGAATTATGACACACAATACACTATGTATGACACATATAATGGGATACTGTGATCACTGGTCCTGTATATGCTGGAATTATGACACACAATACACTATGTATGACACATATAATGGGATACTGTGATCACTGGTCCTGTATATGCTGGAATTATGACACACAATACACTATGTATGACACATATAATGGGTTACTGTGATCACTGGTCCTGTATATGCTGGAATTATGACACACAATACACTATGTATGAAACATATAATGGGTTACTGTGATCGCTGGTCCTGTATATGCTGGAATTATAGCACACAATACACTATGTATGACACATATAATGGGTTACTGTGATCACTGGTCCTGTATATGCTGGAATTATGACACACAATACACTATGTATGACACATATAATGGGTTACTGTGATCTCTGGTCCTGTATATGCTGGATATATGACACACAATACACTATGTATGACACATATAATGGGTTACTGTGATCGCTGGTCCTGTATATGCTGGAATTATGACACACAATACACTATGTATGACACATATAATGGGATACTGTGATCACTGGTCCTGTATATACAGGAATTATGACACACAATACACTATGTATGACACATATAATGGGTTACTGTGATCACTGGTCCTGTATATGCTGGATATATGACACACAATACACTATGTATGACACATATAATGGGATACTGTGATCACTGGTCCTGTATATGCTGGAATTATGACACACAATACACTATGTATGACACATATAATGGGATACTGTGATCACTGGTCCTGTATATGCTGGAATTATGACACACAATACACTATGTATGACACATATAATGGGTTACTGTGATCACGGGTCCTGTATATGCTGGAATTATGACACACAATACACTATGTATGACACATATAATGGGTTAATGTGATCGCTGGTCCTGTATATGCTGGAATTATGACACACAATACACTATGTATGATGCATATAATGGGTTACTGTGATCGCTGGTCCTGTATATGCTGGAAATATGACACACAATACACTATGTATGACACATATAATGGGTTACTGTGATCTCTGGTCCTGTATATGCTGGATATATGACACACAATACACTATGTATGACACATATAATGGGTTACTGTGATCGCTGGTCCTGTATATGCTGGAATTATGACACACAATACACTATGTATGACACATATAATGGGATACTGTGATCACTGGTCCTGTATATAGTGGAATTATGACACACAATACACTATGTATGACACATATAATGGGTTACTGTGATCACTGGTCCTAAATATCCTGGATATATGACACACAATACACTATGTATGACACATATAATGGGATACTGTGATCACTGGTCCTGTATATGCTGGAATTATGACACACAATACACTATGTATGACACATATAATGGGATACTGTGATCACTGGTCCTGTATATGCTGGAATTATGACACACAATACACTATGTATGACACATATAATGGGATACTGTGATCACTGGTCCTGTATATGCTGGAATTATGACACACAATACACTATGTATGACACATATAATGGGTTACTGTGATCACTGGTCCTGTATATGCTGGAATTATGACACACAATACACTATGTATGACACCTATAATGGGTTACTGTGATCGCTGGTCCTGTATATGCTGGAATTATGACACACAATACACTATGTGTGACACATATAATGGGATACTGTGATCACTGGTCCTGTATATGCTGGAATTATGACACACAATACACTATGTATGATACATATAATGGGTTACTGTGATCACTGGTCCTGTATATGCTGGAATTATGACACACAATACACTATGTATGACACATATAATGGGTTACTGTGATCACTGGTCCTGTATATGCTGGAATTATGACACACAATACACTATGTATGACACATATAATAGGTTACTGTGATCACTGGTCCTGTATATGCTGGAATTATGACACACAATACACTATGTATGACACATATAATGGTTACTGTGATCACTGGTCCTGTATATGCTGGAATTATGACACACAATACACTATGTATGACACATATAATGGGTTACTGTGATAGCTGGTCCTGTATATGCTGGAATTATGACACACAATACACTATGTATGACACATATAATGGGTTACTGTGATCACTGGTCCTGTATATGCTGGAATTATGACACACAATGCACTATGTATGACAGATATAATGGGTTACTGTGATCACTGGTCCTGTATATGCTGGAATTATGACACACAATACACTATGTATGACACATATAATGGGTTACTGTGATCACTGGTCCTGTATATGCTGGAATTATGACACACAATACACTATGTATGACACATATAATGGGTTACTGTGATCACTGGTCCTGTATATGCTGGAATTATCACACACAATACACTATGTATGACACATATAATGGTTACTGTGATCACTGGTCCTGTATATGCTGGATATATGACACACAATACACTATGTATGACACATATAATGGGTTACTGTGATCACTGGTCCTGTATATGCTGGAATTATGACACACAATACACTATGTATGACACATATAATGGTTACTGTGATCACTGGTCCTGTATATGCTGGAATTATCACACACAATACACTATGTATGACACATATAATGGGTTACTGTGATCACTGGTCCTGTATATGCTGGATATATGACACACAATACACTATGTATGACACATATAATGGGTTACTGTGATCACTGGTCCTGTATATGCTGGAATTATGACACACAATACACTATGTATGACACATATAATGGGTTACTGTGATCGCTGGTCCTGTATATGCTGGAATTATGGCACACAATACACTATGTATGACACATATAATGGATTACTGTGATCGCTGGTCCTGTATATGCTGGAATTATGACACACAATACACTATGTATGACACATATAATGGGTTACTGTGATCACTGGTCCTGTATATGCTGCAATTATGACACACAATACACTATGTATGACACATATAATGGGTTACTGTGATCACTGATCCTGTATATGCTGGAATTATGACACACAATACACTATGTATGACACATATAATGGGTTACTGTGATTCCTGGTCCTGTATATGCTGGAATTAATACACACAATACACTATGTATGACACATATAATGGGTTACTGTGATCTCTGCTCCTGTATATGCTGGAATTATGACACATAATACACTATGTATGACACATATAATGGCTTACTGTGATCACTGGTCCTGTATATGCTGGAATTATGACTCACAATACACTATGTATGACACATATAATGGGTTACTGTGATCACTGGTCCTGTATATGCTGGAATTATGACACACAAAACACTATGTATGACACATATAATGGGTTACTGTGATCACTGGTCCTGTATATGCTGGAATTATGACACACAATATACTATGTATGACACATATAATGGTTACTGTGATCACTGGTCCTGTATATGCTGGAATTATGACACACAATACACTATGTATAACACATATAATGGGTTACTGTGATCACTGGTCCTGTATATGCTGGAATTATGTCACACAATACACTATGTATGACACATATAATGGGTTACTGTGATCACTGCTCCTGTATATGCTGAAATTATGACACACAATACACTATATATGACACATATAATGGGTTACTGTGATCGCAGGTCCTGTATATGCTGGAATTATGACACACAATACACTATGTATGACACATATAATTGTTACTGTGATCACTGGTCCTGTATATGCTGGAATTATGACACACAATACACTATGTATGACACATATAATGGGTTACTGTGATCGCTGGTCCTGTATATGCTGGAATTATGACACACAATACACTATGTATGACACATATAATGGGTTACTGTGATCACTGGTCCTGTATATGCTGGAATTATGACACACAATACACTATGTATGACAGATATAATGGGTTACTGTGATCACTGGTCCTGTATATGCTGGAATTATGACACACAATACACTATGTATGACACATATAATGGGTTACTGTGATCACTGGTCCTGTATATGCTGGAATTATGACACACAATACACTATGTATGACACATATAATGGTTACTGTGATCACTGGTCCTGTATATGCTGGAATTATGACACACAATACACTATGTATGACACATATAATGGGTTACTGTGATCACTGGTCCTGTATATGCTGGAATTATGACACACAATACACTATGTATGACACATATAATGGGTTACTGTGATCACTGGTCCTGTATATGCTGGAATTATCACACACAATACACTATGTATGACACATATAATGGTTACTGTGATCACTGGTCCCGTATATGCTGGATATATGACACACAATACACTATGTATGACACATATAATGGGTTACTGTGATCACTGGTCCTGTATATGCTGGAATTATCAAACACAATACACTATGTATGACACATATAATGGGTTACTGTGATCACTGGTCCTGTATATGCTGGATATATGACACACAATACACTATGTATGACACATATAATGGGTTACTGTGATCACTGGTCCTGTATATGCTGGAATTATCAAACACAATACACTATGTATGACACATATAATGGGTTACTGTGATCGCTGGTCCTGTATATGCTGGAATTATGGCACACAATACACTATGTATGACACATATAATGGATTACTGTGATCGCTGGTCCTGTATATGCTGGAATTATGGCACACAATACACTATGTATGACACATATAATGGATTACTGTGATCGCTGGTCCTGTATATGCTGGAATTATGGCACACAATACACTATGTATGACACATATAATGGATTACTGTGATCGCTGGTCCTGTATATGCTGGAATTATGACACACAATACACTATGTATGACACATATAATGGTTACTGTGATCGCTGGTCCTGTATATGCTGGATATATGACACACAATACACTATGTATGACACATATAATGGGTTACTGTGATCACTGATCCTGTATATGCTGGAATTATGACACACAATACACTATGTATGACACATATAATGGGTTACTGTGATCACTGGTCCTGTATGTGCTGGATATATGACACACAATACACTATGTATGACACATATAATGGGTTACTGTGATTCTTGGTCCTGTATATGCTGGAATTATGACACACAATACACTATGTATGACACATATAATGGGTTACTGTGATCTCTGCTCCTGTATATGCTGGAATTATGACACATAATACACTATGTATGACACATATAATGGGTTACTGCGATCGCTGGTCCTGTATATGCTGGAATTATGACACACAATACACTATGTATGACACATATAAAGGGTTACTGTGATCACTGGTCCTGTATGTGCTGGATATATGACACACAATACACTATGTATGACACATATAATGGGTTACTGTGATTCTTGGTCCTGTATATGCTGGAATTATGACACACAATACACTATGTATGACACATATAATGGGTTACTGTGATCGCTGGTCCTGTATATGCTGGAATTATGACACATAATACGCTATGTATGACACATATAATGGGTTACTGCGATCGCTGGTCCTGTATATGCTGGAATTATGACACACAATACACTATGTATGACACATATAATGGGTTACTGTGATCTCTGCTCCTGTATATGCTGGAATTATGACACATAATACACTATGTATGACACATATAATGGGATACTGTGATCACTGGTCCTGTATATGCTGGAATTATGACACACAATACACTATGTATGACACATATAATGGATTACTGTGATCTCTGGTCCTGTATATGCTGGATATATGACACACAATACACTATGTATGACACATATAATGGGTTACTGTGATCGCTGGTCCTGTATATGCTGGAATTATGACACACAATACACTATGTATGACACATATAATGGGATACTGTGATCACTGGTCCTGTATATACTGGAATTATGACACACAATACACTATGTATGACACATATAATGGGTTACTGTGATCACTGGTCCTGTATATGATGGATATATGACACACAATACACTATGTATGACACATATAATGGGATACTGTGATCACTGGTCCTGTATATGCTGGAATTATGACACACAATACACTATGTATGACACATATAATGGGATACTGTGATCACTGGTCCTGTATATGCTGGAATTATGACACACAATACACTATGTATGACACATATAATGGGTTACTGTGATCACTGGTCCTGTATATGCTGGAATTATGACACACAATACACTATGTATGACACAAATAATGGGTTACTGTGATCGCTGGTCCTGTATATGCTGGAATTATGACACACAATACACTATGTATGACACATATAATGGGATACTGTGATCACTGGTCCTGTATATGCTGGAATTATGACACACAATACACTATGTATGACACATATAATGGGTTACTGTGATCTCTGGTCCTGTATATATGACACACAATACACTATGTATGACACATATAATGGGTTACTGTGATCGCTGGTCCTGTATATGCTGGAATTATGACACACAATACACTATGTATGACACATATAATGGGATACTGTGATCACTGGTCCTGTATATACTGGAATTATGACACACAATACACTATGTATGACACATATAATGGGTTACTGTGATCACTGGTCCTGTATATGCTGGATATATGACACACAATACACTATGTATGACACATATAATGGGATACTGTGATCACTGGTCCTGTATATGCTGGAATTATGACACACAATACACTATGTATGACACATATAATGGGATACTGTGATCACTGGTCCTGTATATGCTGGAATTATGACACACAATACACTATGTATGACACATATAATGGGTTACTGTGATCACTGCTCCTGTATATGCTGGAATTATGACACACAATACACTATGTATGACAGATATAATGGGTTACTGTGATCGCTGGTCCTGTTTATGCTGGAATTATGACACACAATACACTATGTATGATACATATAATGGGTTACTGTGATCGCTGGTCCTGTATCTGCTGGAATTATGACACACAATACACTATGTATGACACATATAATGGGTTACTGTGATCGCTGGTCCTGTATATGCTGGAATTATGACACACAATACACTATGTATGATGCATATAATGGGTTACTGTGATCACTGGTCCTGTATATGCTGGAATTATGACACACAATACACTATGTATGACAGATATAATGGGTTACTGTGATCTCTGGTCCTGTATATGCTGGATATATGACACACAATACACTATGTATGACACATATAATGGGTTACTGTGATCGCTGGTCCTGTATATGCTGGAATTATGACACACAATACACTATGTATGACACATATAATGGGATACTGTGATCACTGGTCCTGTATATACTGGAATTATGACACACAATACACTATGTATGACACATATAATGGGTTACTGTGATCACTGGTCCTGTATATGCTGGATATATGACACACAATACACTATGTATGACACATATAATGGGTTACTGTGATCACTGGTACTGTATATGCTGGAATTATGACACACAATACACTATGTATGACACATATAATGGGATACTGTGATCACTGGTCCTGTATATGCTGGAATTATGACACACAATACACTATGTATGACACATATAATGGGTTACTGTGATCACTGATCCTGTATATGCTGGAATTATGACACACAATACACTATGTATGACACATATAATGGGTTACTGTGATTCCTGGTCCTGTATATGCTGGAATTAATACACACAATACACTATGTATGACACATATAATGGGTTACTGTGATCTCTGCTCCTGTATATGCTGGAATTATGACACATAATACACTATGTATGACACATATAATGGCTTACTGTGATCACTGGTCCTGTATATGCTGGAATTATGACACACAATGCACTATGTATGACACATATAATGGGTTACTGTGATCACTGGTCCTGTATATGCTGGAATTATGACACACAAAACACTATGTATGACACATATAATGGGTTACTGTGATCACTGGTCCTGTATATGCTGGAATTATGACACACAATACACTATGTATGACACATATAATGGTTACTGTGATCACTGGTCCTGTATATGCTGGAATTATGACACACAATACACTATGTATAACACATATAATGGGTTACTGTTATCACTGGTCCTGTATATGCTGGAATTATGTCACACAATACACTATGTATGACACATATAATGGGTTACTGTGATCGCTGGTCCTGTATATGCTGGAATTATGACACACAATACACTATGTATGACAGATATAATGGGTTACTGTGATCACTGGTCCTGTATATGCTGGAATTATGACACACAATACACTATGTATGACACATATAATGGGTTACTGTGATCACTGGTCCTGTATATGCTGGAATTATGACACACAATACACTATGTATGACACATATAATGGGTTACTGTGATCACTGGTCCTGTATATGCTGGAATTATCACACACAATACACTATGTATGACACATATAATGGTTACTGTGATCACTGGTCCCGTATATGCTGGATATATGACACACAATACACTATGTATGACACATATAATGGGTTACTGTGATCACTGGTCCTGTATATGCTGGAATTATCAAACACAATACACTATGTATGACACATATAATGGGTTACTGTGATCACTGGTCCTGTATATGCTGGATATATGACACACAATACACTATGTATGACACATATAATGGGTTACTGTGATCACTGGTCCTGTATATGCTGGAATTATCAAACACAATACACTATGTATGACACATATAATGGGTTACTGTGATCGCTGGTCCTGTATATGCTGGAATTATGGCACACAATACACTATGTATGACACATATAATGGATTATTGTGATCGCTGGTCCTGTATATGCTGGAATTATGACACACAATACACTATGTATGACACATATAATGGGTTACTGTGATCACTGATCCTGTATATGCTGGAATTATGACACACAATACACTATGTATGACACATATAATGGGTTACTGTGATCACTGGTCCTGTATGTGCTGGATATATGACACACAATACACTATGTATGACACATATAATGGGTTACTGTGATTCTTGGTCCTGTATATGCTGGAATTATGACACACAATACACTATGTATGACACATATAATGGGTTACTGTGATCTCTGCTCCTGTATATGCTTTAATTATGACACATAATACACTATGTATGACACATATAATGGGTTACTGTGATCTCTGCTCCTGTATATGCTTTAATTATGACACACAATACACTATGTATGACACATATAATGGGTTACTGTGATCGCTGGTCCTGTATATGCTGGAATTATGACACACAATACACTATGTATGACACATATAATGGGTTACTGTGATCTCTGCTCCTGTATATGCTGGAATTATGACACATAATACACTATGTATGACACATATAATGGGATACTGTGATCACTGGTCCTGTATATGCTGGAATTATGACACACAATACACTATGTATGACACATATAATGGGTTACTGTGATCTCTGGTCCTGTATATGCTGGATATATGACACACAATACACTATGTATGACACATATAATGGGTTACTGTGATCGCTGGTCCTATATATGCTGGAATTATGACACACAATACACTATGTATGACACATATAATGGGATACTGTGATCACTGGTCCTGTATATACTGGAATTATGACACACAATACACTATGTATGACACATATAATGGGTTACTGTGATCACTGGTCCTGTATATGCTGGATATATGACACACAATACACTATGTATGACACATATAATGGGATACTGTGATCACTGGTCCTGTATATGCTGGAATTATGACACACAATACACTATGTATGACACATATAATGGGTTACTGTGATCACTGGTCCTGTATATGCTGGAATTATGACACACAATACACTATGTATGACACATATAATAGGTTAATGTGATCACTGGTCCTGTATATGCTGGAATTATGACACACAATACACTATGTATGACACATATAATGGGTTACTGTGATCGCTGGTCCTGTATATGCTGGAATTATGACACACAATACACTATGTATGACACATATAATGGGATACTGTGATCACTGGTCCTGTATATGCTGGAATTATGACACACAATACACTATGTATGACACATATAATGGGTTACTGTGATCTCTTTTCCTGTATATGCTGGATATATGACACACAATACACTATGTATGACACATATAATGGGTTACTGTGATCGCTGGTCCTGTATATGCTGGAATTATGACACACAATACACTATGTATGACACATATAATGGGATACTGTGATCACTGGTCCTGTATATACTGGAATTATGACACACAATACACTATGTATGACACATATAATGGGTTACTGTGATCACTGGTCCTGTATATGCTGGATATATGACACACAATACACTATGTATGACACATATAATGGGATACTGTGATCACTGGTCCTGTATATGCTGGAATTATGACACACAATACACTATGTATGACACATATAATGGGATACTGTGATCACTGGTCCTGTATATGCTGGAATTATGACACACAATACACTATGTATGACACATATAATGGGTTACTGTGATCACTGGTCCTGTATATGCTGGAATTATGACACACAATACTCTATGTATGACACATATAATGGGTTACTGTGATCGCTGGTCCTGTTTATGCTGGAATTATGACACACAATACACTATGTATGACACATATAATGGGTTACTGTGATCGCTGGTCCTGTATATGCTGGAATTATGACACACAATACACTATGTATGACACATATAATGGGATACTGTGATCACTGGTCCTGTATATACTGGAATTATGACACAATACACTATGTATGACACATATAATGGGTTACTGTGATCACTGGTCCTGTATATGCTGGATATATGACACACAATACACTATGTATGACACATATAATGGGATACTGTGATCACTGGTCCTGTATATGCTGGAATTATGACACACAATACACTATGTATGACACATATAATGGGATACTGTGATCACTGGTCCTGTATATGCTGGAATTATGACACACAATACACTATGTATGACACATATAATGGGATACTGTGATCACTGGTCCTGTATATGCTGGAATTATGACACACAATACACTATGTATGACACATATAATGGGTTACTGTGATCACTGGTCCTGTATATGCTGGAATTATGACACACAATACACTATGTATGACACATATAATGGGTTACTGTGATCGCTGGTCCTGTATATGCTGGAATTATGACACACAATACACTATGTATGACACATATAATGGGTTACTGTGATCGCTGGTCCTGTATATGCTGGAATTATGACACACAATACACTATGTATGACACATATAATGGGTTACTGTGATCACTGGTCCTGTATATGCTGGAATTATGACACACAATACACTATGTATGACGCATATAATGGGTTACTGTGATCGCTGGTCCTGTATATGCTGGAATTATGACACACAATACACTATGTATGACACATATAATGGGATACTGTGATCTCTGGTCCTGTATATGCTGGAATTATGACACACAATACACTATGTATGATACATATAATGGGTTACTGTGATCGCTGGTCCTGTATATGCTGGAATTATGACACACAATACACTATGTATGACACATATAATGGGATACTGTGATCACTGGTCCTGTATATGCTGGAATTATGACACACAATACACTATGTATGATACATATAATGGGTTACTGTGATCGCTGGTCCTGTATATGCTGGAATTATGACACATAATACACTATGTATGACACATATAATGGGATACTGTGATCACTGGTCCTGTATATGCTGGAATTATGACACACAATACACTATGTATGACACATATAATGGGTTACTGTGATCACTGGTCCTGTATATGCTGGAAGTATGACACACAATACACTATGTATGACACATATAATGGGTTACTGTGATCGCTGGTCCTGTATATGCTGGAATTATGACACACAATACACTAAGTATGACACATATAATGGGTTACTGTGATCGCTGGTCCTGTATATGCTGGAATTATGACACACAATACACTATGTATGACACATATAATGGGTTACTGTGATCACTGGTCCTGTATATGCTGGAATTATGACACACAATACACTATGTATGACACATATAATGGGTTACTGTGATCACTGGTCCTGTATATGCTGGAATTATGACACACAATACACTATGTATGACACATATAATGGGTTACTGTGATCACTGGTCCTGTATATGCTGGAATTATGACACACAATACACTATGTATGACACATATAATGGGTTACTGTGATCACTGGTCCTGTATATGCTGGAATTATGACACACAATACACTATGTATGACACATATAATGGGTTACTGTGATCACTGGTCCTGTATATGCTGGAATTATGACACACAATACACTATGTATGACACATATAATGGGTTACTGTGATCACTGGTCCTGTATATGCTGGATATATGACACACAATACACATTGTATGATGCATTTTAAAGCTGTATAAGTACTAATTCTACCCTCTTCATGGACTGGCCACACTCACTGTAAAATGAAGCATTTGAAGACCCCTCTCTAGAAATTATGCGTTTGCCACTGCTATCCCCCATATTTACAGCCCTAAATTGGGTGAATATATTGTGGGTGATAGAGGAGGTGCCCCTTCAGTGCTGGCGCCCGGCGGCAGGCGCCTCCATTGTCTCCCATACTTCTGCCCCTGAGTGGGATCCCTATATGCAGACAATGGATTGTAACCGCGTTATTCACTACCCACTTTTACTACTATATATTAGTCCGGTTGCTGAATGTAACAGTTAGTATCACTGTAGACAAGGCAAGAGCGAGTCTCAGTCACTTTTCTTATTAAATAACTTATTTCTCCTTCCTTTAAGTCTCCCTACTGTAATGCTACACTGGGGATGACAGGTAAAGGTGCAGATGTAGTGGTGTGGGGAAATATTAGGTCCCTTGAATACTGTAGCTAGCTGGGTGTTGTATTTGGAAGCTGACATCAGGGTAACACCGGAGTGATGCAGAGAGATGGTGCTAACTGTATTTACCGAGCTCTCCTGCGAGTTCTCAGCTGGTGATGGGAGTTGCTCTCCATAGAAGGATGGCCCCCATCACTCTGCTTCTCCCTCCACTGATTCAGCCTCGGGACCTCGTCGCCGCCCTCAGACTGCCTCTTTTCCCAGCTCACACCGGACTTTCCTGTCACAAGAGGGGAGTTGAAGTCCTGCACAGCCCCGTCTCCTCCGCAACCAGCTCCCGGTGCTCCACCATCAAAACCAGGTAAGTACGTAGGTCCGGCTCTCACACCTATCACCTCAGGACTGCCCAACGGTCAGCAGGGAAGCCATTTTTATAAGTTCCATCTGGGACTCCTACAAGCGCTGGCCCACCTCCCGCCAGAGTCGCGTAATACAGCCCATAGTTTTTACAGCAGCCAGCCATTCTTCCTATACCGTGCAGGGCTCCCCATTACAGTCCCATGGGAGAGTCCCTGCCTCGTGTCCCCCTTAACGGTCACAGTGTAAGTCACATGGGATAAACCGTAACTCCTGGGGAAACAGGGTACAGTACTTTGCAGAAAGTGAGGCAGGATAATGACAGTCAAAGTATAAGCATCAAATACTATACAAGACATTGTAAAACATTACTAGGGCATACACAATATGTCATGACCATCACTTTTAGTAATACAGGATTATTTTAATATCAGGGATACTTTAAAGTGGTCCTCCCAAAGCTTGGGGGTACCACACTATTAAAGTGAGCAGGGGCTGAATGCTGGTAATATCAGGGGTAGGTACACCTCCCAACTGTCTCTATTGTGGTGGCAGTCCCACTTTTCAGGCACTGTCCAGCTGTACCACCAGCGGTCCGCAGTGTCTTGTGGCAGGGAGGATCCCCTCTTCTGCTGCTCAGCTTAGCAGAGAATGCTGTGAATAGATTTTGTGCAAATGTCTTTACACAGGAGAACGGGACGGACATGTACAACAGCTTCCAGAGCTCTGGGAAAGTCCTCAACGTGACGAAAACCAGGAGCGTGACTCGCAGGTATGGCATGTCCTGTCAGGCCACACCTCCTGCAGCAAGGCCACCTCCCCCTCTTCAGGTGCATGCACCAAAGGCATGCAAATAAGTCCAAATCATCAGTTTATTAAAGCTGTAGAGATGGCAATCGGTGGATTAACCATCGATGGTACTATCTCTGGTTAACTTCGATTTTATGAAATCATCGTCGGCAAACCATCCACCAATGTCCATCGCTGCTCCGTTACTCACAGGCATCCCTATACGGCTGGGAGGTATTGGGGTAGCGGTGGGGGTGGCTGGTGCTGTAAATGCAGGAGGGTGGAAAACTGGATGCAAGGTGGTCTTTCATCCATGTACAGGTAAAGGCTACAGGCATGCATTTGCTGATGACACATGTGACCTGTCTCATCAGCACTGGTTTGCACTGCAGAAGGTTATGACTGGCACCCAGGCACTGCAGCAGGTGTACTTCCCGCAGATCTGTCCTGTGGCTGCACCGAGAACATTTCTGCAGATTGTGTCCTATATGTATACGAGTTATACAGGTGAATGTGTTGTTTATATTTTTATAAGCAGAAATATAGATATATAGGGGCCTATTTATCAAGCAGTTTTTTTTTACATAAAATGATGTAGAACTTGCAGTTTCTGCACAATTTTATTAGGGATGTGCTCTGACCCCCGTGTTTTGGTTTCTCCTTCCAGGTTTTGAATCTGGATTTAGTTTTACAAAACCACCCTTGAGTGTTTTGGATTTGGTTTTGGATCTGTATTTTTTCTAAAAAATAATAAAAACAGCTGAAATCACATACTTTGGGTCTGTTCTTGTTCCTACAGTATTATTAACCTCAATAACATTACAGTCATTTTTGACCACCTCAGCTCACAATATTGATTTCATCTAGTTAAGGCCAAAAGGTTGCATCCAGCTAGCTGGCTGACTAAGCTAAGCAACAGCAGTGGGCGGCGCTAACATGTGGCAGTTCAGCTTCCAACATGGCACAGTAGTGGCAAACAGGGTGGCAGCAATGCCCCAAACAGCACATAATGCAAAAAAAAAGAGGTGCAAGATGGAATTGTCCTTGGGCCCTTCCACCCACCCTTATGTTGTGTATATATAGTAAACAGGACATGCACAATTTAACAAACCAATCACTTCAGCGACAGGGACTGCCACTTGGGGCTAAAGTGATTGGTTTGTTTGGGCCCCCACAAAACAAGCTACCAACGGGCAGCTGACATTACTGGCAATAAAAACAGCAGCGGGTGAGTGTGGTGCCCAAGGATGAGCCCGCTACACTATGTGCTGTTCTTCATATACTGTACTGTAGCTTGCTTGTGGGCTAGTGGTTAGGTGATCACTTTGCAACAATGATTGTCGCGGGTTCGAGCCCTGCAAAAAAATATTTTTTTTTTGGCACGGTCGGCTCTGGACACTATAGTGAAACTACTGTAGTAGTGGGCTGTTTAAAAGTGAAGCATTAAATACTGATTAGTGCAAACTTGCGTCAATGTCTGCGCTGTGGTGGCTGTCAGCTCCGAGGGGTTACAATGGGATGTCTGGTGCATGCCCAGTGGAGGGGTTACAATGGGATCTCTGGTGCATGCCCAGTGGAGCCAAGCCATACGCCATGTAGCACTATGCCATGGCGTATGCATTGATCATTGCGCATGTCCAGTTGTCAGTATTAGTATGCGGTTGAATTTTTCACACTTGCGCCACTCTCTGCGCTGCCCCAGACTTGGACACTACTGTATAGTCACTGTATAGTCATTTCATGACTTCAGAAACTGCTAGTGGGCTCTGTTTGAGGGAAAGGTCTCTGTATTACAACCCGACTGTGCGTTTAAAGTGCAAACTTGCGTCAGTGTCAGAACGGGTGGTGCTGTGGTGGCAATCAGGAAAAACATTAGCAGGTTTTTATTCCAACCAGCCAGATAGGACAGATATGTGACAGATAATGTATAGTGTATGCCCAGCATTAGTAACCAGCCAGATAGGACAGATATGTGACAGATAATGTATAGTGTACGCCCAGCATTAGTAACCGGCCAGATAGGACAGATATGTGACAGATAATGTATAGTGTATGCCCAGCATTAGTATCCAGCCAGATAGGACAGATATGTGACAGATAATGTATAGTGTACGCCCAGCATTAGTAACCGGCCAGATATGTGACAGATAATGTATAGTGTACGCCCAGCATTAGTAACCAGCCAGATAGGACAGATATGTGACAGATAATGTATAGTGTACGCCCAGCATTAGTAACCAGCCAGATAGGACAGATATGTGACAGATAATGTATAGTGTATGCCCAGCATTAGTAACCGGCCAGATAGGACAGATATGTGACAGATAATGTATAGTGTATGCCCAGCATTAGTAACCAGCCAGATAGGACAGATATGTGACAGATAATGTATAGTGTACGCCCAGAATTAGTAACCAGCCAGATAGGACAGATATGTGACAGATAATGTATAGTGTACGCCCAGCATTAGTAACCAGCCAGATAGGACAGATATGTGACAGATAATGTATAGTGTATGCCCAGCATTAGAAATATCACACCTTCCTTATTGCATTGAGAATAAGTTGATAAATCTCATACATGTTACATTAGACGGCTCTACTCTATGATGCGGAGCGCGGTGTATGACCTACAGCGAGAATATACAATGGCTGGCAGCCAGGAGCTTCTGTCACCAGCATTCTCTTTGATTCCTGCGCTCGGCTTTCAGGAAGGGAGCAGAGGGACTGAAGGTTTGTGGCCCTGTCCCCTGTTGTCCCTCGTTCTACAGACAGAAGGGAACAGATGAAAAATCAAATCACAGAGAAAAAAAGATTTGCGCTTTCATCAGTCGCCTTTCTTCCTGGATAAAACTTTTTGAGGCGGCTTCTTATTATACAGTCTCCCTGCTCCGACTGCAGGAAAATATCTTATTACCTGAACCGAGTTCCCTGAGACTCTGTCGCTTCTTGTGATTGTGAGCTCTGGGGTGAGAGCAGAACCCCTGCTGTCATCTTACCCGCATCCATAAATGTGTTACTGGCTTCATTCACTGTCCTCAGCTCCCAACACTGAGACACTGCGCCATTGCTATACAGAGATGGACTATATATGTATAGGAACCCAGGTCATACATTACCAAATCCGTCATCCAATCTCCCCAAAGCTGATCGATCCCCCAGTTGTAGCTACTCCCCCAAATATAAAACCATAGTTCCCTCCTGCCCACAGACTGCAGAGCGTCAGCTCCTAAGTATAAGGAAGTGATAGACATCCTGGTACACAGACGGGTGGGGGTCCCCTAACCTCTATGCCACTCATCTCACTAAAAAATCATTACATTTCATCAAAGAAAGAGAGTGTAACATATCAGTTGATAAATGAAATGACTGTATAGGAGTGGAGAGGGTTAAACCTCGTAGGCTGGGGGCGGATCAGTGTGGGGAATCATGTGATAATTAGGGCCTATGGGTTTTTAGGATTGTAGGTATTAGCAGGGATATTAGAGATGGTTGGAGGCAGAGTCAGCCTCATTTGTTCCCGTCTTCCCTCCCTCCATCCCTAAATGTTACTTTATTTGCTCTCTCTGATTTGGGTTTGGTGATTTCTTCATTGGCTATTTTAGGCAGGAAAGAACGGCAGGTTACCTATTAGCGCTGTGAATATTGGTTTACTTTTTGTTTCGCTCACCTTCTTTAACTGTTAAAGTTTGCTGGACCACCCCGCCGGGGGCAGCATCATCACCTTACCGGGTGGGTTGTCCAGGTAGAAGGCATGAGTGTATGTGTTGTGGTTGGAGTGTTTATAGTGTTAGGTTTGGGCTGTTAGCCGTTTTTCTTTCTTTGCCACCATATTTAAATTAATTTAATTAATTTTAGCAATGAATTCATTATCTGTTATTTAAATAAAATAGCTAACAATTCTGCCAAATACAAGTCTCTGTGTCTTTATTTCAATTGAGTATGTTTTATTGTCACTGATTCACACGGGTCAATCCTCAGACGATGGGAGGTTTAATGGCAAATAAATATGACAATAAAGCAGAAAGGAACCGGGGGCCACAACCGAAATCTCTGAGGGCCACGTGCAGCAATCAGGGTCTTGTTAAAGAACATTGTGCAGGAACAAGGCTACATGCGGTGTCAGCACTGGTCTCACGTCCAGTGGCCTCTGGGTATAATTATAGACGTCCTTCGTACAGTTACAGTAATGTGGTTGGAAGTTGAACCTATAAAATATCCTGTTACATATTGTCTAGTGTTCTAATCACTCTACAACTATTCATTAATAACATGACGTCTCTATATTTACTGACTAAATACATCTCAGATATCTTCACATAAACTGTCACAGTCTTTCCCGGCACAGTCAACAGTATGAAATAAATATATTATTATATCCTGTGTAATTCATGCCAGTCACTGCTACTCCTGCCTGTTATATCATCCACACTCATAGGTGTCTCTACACTGTACTAATACAGGGAAACCGCACCTGTCACCTCTTCTCCTGCCTGTTATATCATCCACACTCATAGGTGTCTCTACATTGTACTAATACAGGGAAACCTCACCAGTCACCTCTTCTCCTGCCTGTTATATCATCCACACTCATAGGTGTCTCTACACTGTACTAATACAGGGAAACCGCACCAGTCACCTCTTCTCCTGCCTGTTATATCATCCACACTCATAGGTGTCTCTACACTGTACTAATACAGGGAAACCGCACCAGTCACCTCTTCTCCTGCCTGTTATATCATCCACACTCATAGGTGTCTCTACACTGTACTAATACAGGGAAACCGCACCGGTCACCTCTTCTCCTGCCTGTTATATCATCCACACTCATAGGTGTCTCTACATTGTACTAATACAGGGAAACCGCACCAGTCACCTCTTCTCCTGCCTGTTATATCATCCACACTCATAGGTATCTCTACACTGTACTAATACAGGGAAACCGCACCGGTCACCTCTTCTCCTGCCTGTTATATCATCCACACTCATAGGTGTCTCTACACTGTACTAATACAGGGAAACCGCACCAGTCACCTCTTCTCCTGCCTGTTATATCATCCACACTCATAGGTGTCTCTACACTGTACTAATACAGGGAAACCGCACCGGTCACCTCTTCTCCTGCCTGTTATATCATCCACACTCATAGGTGTCTCTACACTGTACTAATACAGGGAAACCGCACCAGTCACCTCTTCTCCTGCCTGTTATATCATCCACACTCATAGGTGTCTCTACACTGTACTAATACAGGGAAACCGCACCGGTCACCTCTTCTCCTGCCTGTTATATCATCCACACTCATAGGTGTCTCTACACTGTACTAATACAGGGAAACCGCACCGGTCACCTCTTCTCCTGCCTGTTATATCATCCACACTCATAGGTGTCTCTACACTGTACTAATACAGGGAAACCGCACCAGTCACCTCTTCTCCTGCCTGTTATATCATCCACACTCATAGGTGTCTCTACACTGTACTAATACAGGGAAACTGCACCGGTCACCTCTTCTCCTGCCTGTTATATCATCCACACTCATAGGTGTCTCTACACTGTACTAATACAGGGAAACCGCACCGGTCACCTCTTCTCCTGCCTGTTATATCATCCACACTCATAGGTGTCTCTACACTGTACTAATACAGGGAAACCGCACTGGTCACCTCTTCTCCTGCCTGTTATATCATCCACACTCATAGGTGTCTCTACACTGTACTAATACAGGGAAACCGCACCGGTCACCTCTTCTCCTGCCTGTTATATCATCCACACTTATAGGTATCTCTACACTGTACTAATACAGGGAAACCGCACCAGTCACCTCTTCTCCTGCCTGTTATATCATCCACACTCATAGGTATCTCTACACTGTACTAATACAGGGAAACCGCACCGGTCACCTCTTCTCCTGCCTGTTATATCATCCACACTCATAGGTGTCTCTACACTGTACTAATACAGGGAAACCGCACCGGTCACCTCTTCTCCTGCCTGTTATATCATCCACACTCATAGGTGTCTCTACACTGTACTAATACAGGGAAACCGCACCGGTCACCTCTTCTCCTTCCTGTTATATCATCCACACTCATAGGTGTCTCTACACTGTACTAATACAGTGAAACCGCACCGGTCACCTCTTCTCCTGCCTGTTATATCATCCACACTCATAGGTATCTCTACACTGTACTAATACAGGGAAACCGCACCGGTCACCTCTTCTCCTGCCTGTTATATCATCCACACTCATAGGTGTCTCTACACTGTACTAATACAGGGAAACCGCACCGGTCACCTCTTCTCCTGCCTGTTATATCATCCACACTCATAGGTGTCTCTACACTGTACTAATACAGGGAAACCGCACCAGTCACCTCTTCTCCTGCCTGTTATATCATCCACACTCATAGGTGTCTCTACACTGTACTAATACAGGGAAACCGCACCGGTCACCTCTTCTCCTGCCTGTTATATCATCCACACTCATAGGTGTCTCTACACTGTACTAATACAGGGAAACCGCACCAGTCACCTCTTCTCCTGCCTGTTATATCATCCACACTCATAGGTGTCTCTACACTGTACTAATACAGGGAAACCGCACCAGTCACCTCTTCTCCTGCCTGTTATATCATCCACACTCATAGGTGTCTCTACACTGTACTAATACAGGGAAACCGCACCGGTCACCTCTTCTCCTGCCTGTTATATCATCCACACTCATAGGTGTCTCTACACTGTACTAATACAGGGAAACCGCACCAGTCACCTCTTCTCCTGCCTGTTATATCATCCACACTCATAGGTA